>CM021102.1:256499685-257099685 GCA_007115665.2 Sequoiadendron giganteum | reverse complement strand
AAGAGTCCAACATCACTATTTGGAGTTTGAAATTTTTTGATTCTTTTGTAAACATCGACACATTCGTTGTTATGGGGTCAGAAACTCCAAACGGAGTTAGATCATTTTACAAATTTCTATGTTGTGCACTTCATGGGTGCAAGAGGTGATCTGGCCTATCTTTTCACATGAGCATTGGTCCTCAGTTCTGAGAAAACTAGGAAATTTATTTGAGATAAAATAGGAGAATTTTGGGGAGATTTCTCTTTGCTATATAGCCTATGCACCCATTTTCTGGACCCATCTTGTGATGATGACTACATTTTATGAGAAATGGCACAATGAGACCTCATCCTTTCACCTTTTGACTAGCAAGGTGACCATGACACTAGAGGATGTATGGTGGATCTTGCGGTTATTGATACATAGCACTCACGTGATTTATGATATAGATGTCAATAACAATGCATGTCACAATGTCATGGGGTTTGAGGACCTTATATTGACTAAGGGTCAGATTGATTTGGAGTTCTATAGGGGTCAAGTGCCACTTTTAAGGTTGATCATTGCTAGTATTGTATCTAGGTTAGTGGCTTGAGATCGATGGGGTAGATTTTTTAGTCCAAGATGGGGTTTGGCATGGGAGAGGATGCTGAGGTAGAGGACCCTTTTTGCCTAGGGACCAGTAATTTTGGCCTCATTATACCATGATTTACATGATTTTGCATACTGTGATGGTCAAGCGATTGGCACTTGGGTGACACTGTTACACATTTGGGATTGGGAGCATATTTTTGTGCTTCGATCGATTGTTACCTTGTTTGACATAGAGCTTGATGATGTTGTGGTTTGGAGATATGGTGTTGGGATTACCCTGTGGCATACTATACAACTTGGTCTTCCTTACTAGCACCGCATCATAGATTATTTGATAGTATTCACCTGGTGGCCATGGTTACAGATACTCATTTGGTATGATGATGTTTAGCAATTTTTTTACACTTGTCATACTCGATTGATGCAAGGGAAAGAGAATACCATTATAGAGTGCTACCTTCCAAACAAGGTGGGCCATTACTTTGGAGAGGTTCAAAACATGCCTCATGATGGGTACACTACCTTTTTTTTCAGATAAGCTTGAGAGACTGCATGGGGTCAGATGATCCTAGCATCCAATGCAGTCAATTCTTTCTGCCAGTTAGTTGCTAGGACATGGGCCTAAAGTCAGGGGCCAGTATATCTAGGGGTTACATGAGCCTATGTTGAGTGGTTCAAACCCCCACTGCAGATGACAGATCTAGCAACAACACTTCCACGGGGGAGGCCTATGTGGAGGAAAGCTCTTAGAGCATAGGTAGGGCCAGATGGTCAGGATCTAGGGGCACCACCCAAAGATGGGAAACCTCCACAATAGCCACATCAGCTTCCACACTAGCCATATTAGGCATAGCAGCCACATCAGATATAGGATCCACAAATACAACAACTGTAGGTATAGGTGTAGGGATTTTAGGCTCAAATACAGATAGTTATAGGTGAGCAGTACCAAGCCTCTAGCAGGTTTAGGTTGTAACATTAGAGAGGGATCAGTCGAAAAAAATAGGTCTAGGTCCTCACTATTGAGAGGGATCATGACCAACATTAGAGATAGGCTATAGAGATACAATTAGCTCAGGAGGTAGGTTGTAGATAACATTTGGAGAGTATGTCCATCTCATTCCAAGGGAGGACTATATCAACACGGATGCACCATGAGGTTGTTAGGGAGGCTGAGTACTATCGATTTCCTTATCGTTAGGTTGTGCCCACAGCTCTTCGACAACCAGATTATTATTAGTAGACAAGGGCTCGATGAACTAACGATCAACCAAATTAGGGCTAGCAGTTTTCTTTGATATACACTCACAAGCTTTGTTTTTTATAGCTCTATGTGCATTGTATCATGATTGATGTACATACACTTGAGCCTGATTTTGTATCATGATGGTTATAATTTTTTTAATATATAGGATATTTGTTTGATTGACTTATTATGCGATTTGTTCACTTTATTTATGCCTCATGTATGGATGCATTTGATGTTTTGTGTATATGCAATGTGATTCCACATGGATGTGATGTATTTTATTTTTATGAGATATTATGTGATGGGTGATTGATGATATGTATATGTTTATGGACGTAAATGTTATGGATGCATTTCTTTTCTATATATTTTATATGCACTTTTATGATGATGTGTGTAGTATGGACATACGGATGCAAATTTTTATGGTATGCAAATGATTTGTAAGATGTTTAGAATAAAAAATATATAAGATGCATGTGATGTTGATGGCATAATGTGAATTCAATTTTTTTGTATCTTTTCCATGCATGTTTTATGATGATGATCTAATAACAAATATATATTATTCTTCATAACTTAAATGATAATGAAAAATGTATGATGAGATATGAAATGACAATGATATGCAATGATTTAAGATACTCGTAATAACAAATCGCTATTGTTCTTTGTAACTTAAATGATACTGTAAAATGTAATATGTGATATTTAATGATGATGTGAATGGATGCTTTGTGTTTTGAACATGAGATGTATCCATGCTGATTGTTTGTGGATGTAGGATGAATGTATTGGTGATTTTTTTGTTTGAATTTCATGATACCATATTAGCGTAGAGAGAAGAAAGAAGAAGGAATAATATGATGACAAGAGGATCAAAAACATCTATGATTTGCAAATATTTTATTAGAGATAATGATGAGAGTTGATGATTTTTCACTTATCAGAGATTAGGGACATAAAGGACTTAATTTCATTATGTTTGATAACACACATAGATACGATGCATCAAGGTATAGACAACCAAGATGGTGTTGTATCTAGTGAGATAGACTTTGAATCAACATTTAGATAGGAGTATTCTTGTTCACACCTAACATACAAAAACCTTACTCGGATATACTTTAGACATTTTGAACATATCAAACCAAAACATAGAGAGGTAAAACCTTAGAATGTAATAGTCAACAAGTTGTCCAAAACACCCTCCATACACAGCTAACAGAGTATTTTCCAAGGTTATATTACAAGAGTATCCAAGAAGCAAAATAGAAAAAAGATAAAGATCGATGACCCATTCCTCTCTCCCTAAATCATTTGACTAGACATCATCGAGAGGTCATTGGAATGAGTGTAATAAGATAAATCACAAGAAAAGATCAAGTAAGCAAACAAGATAATGCTCTTCATACCACTAGCCAAGACTAAACTACAATGATGCCTAATGTTGATGTCCATTGCAGGAAGGATGCATCCTAGGACATGATGTTATCAGATGATGGTGAGATTGATTGGATGATAAGCTATTGATACCAAGAGTTGACCAACCTATTTACTTACTGATATAGACTTCAGACCCTAATGTTGGAGTGCACACTTTTTACTGCTAAGATTGTTTCCAAATGATTTTCCAAAGGGTGAAAGTGATGATTGGTTTATTATGAGTGGATGCCTATTGTGGGTGAATTTTGAAATTGGACGGATGCACTTGTTTCACATATCTGGATGTTTTTAATGTTTTGAAATGTTTTGAGGTTGTTTTTGGTATTTTAAAGATTTTTTACAAATGTTTTGATTTTCAAATTCCATTTTTTAATTTTTTTTTTAATTTTGACCAAGAACCTAACCTAAAGACCTATCCTAGGGGTCTCGAGGGCTGATCAAAGACTAGAATTTCCTACATTATATACATAGAGACCATGTGGTTCAACTGAAATAGACTCGGTTATTAATGAGAAATGAACAAATGGATTGCTAGTTTAATATTATAGAATCCAAAAGGATTGAACTAATGTGTCTCGGGGGCACATTGATGATGGCCTTGCCTATGTTCATGCTTAGAGATCCGTAGTTCGACAAGATGACTCTATTTTTCACTTTTTTGACTTTTTGACCTATTTTTTTGATTTTTGGTATGTTTTGGATTTTTTTTTATTTTCTAATTTTATGAATGTTTTTGGGTTTTTTTGAAGCATATTATAAATGTTTTTTGATTTTTTTGATTTTAAGGAATATCTCAAGAATATACATGAATTTGATCCAATGTAGGTATAAGAACATGCCCCTAGTGTGATGCAATAGACTACCTCGATATAAGAAGGAGAAACTAACCTTAGGAATGTGTCATGTATTACTAGGGTGGAACATGATACAAACACAAGATCAAGCTATGATGCGAACGTGGATGGGTTTTAAAAGGATCAATGGAATTTGATGGATGGCATAGAACAAGCCGTAGAGATCATGGTGGATGGAAAGTGCTTATTTACACAAGGCATCTATTTGCAAGGTTTTCACAAAGGTACTTTCCCAAAGAGCCACCAAAGTGGTTTTCACTAGAGGATTATTTTTATCTTTACTATTTTCAATCCTTTATTTATTTATTTTATTTTTTATTTTATTTATTTATACCTTTAAACTTAGGCATAAGACTTTTTGAGATGGGAGCTATTGATATGCTCCTGTAGAGGCTCCCCCTTAGGTGTTGACAATTGATATAGTTTGTGGTGAAAACAAAAGGTCCCAACCAGTTGGGTTCAAACTTCCCCTTGATATCTAAATTTGGCATATTTTTTTGATTTTCTTTCATCACGAGCTTGCCAACTTGAAAGGATTGGTTCCTTATCTTCTTGTTAGAAATCCATTTGAGATGGTTTTGGAAGGCCTATAGGTGGTTTAGAGCATCCAATTTCCGCTCATCTAATAGCTCTAGTTTTTTCAACCAAGACACCTAATATTCTTCATTTGTAATGAGGTTTTACAATGATATTCTTAGGCATGGGAGATCAATCTCGATAGGGAGGATGGATTCTAATTTCTAGACTAGGGAAAATGGGGTTGCACTTGTTGGTGTGTGCATACTTTTTCGGTTGGCCCATAGGATGGGGTTTAACTACAAGTGTCAGTCATGATTAGCTTCATTGACTATCTTTTTGAGGATTCTTAGGATAGTCTTTATTTGTAGCCTCATATTTTCCATTATCCTAGGGGTAGTATGGACTAGAAAAGTGATTTTGGATATTGAATTTATGGCATAGATCTCAGACATCCTGGTTTTTGAAAGGTGTCCCATTATTTGGGATAATGGCTTGTGGTACACTATAGTGACAAATAAGGTAATTCAAGATGAACTTAGCAATCTACTTTCTGGTGATATAGTTCATAGGAATAGCCTCTACCCACTTTGTGATGTACTCCATAGTAGTGTTAATGAACTTGTGTCCATTGGATGAGGTGGGGGTGATTTTTCCAATGAGATCAAGCCCCCACTATGAGAAGGACCAAGGTGTTACAATCGAGTGGAGCTTTTGAGTTGGTGCATGGATGAGGTCCCCATGTTGCTAACATTACAAGCACTTCTTAACAACTTTGTGAGGTTCCTTATCCATTTCTGGCCAATAATACCTTGTTCTCAGTAGCTTCTTGGCCAATTTTATAACACTCAAATGTGAACCATAAACACCATCGTGTACCTCAGTTAAATCAATCAAAGCTTCCTCAGAATTTAGGCATCATAAAAGGGCTCCTTCAATACTCCTACGGTACAAGGTATCACCTAAGATAACAAAATGGGATTATTTCCTGACAAAGGCTACTTTCAAGTTTAGAGTGATATTAGTCATGAGGACTCCTATTCTAAGGTAAGTGTATATGTTATGATACCATGGGTTACCGGGACCAATGATTTCACACAAAAATCTAGACTCTAGTACCTCAAAAGTTGGTATGATAAGTTCTTGTTGGAATCAAGGAACACTGAGAGGGGGGATGAATCATTTTTCTATAAAATTTAACTTTATTAATATGATCTTTAAACCACTCACAACTTTGAACCAAAAGAAAGATTCAAGAAAAAAAAAAATTAACCACCACACCATAACAAAAGGATCTTTATGTGGAAACTCTGTTAGGGTAAAAACCACAGTGGAAGGAAAATCCACAATGACTATAATCAATATAAGTGTTTACAAATGGGAATGCACAAGCATTTAGGTGCACTACCTAGAGCTCACTGATCAGATACAAAATGAAGACTCACTTTCTTACAAAACATTCAGATTAAATTCATCTGAAGATTTGAATTGAAAGAATGGCATCTACTAATTCCTTATTATAGTTCCAATTAAGCACATCAATCGTATTCTTGACCTTTTGTCTGATTCTTCTCTTCTTCTCTATATTCTTTAATTCACATCATAAATCCTTTTATGCACAAGTAAAACTATGCATAATCTCTCTACAATCATTTTGACTTTCACAACACACATCAACACACATTGTACATACCTCCAAATGATATAAATGATCACTTATATATATCTTCAACTAAAGATTCAATCAACCACATTCGAGCATCAATGAAACAAAATATTTACAAACCATCAGCTCAATGTATAGATAATTTTCAATGTGCACCAACCAAAGTTGGCCACAACATAGTGAGGACCCAAATCAACATGCTCGAGCATAAAATAATTCAAACAATTACCCCTCAAAGATACACAACATGCTATATTCACTTAGTTGACCTTCTTGCACTATTAAACTAAAAATTAACTAATTGGATCTTCTAACTTACACATGAATCAATACGAGGCTCTATTATTCAAGGATAACATAGATCATACATTGAAATATATTCCTTGAGATCCACAACTTAAAATGATAATAGATAATTGCATATGAATCGAAAAACACAACTCTGTTAGATACTCTATTCTAGCTTTGACAGATAATACATTTCTTCGATCTGGCTTACGGTATAAGCAACTACTGAAGTGCAGATCAAATTACTAAATAGGGTTACCATCACTGAAAACACTAGATGACATGTGTATTGTCTCTTTCCAACAATCTCCCCCTTTGGCATTGATGGCAACACTTTGTTAAAAATGACTGTGTCAGATCAGTACCAACATGAATACTCTTCCAAACTTCAAAACATATCTCCCCTTGAGATGAATATGATATTTTTCAATGTCCCACTGTCCCCCTTTGATATCAATGGAAAAGATGGGAATCCGCATACCAAAAATCAGATGAAATTGCTATGAAAAAGTTGCATATGTACAAACATTCTTCTACAACTTACATAAACTTGAATATGTCTACAAAATTACTCTTCAACAAGCTCAAACTTGTGTCCCAATTCTTTTTGAGACTCTCCAAAATAGTCATGCGACCACAAAATAAGTAATATTGCATCCCTATTGACTCAAGGTTTGTCGGATCACTAACAACCATAACATCCTATGCTTTCTTCAATGCACTAAGCATTGTCTCCATCTTAGGACCAATTAGTCCTCTAAGATTGCATACTCTTTCAACAATTCTACCTTATTCATGCTTCAAAACTTTGATTTTTTCAAGTAGGTATATGACTTGACCTTCATGCTTTCTCATAGAAACAGATAGAGGATCAAATGCGTGAGTAGTACCTGCTAACTATTTTTCATATTCCTTCATTTTCTTTTCAGTATCCTCAGTGAACTTGGAAAATGATAATCATGACTTATAAATGTTTCCACCTTAAGACAAAGCACTTTGAAAATTATTTACATAGGTAGCTAACAAATATGTATCATTTTCAATCATTCCCTTACATATACTAAACCTATTTGCATCAAATTCCTTCTTAACCTTATCCATAGCCAACTTTTCAAGAGACTCAAAGTGAGTACTTACAAAATTGACAAGTTTCTTTAGCTCAATGAACGGAGAATCCAATGAATCCTTGACATATGTAGGAATTATCTTCTCCAGAATATCGGATACAAGATTTAACAACTCAGTATCTTCAATGTGAGATTTCAAAATCTCCTTTTTTTACCTTGGCCTGAGGAAATGATGCTACCTTCAATTTCTCAATAGGAGATAGAGTGGCCAAGTTGATAGGATCTTTAACTAGCTCATAATCAAACTCCTCCTCTTTTTCTTCTAAAAACTCATTTACTACCTTAGCAGTGTCTCTTGCTTCCACAGGAATCTCCTTTCGCTTCAGCCTTCTTTTCTTCAATCAATGATTCTTCCTTAACTTTCAGAATCTCAATTTCATCAATTGACACAACTTTAGGAGCTTTAATCTCCATAGGAATTTTAGCATCTTGCATGTCAAGAGGATTTATACTATCCTCGAATGTATCTTCTTTTCCTTCTTCATTTACTATACCAAATGGAGCATCTTTACTATGAGCTTCTTTAGAAAAAAAATTATATATGTTTTTCAATAGCACTACCTTAAGGATTTTCTCATTGTCTTTTGCAACTTCTTTAGTCTATCCAATCATCAGCTTGTTCACCCTTTTTTTTCTCTTAAAATCCCTTTTTCCGTCACTTAAGGTCTTCTTCATTTCTTCCATTAACATCACCAGACATAGATCAACAAGTATCCATTCTCTCATTTTCTCTTCTTTAGTTCTTGCATTCACTCTCCTCATTTCTAAGACTTCATAGAGACCTTTAGGTAACTCAAAAATTATTTCAATGAGAGTCATATTGAGATTACTCAAATACTTTATTGTGGCTTCCTCAAGAATTCTTTGACTGATACTATCAAAAGTGTCAAACCATTCACAAAGTGGCCTATGATTACCATCCTTAATCAAGGATTTTTCCACTTCTTCTATAGATACACCTGATTTATCATTTTTCATATTTTTCTTTTCGTTCTCTTCACTGGAGGGCTTATCCTTAGAGAATTTTGATGCTTTTGAACCCGTTTTCTTAATTTATCTTATCTCTTCATTAGATTCAATTTTTTCATCCTCTGAAACATCAACATAGACTCTTGTGCTTTTATCCTTCTTCATTTTTCCTTCTCTCCCGAATGTCTTTACTTGAGCTTTCACAGGGCTTGATTTCTTTGTAGGACTGAATGCGAGAGAAGAGCTCCTTGTAGTTCTAGATCAGTTAGAGGATGTTTTCAGAATAGCTCACTTAGTTCTAGCAGGCACCCCTTTTTAAGCTTCTTCTCTTTTCCTCCTATCTCCCCTCACTACTTCAGCTAATATCCCCATGCTTTCTACAAAAGCTTCAACTTCCCTTCTCACTCTCCTCACTATCACAAGCTTCCTTAGTTGATCATGCACATGTATATCCTTTTCTATAAAATAACCAAACCTTTCTTTTGTTGGATCTTGAGGTTTAATCAACAAGTGTTCATCATACTGCTCAAAAATTTGTTCTTCAACCTCATATCCCATAGGCATTATCCAAACTGTTCTAGGTCCTACAACTTCCATTAAGAACTAATCAATATCAACCATGAAGTAAATTATTTCCTTTTAATTTTCCACAATAGATGTGGAAGTCCTTTCCCTAGCTTGTATTGCACTCTGAATTTTTTTGAAGTAGCCCTAGATAGCAGTTTTCCTTGCTTTGATATCTCCAATTTTGTATAAAATATCCCTGATTTGAACAACTATAGGTCTGTCACTTTCCCATTGCACTCCACCAACTCCCAAAACTTCATTCATGAAGTATAAGAATAGACACAAAATTATATTTCCATATTTGAAGATGTTCTTTGTGTGCTTCTTGATATTCCAAAGGTTTTCAATTAGCTGGCTTCTGAGTAATTCACATAGATCATATTTTGCATTTTATTTTACCATCTGATAAGCTACATACATTGTAGTACCATATATAGAGTTATCTGGACTGGAGTGATATATTTTGTATCCAATAACCATAGAATCAAATATGACATCCACTTTGATGATATCATTAACTGTCATGGCTCTTCTATCGAAGTTGGAACTAGTTGTATCTGTGACTATTTGGTTTTTCATGAATTTCAGTGTCAACAACCCACCGGATGAATTCAAACCAGTAACAATCCTTATAGCTTCATTTGTAATCTTGAAAGGATAACTTAACCACATAAACTTGGCATTCACTTGACTCAATATATATTGAACCCATTTAGTTTCATTAAACATGGGAAACTTCACAATTTGAGTGAACTTCTTCTCCTCCAGAATCTTGAATTTAGGTTTTACATAGAAATCTTCTCACACAATGTGATTGGTGTAGAAATTCAATAGGTGGGAGCTTCCTAACTCTTCAAAATTTACATGAATGTATGCCCTAATATCTACAATATGAAAAACACCATACAGAACGAAATAAAATGAACCTAATGGTTATGTCTCGATGAATTTGAATGGGTGCCATTTGAATTTTTGATGCGGCCTATCCTTAATATCAACAACCAATGAAGTAGCCATTTCTAGAATTTTCAGGTTCACAAGTTTCATAGATAAATACCTTTTTATCAAATTAGGGTTTGATCACTGAATCACCTTTAGACTTGTCTTTTGCCAAAATTCACTTGTAGAGCTCTCCAAACTTCTTCTTCTCAAATTTCAAGGTGACAAATGAGAGATAGAATTTTTTTTTTTATCATTCATGCACCTAACCTTTTATTCGCAATAAATGTTTTTTCCCTAGGTCATCTGGATACCCTATTTAATAGACTGTGAAAGAAAATTCTTGTGGACCTTCAATTTTGTACAAATCTCCTCGACAAGAGATCCAAAAAATATGCACATCACTAATGGAATCAATGTTATCTTCCACATTTCAGCACCAACTACCAAAATGGGGGTTAAAATATTTTCTTGAGAACTCCCCTAGGCTAGAGGCCTTAAAATAATTCCTAGAGGAATTACCAAAACTAGATTCTAGTGGTGTCTTATTTCTCACAACAAAAGGACTCTTCTTCACCCATGTATTCTTCATTTTCTTACTAATCTTATCTGTAGTAACTTTTCCTTTTCCCTTTTCATCCTTCTGCATATTTTTTCTTTGATTTATAGGACCCTTTCTACTTCTACAAAATCTAGCAATGTGACTAGATTTGTTGCAGTTGTAGCATATCACAATTCTTTGTCTAGACTAGTTATTCCATTGATTTTCTCTTGATCTGCACTAGTTAGCATTATGGCCAAATCTATTGCATGCATAACATCTAACATCTCTATTGAGAAAGTTGTTTGACATATTTCTACATTCAACTGACATATGACCAAACTTATTGCAATTAAAACACTGACTGAAGAATGATGGACCACTTGTATTGATTCTACTTCTAAATTGAGTAGCCATATGACCAATTTTATTACAAATGATACAGTAACCATTGAACCTTTGAACATTAGGTTGTCTTACCAGATACCTTCCAGCTTTTCTCATTTGATTTCCTTGCCTAAGTCTCCTTTGTCTAGATCTTGAGCTTTCTCCTTTCTCATATCCAAGACCTTGCTTGTCACTTCCATTCCTCTAAATTTTAATCATTTCATCAAGCTTGGTTGATCTAATCTTGAACTTCTCCTTGCATTTATTTTCAGTAGCAAGTTCATATTTGATGGTAACAATCTACCTTTCAAGCTCTTCTTCATTGTCTCTAGACTTCTACAGTTCAAGTAGCAACTGAACGAATCCATCATTGATTCAACTTCATTCTTTAGATTTCTCTTTCAAGGACTGAACAAGATTCTCTTCATTTTTATTTTTGTCTTCAATGTCCTTGGTCATCCTCATCATAATAGATTCCATCTCATGCTTTAGCGAAACATTTTCTTTGAAAAATTTCTCACATTCTTCTATCTTTTCCTTTAGGGCTTGACTCTGGTGTTCATCTTCCATGATTTTACTATCCTTCTACTTGATTTGATCACAAAGTCACTTTCTCTTTTCCCTGGACTTATTGATTTGATCTTTCAATGACTGAATGAATTTATCAACAATCAAGAGGCTTGCTTGCAATTCTCAGAATTTAGATTTAGACTGATCAAGATCATCTAGTGCCACCATAAGTTGTTGATGGAGACTATGAGAATCCATTGAATCACTTTCCTAGATCTTCCCCAAGCTTTTAAACTTCTTCTAAGGAACTAGGCTCTAATACAAATTTTCAAAATCAAAGAACACTAAGAGGGGGGGTGAATTAGTGTTATGCAAAATGTAACTTTATTAATCTGATCTTTAAACCACTTACAAGATTGAATCAAAAGAAAGATTAAAGAACAAAAAGAAATCAACCACCACACCATATCACAAGGATTTCTACGTGGAAACCCTATTAGGGGAAAAAACACAATTGAAGGCCAACCCACAATGAGTATACTCAATATAAGTGTTTACAAATGGAAATGGATATGCATTCAGGTGCACTACCCAGAGCTCAATGCTCAGGTACAAAATGAAGACTCACTATCTTACAAAACATTCAAATTAAATCCATCTAAAGATTGAATTGAAAGAATGGCATCTATGAATGCTTGATTACAGTTCCGATTAAGTACATCAATTGCATTCTTGACCTTCTATCTAATTCTGCTCTTCTACTATGTTTGCTTTAATTCACATCATAAATCCTATTATTCACAAGTGAAACTATGCATAATCACTCTACAATCCTTCTAAATTTCACAACATGCATCAACACACATCTTACATTCCTATAAATTATATAAATGATTGCTTATATATATCCGCAACTAAAGAGTCAATCAACTGCATGCCGTCTTTAATGAAACATAAAATATTTTTAAACTATCTGCTCAATCTATAGATAATTTTAAATGATTTGCCACAACATAGTGAGGATCCAAATCAACATGATCGAGCACAAAATACTTCAAAAAATTATTCCTCAAAGATCCACAACACGCTATATTCACTTAGTCAGCCTTCTTGCACTATTAAACAAACAATTAACCAGCCAAATCTTCTAACTTGCACATTAATCAATATGAGGCTCTATTATTCAAGGATAAAATAGATCATACATCGAAATATCTTCCCTAAGATACAAAACTCAAAATTATAACAAAGAATTTCATATGAATCGAAAAACACAACTCTGTCGGATACTCTATTCTAGCTTTGATAGATAATACATTTCTTCTATCTGGCTTACGGTATAAGCAACTACTAAAGTGCATATCAAATTAATAACTAGGGTTTCCATCAATGACAACACTAGATGACATGTTCAGTGTCTCTTACAAATATTTCTACTAGGAATTCAAGTTTAACTACATTACGTGGGATATCCAGTAGTGATTTGATATTTTCCATGGCATCCACTGCTTTGTTTTTTTTCATTTGTATTTTCTCAAACATGATGTCAATGAAGAATTCCTTGAGGTCTTCCACCAATTCCTTGTATGGGGTTGGTTTTTTGTCCTTTGTTTGGTACTCATTTTTTACTTGGTTGATGATTACCTAAGATTCTCCATAAACTTTAAGAGCCATGATCTGCCATTATACTGCTATTCTGAGTCCAATCACAAGGGCTTCATATTCGGCAATGTTGTTAGTGTAAGGGGAAGATAACTTGTAGGATTTAGGAATACAATCCCCTTACAGTGTGATGAAGAAAACACCTACTCCTGATCCATGTTGTGTATATTACCCATCAAAATAAACCTTCCAATGATCTATGGCAATGAATTTGAACACAGATTCATCTGGAAATTCTGATGTAAGTGGGTTTTTTGAATGGGAACTTCTATTAATTGATCAACAATCACTTGTCTCTTGATAGATTTTGTTTCCACATATTCAATGTCATATTCTGAGATGACCACGACCCACTTATCCATCTTCCCTATAAGTGTCACCTTCGAAAGTAAGTATTTGAGAGGGTCTATTTTGGTGATGAGTTTAATTTGATAGGCTAACATGTAATGCCTAAATTTATGTGAGGAAAACACTATTGCTAGGAAAGCCTTTTCAATGAATGTATAATTTAACTCATGCCCCACCATGGTTTAGTGTATAGAGTATATGGCTCTCTCCTTCCTTGTTTTTTCATCTTGTGCTAATAGAGCCCCAAGTGTTGTTTATGTTGCTGATATGTACAAGATTAGTGGCTTATTCTGGATTGGTGGCATGAAAACTAGTGGTTTCAGAAATTACTCTTTTATTTTCTTGAAATCTTGATCACACTTTTTGTCCCACTTGTATGCTACCCCCTTGTGCAGTAGATGAGAATAGGGTATATCTTGTAGAAGTTGAGAAACCCAACCTCACAAGCCCCAAGAATCACTTGCATGTAATAACTTGTAACAAAGAAAATATATCTAGAACCAAAGAAGATGTTCTACAAGCCTCAAAGTAAAAATGCATTAACAAAATGTGTTATTACAATGAGATCAATCCTTATGAAGGATATCAAAACCCTAAGTGAAACCCTAGTGTGCACACTTAATAATTAATAAATAACTATTAATGTGCCTAAGTTTAGCTTAAGTAAACCTAAAGGAATAAGTGAATTAATTAATTAACCAATATGATTAAGTTAATTAAGTGAATTAACTTATTACTCTAACACCCCCCCTTAAGATGAACTTAGGGAGTAGCTAAAACACTAGGAAAAAAATGCATGAAAGAAAAAAAGGGTCCCGAAAACAAAGGCCTGATCAGGTACCCAAGTACAAATGAAATGCAAACTAAACTAAATAGGGTAAAGGAGAAAACCCAGTGGGAAAAAAAATCCTCCCCAAAATAGAATGCATAAAACAACTAAGTGATGAAAGATGGAGGATTCCATAAGACCCCCAAAGGAAACCATTCATCACAAAGATACATGAATGAACCCCCCAAAAGAGAGGAATAAATAGACCACATAGCCCCCCCCATAATGAAGTAGCTCCAAAAGGACTGACGAAACCGCATCTCCTGAAAGAAGTGAGAGGGAATAGGCCAGATGAATTTAATCTCTAAAGTTGAAGCAAGTGTAGCCCAAGATGTCTCCATAGAAGAAGGTGTGACCTCAACCAATGAAGAAGTCAGAGTAGGTGAAGACTAAAGTGAAACCTCTAAAGATGAATGCTCAACTAGGTCCTACTGCACTAAAATGAAAGAAACCACATCTTCAGTCATAGAAGTATCAACAAATGCAATAGTATATGGACGAGATGGAATGGATGGATCAAGAATGGGATCCAAAGTGAGAACACCAATGTTCAAGAAGCCAAATTTATCCTCTGAATGCAATAACCTGTTACAAAGAAAATATATCAAAAACCAAAGAAGACGTTCTGGAAGCCTCAAAGTAAAATGCATTAAGAGAATTTGTTATTACAATGAGATCAATCCTTATGAAGGATATCAAAACCCTAAATGAAACCCTAGTGTGAGTACTTAATAATTAATAAATAATTATTAATGTGCCTAAGTTTAGCTTAAGTAAACCTAAAGGAATAAGTGACTTAATTAATTAACCAATATGATAAAATTAATTAAGTGAAATAACTTATTACTCTAACATAGCTTTATCTACTAGTTATGTGCTATGAACCTACAAATGGATTGGAGTCTTCCTTGGAAACCCCTTAACTATTTCAATGTCTTTGGTGCCTCCATTTCAAGAATTTCTTTGACTTTGTTCGAGTCTATCTTGATCCCTCTTATTCATACTATATACCCTATAAGCATTCTTGATTGTACATTGAAGACACATTTCTTAGGGTTGAGCCTTACCCTATATTCATCCAATCTATCAAAGATGGAACTTAGTGTCATTATGTGATCTCATCACTTTCTTGACTTGGCCAATATGTCATCAACATAGTCTTCTATGGACTTGTGGATCATATCATGAAAAATAAGAGTCATGTCCCTTTGATAGGTGACTCCAACATTTTTCAACCCAAACGACATCAAGTTCGAGTAGTATGTACCCCATTAAAAGGTAAAGTTTGTCTTATGTTGATCATCTTTCACTATTATTATTTGATTGTACCCTGAGAACCCATCCATTAGTGACAACATTTCATGCCCCTATGTTTGATCTACAATCATTTAAATGTTTGCAAGGGAAAAATCATCCTTAGGGCACACTTTTTTAGGTCCCTGAAGTCAGTGTAGATTTGTATGCCCCCAATGGGCTTAGTACCAAGTTTGAGACCCATTCAGGATAATCAATGGGTTTTATGAAGCTAGCATCCAGGAGTTTCTGCAACTCAAGTCTAAACAATAGTGCGATTTGTGGATGTGTTTTCCTTAGTTTATGATTTATTGGCTTCGCATCTAGATATACTGCAAGATGATGAACCAAAACCTCTAGATCAAGTCTCGACATATCAATGTAGGTCCATACAAAGTTTAAATTTATTTCTCTTAGAAATGCATCTAGAAGTTCTTGTTCTCCTATCAAACTAAATTCTACATAGAAGGTTATGTGCAGTGTCTCCTCATTCCCCAAGTTGACAATGTTACACTTCTCTACCAATACTGTTGACTTCTCTTGATGAATAGAACTAAGGGGAAGATTGAATCCCTCTTCTTTTAGTGCCTTAGAGAGTTTTTCACCATTAGATACATCCTTTTTTTATAGTATTTTCAGGTTAGAAAGTGCCACAGTATGGTTTTCACTTAAAGACCTAGAGATTACTAGATTAAATTTTTACTTTTGCGACTAAGGGATTCAATTGTTTCCCCATAGTATGCATGGGTTTGGTTGTTCAAATCAAAAGACATAGTGGAAATCATGAATATGAAAGAGTCCTCAAATAACATGGGTAGCTCTGTGAGGGGATTCTGATCACTACATAAATCAATTAAATCAAATGTATACTTGTCTCAGGGTAGACCTATGGATATTGGTAACCGAGGAGGGGATTTAACTATTTTAATAGGGCTACTTCTATCATGTATCGTTACCTTTGGAGGAGTACATCCAAGTCCAATATTCTTTATGCGCTTCTCAATAACAATGGGTTCTAATAGGCCATTTTCATTTTTCTCAAGTTTCTTGTTCTTGTTATAGCCCATGTCAAGCATTAACTATAGCCCTTAGTTATCATCGTCCACTGCAAGAGCTGGTACATGCATTGCATCTTTATATAGAAAGCTTGATATGTCATTTTAATATACCACCTCTCAGCTTATGTCCCCCCAGCTTCTTAATCTAGAAGGGTTTGCTATGAATGTTTGAGATACTGTGTTGACTGGTTGTGGTTGTTCATGGGACCTAGGAGATTGAGGTAACTCTTCTATTACAAAGGAACCTTTTTTCATTTTTTATTCTCCACATCCTTTATCTTGGATAATGACTTTAATATCAGAAATGTCGAGAATGGAGGGTGTCATTGTCTCAAAAGAAGAGGCCAAGGTGGATGGGTCTACATACGGATTTGTAGGGCCTTCATCATTCATAGGAACTTCTGGGATTTTGTAATATTTGACTTCCAAGTTCCTCCAATAAGCAAAGGGTTTTGGCTCACCATGAATTGTGAACTCCAGGTTCTCTTAAGGGAATTTAACACATTGGTGGTATGTGGATGCAACAACTTGCATTTCGCGTATTCATGGGCACCCTAGGATAATTTTATAAGGGAGGTCAAGATCAAGGACTTGGCAAGTAGTCTCCATGATGGTTGGTCCTACTTGGATAGGAAGTTGAATGGTGCCTTGAGACACTCTTTCTTGATCATCATAAGTCCATATTGTGATTCATTTTCCCTTTTTAATCATACCTTTAGAAAATCCTAGATTCTTTATTAGCTTGAGAGAATAAATATTCAAGCTGACACCTCCATCCACCAAGACCCATTTGACTTTATTTTTATGGACAAAGAATTCAAGATGAAGTGCACAGTTATGAGATCCTCTTCAAATAACGTGAGGAGATGTGGTGTGGTGATGTACCAGACCATAGCTTGGAATTTCTCTACATCAAGATTTGTGGGTACGGAAGATGTAGCGAGTGCCTTTTCTATAATTTCCTTATGTACAGGAAATATTTTTAGAAACTCCATGATGGAGATCTAGGGGGGGGTCTTCTTCAGCTATTCTAAGACATTGTAACCATTGGAAACTAAATTTGAGTTTGTAGGAGGTTCTCTAGCTTGTGTGGATGGTCTAGGGATGGTGATTTTACTAATACATGTGGTGATTCCATACTCATATTTGGACCCTATGATATTGACAACATCTAACCACTCATCTAAAGATGTGACAACATAGTCATAAACATGGTTAATGCTGCCATAATTTTTTCCTTTGCCATTGTTGTTTTCCTTATTGTGATCAGAAATCGAATTCGTGTATATCTTGAGGTCCTGATTTCTAGTTGGTTGTGCAATGGTGATATTCTTGTTATCAATAAGATCTTGGATCAGGTTCTTGAGTCTCATGCAACTAGTTTTCATGTGCCCCTTTATCTTATGAAAATCGCAAAGGTATTTCTTGTTATACCATGGTGGTTTAACTTGAGGCTCCTAGTAATTTTCAATGAGTCACTGCATCAAAAATATGATTGATTCCACAAGTGGTGTGCACTTTCACTTGGGGGGGTATATATTTATGGTGGACGATGGACTTTGATCATTGATGTTGTTAACTATTTGTGGGTTGTTTTTTGTTGAGATGTGTTGGGTTGTAAGGTTTTTTAGGTATTATTTTGAGGTTGTTGGTATGTTTTTTGTTGTGTATTTGGCATTGGAGAATTGATTACAACCTTGGCATCAACTAGAGAATTTTAGGTACAGGACCACCAATATGTGATTTGAAACTTGATCTGAATTTTAACTTTTAGGTGCATTTATTCCATTTTGAAATTTGAACTTTGGTGATGTTGCTATATAGTGACACTAATTTTAGAATGAATGATGCTATTTTGATTTATAGTGATGCATATATAAATAGAGATGTAGTTCATGATTTAAATTAGGGTTTCAGATTTCAAATCATGATGCATGTGTGAATAGTGATGCATCTCACAATTTGGAATTTAGGATTAGGGTTTTCGAAGGTCAAATAGTGACAAATGTGTGTTTAGCAATGCATATCATGATTTATAATTTGAATACATCGAGCATTGTTGTTTGGAATTTAAGTTTAGTGATCCTATCATAAATAGAGATGATTTTGTCATTTTTCTAGAAAAAAACTCCAAACTTAGCCAATTTTTCAAATTTTGATGTTGTTCAATTCATGGGTACAAGAGGTTATCCCACCTTTGATGTCTCACAAGCACTAGCCAACACTTTTATCCAAACTTGGTGATTTTTTTGAGTTGTGACATGAGCACCTAAGAGAGGTTGGTTTATGGTATGTCACCTACATTCTCATCATTCAAATCCATTTGGTGATGATGATAGTGTTATGTGAGTGATGACATAGCGAAAAATTTTCATTCCACCTACCTACTAATGAGGCAACATTGATGCTAGAGGATGTATGGTGGATTTTGTGTTTTCCAATACATGGTGAGCACATGATATATGATACTAATGCTAGTTATGATGGTTTCCATGAGGTGCTTGACTAGGAGGACATTGTCTTGGTAAACTCTCAAATAGACCTCAAGATGTATAGAGGTCAGGAATTGACCTTTAGATTGATTATTGGAATAATGATTTTGAGGTTGGTTGCCCTCGATTGATAGAGCAGGGGATTCAGTCCAAGATGGGAACTAGCTTGGCACAAGATGCTCTTAAGGAGGACCTATTTTTTATTGAGACCAATGATGCTAGGCTCTCTTTACCATGATATACTGTGATGGGCGATCCATCGGCACAGGGGTCACTATTCTCCATATTTTGGATTGGGAGCACATCGTTGTGCTTTTCCTATTATGTAGATGGCATATGTAGAGCTAGATGATCTTGTTGTTTGGAAATACATGGGTTCCATCACTTTGCAACATACAAGGTAGCTCAACAGTCCTTACTAGCACAAATTGATTAATGAGATGATAGTTTTTTTATGGTGGCCATGGATTCAAATGTCTGCATAGTAAAATGATGTTCAAAAATATTTATTTTCTTGATATACCTAATTCATGAAGGGTTAAGAGCACACTATCATTCAGAGATACCTACATGATAGGGCTGCCAGATAATTTGGAAAGAGGTAGGATAGGCTTGATGATCAATATACTATGATTTTTTCTAGGTCAGCTTAAGAGATAGCATGGGGATGCATGATCCTAGCCCACAAGGTTGTTGAAGGGCTTTAGATAGCTGGTTGCTAAGCCATGGGCCTATGATCGGGGACAAGAAGATGCACTAACTATGCATGTGTATGATGTGTATACACCTAAAAATGGTCTAGAGAATCTGATTAATTAAATATGAATTATTTGATTAATTATTCTAAATTCCTCTACTGTTTAAATAAATAGAAATATTTATTTATATAGTTCACGTTCACATCCACATTTATATTCTTCCAAATTCTTCTATTATCTCATCTTAAATAATTAAACAAAATTAAATACTTTGTTTGATTTAATTATCAAATCCTTATTTTATTCTATTACATCGATCTTAAATTAATTAAATAAAGATTAAAAAATTTATTGATTAATTACCATTATTATTCTATTTTAATAAACAAATTCTATAGTTTGTTTTATTAAATTATTTATCCCTCTTTTGCTAATTTACATAAATCAAAAATATTTAAATAAAGGCATAAGGAATATTCCTCTATATTTCCTCAAAATCAAATTAGATATCCTATGTCCAATTTATGTCTAAAATCATGTCAAAATTAATTAATTGAAACTTCATGTGAAGAATTGGAGACAAATTGCAAATTTATCTCTCAATCCTCCTCCATCAAACTTTCTTCTTCTCTTGCCTGGTGTTTTCATGGGTAGAGAAATCTCCAAAATTCTCTCAATCTCCTCCATCTCTCACCATTCAATCCTCTAGATTGAATCCAAGCCTCTCTTTGCCATCCCTGTGCATTTCTATAGCCAGGAACTCTATAAATAAAACCTCATTCAACAAAGAAAGGATCCATATTATCTAACTTATGCACTCTTACTCTGCAGGAATTTAAGCATCCAACATCCAAGCTTTCATATCATGGATGCCTCCTACAGCTTCATTTATTAGTTTCCATGTCAATCCATGTCATCTTAGTTTCTTTTATCATCTAGAATTTATCACATTTAGCTTCATATCATTGCATCAGTATCCTTCTATTCTTTAGATTGTCATTTTAACACTTATAGTGTTATTTAAATCTAAGAGCACAAGATCTTAATAAATCTCTGAAGATAGGAGACAATGAGACACTTTCAATTCATTAATTTACTTAATATTTGATGCAATGTTTCATTAAGAAGTTTTTTATTTCATTTATAAATATTCACACTTACAATTTGGCACCCACCGTGGAGCATTAACCCCATATTTTTATCATTTTTCTGAAAAGTGTCATGCAGGTTTCTGGCGTGTTCTGTTTCAGCGCTTTCGTCAAAAACTATAGCACATTCATGCCAAACTATGTTGCTTTTGTGCTATGTTTCAGAACTTCCATGATACTATAGCACATTCGTCAAAAGTTTTAGTGCCTTCAACTATAGCGCTTCCATGACCTATTTCGGCACATCAGCCACCTATTTCTAGAAATGTTGATTTAGCGCTTCCATGGCAAAATCTGGTGCTTAGGTGCTCTATGTTAGTGCTTTCAATTTTAGTGCATCAGGTAAAAATTATAGCGTTTTGGTGGACTATTTTAGCACTTTTGTAAATTTGATCTAGATCCGACGCGACCACGACTAGAATTTAATGTTTTCATAGTTAGACTAACATTTATCAATCCTAAGATAGCCATTGTTGTTTTAAAAATTTATCAATCCTAGGGTAGCCACTTCTGGTTTTAAAAATTTATCAATCCTAGGGTAGCCATCGCACTTTTTCAATTTCATTTAAAAAGAATGTCATGATTTTTGTGAAGCAAATTCTTCACATAGATTAGAAAATTTGTCTTTTTTTGGGCTTAAAACAAAACAACTTATTTGTTGTGCTTGTGTGGTGATTAGGCTTATTCTCTCCCCTTAAATAGGTGATCAAAGCACTAGATTCATCCTTATTTCATGAAATTTATGCATTATTAAATCCTTTAGAAGGCCTCTTGTAGTGGGAAAAAGTATTCACCCTATGAGAATGACCTAAGTGGGAACGTCTAAAGCCAAGGATTCCAACCCACTATACTCAAAATGCAAGTTGTTGATGAAAGTCCAAATTGACGGTAGTGAGCAAGATAACCATCCCCAAAATCTTTATTCTAAATATTGGGAGGTCTCTTGAGGGATTTTATCAATTTTTGAACTGCACGGAAGCCCTATCTACGAACCATAGAGTAGTATCCCACCGAGTCAGTAACCAAACATTGTCATACTCACGGTGCAAGGGGAGGGAAGAATTTTCCCCCAAGACACTCACCATATAATTTCCAAAGACCATTTTCTCAGAGGACAAGAAATCCAACTCTGAGTACACACCTGGAAATGACAGAAACATGGGTGCCCTCTAGGGGGTGACACAACTGTGTGTGTCAATGCAATTTCAAGATGTGGGTTGTTGAGTATAATGATGACCTATTTGACCTTAAGTGTGAGTCTGTCTAATTTGTGTACATTTTGTCAAAGAAACCCATGAAAATCAATAAGGACCATCTGTGGTTCTTGAACATACACGATATATTCAGATTAAAAAAATTATTCCACAATTGCTTGTTGTGTTTTCACAAAATCATTAAAATTAGATTAAAAGATCATCCGAAAAAAGAAAAAAAAACAACAATTCAAATCAGGTCAAGAAATTCATGATTTGAAAGTGGAAGTCAACCACGTTTGTCAAGGGAACAATAAAAATCACCAAACCCAAGAAACCACTCAGTTATCGAGATAATTTAAGAAGAAGGCATTTTCTATACCATAATCGAAAAATCTTTTTACAACATAGAACCTTCATCCATAGATATCATGAATTTGCTAGGGGTCACACTCTTGATTACGTAGTAGAACCACTCTATTAACGAGCCTTCTTTGAAAGGAGAGCTCTCACAAAATATCACAACTCTAGTCAACGCATACATCAGTCCTATTTTCCACAACCCATGATAGAATATGCCACAAGGCTAGATCAATTTTTACAATAGAGAGTCTTAAAAGTCCTATTTTTAGTGCTCTAGAAACCTATTTCAGCACTTGGGGTCACTATTTTAGCGCTTTCATAAACTAGTGCTTCTAAGCACTGTTTTAGCGCTTACGGTCACTATTTTAGCACTTCCATCAAATGGCACTTTCATCATATTTTTCAGTGCTTTCGGGCACTATTTTAGTGCATCTGTAAAGATAGTGCTTCCATTGCTTTTTTCCATCGCTTTTTCCCAATGCTTTTGAGCACTCTTTTAGCACTTCTATAAACATAGCAATTTCATCGCCTATTTCAGCGCTTTTGAACTCTGTTCTAATGATTCTATGAAATAGTGCTTCCATCACCTATTTTAGCACCCCTGAACTCTGTTTTAGTGCTTTTAAAATAGAGAATTCCAAATCATACCAGTTAGTCTATCTATCATTTATCCACAATTTTTATCAGAACACAAGTATCTTTTTATTAGAATCACTGTCTAGAAATCGAAATTAGATAGGTTCATACAAAGTTTCCAATCTTATCAACTGAAATGAAGAGCTTGCAAATCAAAAGTGTCAAATCAAATACACAATCAATTACTATACTGAATTTTCATCATCAGGATATTATCATCCTTTAACACGAAACAAGGTATAGTAATCCAATTTTTAACCTAGTCTTATCAATACGGTCAGTAATCTTATTCAACTTTGTTAAAAATTCACTTGACATTTCCAACATAGAAGATCAAAATTTTGGAAGAAAGAACAAAAACTTGTATGCCAATCTTCACTAGGTCACAAAAATAGAGACTCTTAGAACAAGAACTTAAAATATTGCATACAATGGCAAAAGAAAATCATTGAAACAGTCTGTACCAAAATGATAAGAATGAGATAACTCTAGAGTATATTCAAATAGCCCAACAGCATCCCAAATTCCATAAATTTATGGAAAATATTTTAGAACAACACATGGAGAAATATCTCTTGATGTTGGCTGAATCGAGTGCTAAACTTCCTAAGGACTTTGACGTAAATTGTCTAAAAGATGCACCAGGAACAAGTGAGATTGAAATACTACAACCCACACAAGCAATAGATCTGAGTGATGCTTTGACATCCCAAATGCAAATATTACAACAATAGATACAAGATATGAAAAAAGGGAGTACCAAAAGGTATGCAGTACAGGACATTTTTCCTTATCCTTTCAACTCGTTAGTCGATATGATACCTTTTCCTAGACACTGTGAATTCCCGAAGTATGATAAATACAATGGAAGAACGGATCTGATCTATCATATCCGGGAATTCAAAACCATGAGCCTAGAGTTTTCCTAAGAGGAAACTTACCTAATGAGATTATTCCCAAGAAGCTTGGGAGGATCATGTATGGAATGGTTTTCAAAATTACAACCAGGTATAAGGAATTTTGAAGAACTTGTCAACAAGTTCATCTCCTAGTATTCTTTTAACATCCAACACGATGTTACAATAAAGGATATTTATAACCTAAAACAAAACAAAGGGGAGGTGTTCTTGTCTTTTCTACAAAGATGGCAATGACTGTTCGCTAGATATCCTTGATCCATTCCTCAGGAAGAGAAAATGGAGTTTTTCATTAACAACTTGATGGAGGAAATGAGTTACATACTTGAATTGCACTTTCCTCCTACATTCAAAAAAGTAATACAAAAAGGCCTTAATATTGAAGAAGTGCTAGTCAAAAGAGGGGTTATTAAACATTTCAATGACAAATAAGATAACACAAATAACTCCTCCAATCAATACTCAAGTAGTGATAAACCAAAATTTTGGAAAAAGAACCAAAACACGAATGTCAATGAAGCAACAAATGATTCAAAAAATTTCAAACAGGTTTTTAACTTGACAACATCTACTTCAAAGAATCAAAACAATGATCAAATTGTCAAGTCGAATGTCATACAGAACAATGAAATCACAAAACCACAGTCATACCAAGAACCATCAAACCAGTGTCGGTTCACACCTCTAGGCCAAACAATGGAATCGGCAATGAAAGAACTAGTCACCAGTGGCCTTATCACTGCACAGGAAGCAAGATTCTGGGATCCAAAGGTCAAACCACCATGGTGGAATGACATAGATTATTGCAAATTCCACAACAACAAAGGACACAAAACTAACCATTGCATGGAGTTGAAACACACAGTTCAATATTTGATTGACAAAAATAAGATATATGTGGAGGGACCCCAAAATAATAATGATTATTCAACCTTCAAGGACCCTTTACCAAACTATGATAAAGGAGCATCATCATCTGCAAACAACAAAGGTAAAAACATCAATCATGTCTATGATAAAATGATCCTTTGTCTTTCTGAAGTAGAGAGTGATCATATAGTTGGTCATAACATAGACAAACACAAAACCAATGACACTACCCCTTTGGATTTTATCCCAAGCATACAAGTCTCTGAAAATTAGATAAACATTTTAAAAATCTGAGACCGATAGGACTATCAACCAGCACATGCAATGACTAAGGGGCAATCCAAGGTAATGTTAAAGGGAGTTGGGTCTAAAAATACATATCCACCTCCATCTCATTATAACATTGTCAATTAGCTTCAAATCATTCCAGCACAGATATCGATATTGGAGCTCCTCAAACTATCACCATCGCATAAGGAGGTTCTAGAACAATCACTAGTTGCCACTACGGTACCAAAGAATATAGATGTTTGCTAGTTCCAAGCTATGGTGGGGCACTTAGCTACCCCACATTGTCTATCATTCTCTGAATAGGATGATGTGCTATTAAATCATCCCCATACTACTACTCTCCATATCAAAGTATTGATCCACAATCATTGCATCAAGAGAGTCTTAATAGATGGGGGAGCTGGTCTAAACATTTGTACTCTAAAGTTAATCTATGCACTAGGGTATTCTAATGATGCTATTGATGCCCAAAGGAAAATGACTATAAAAGCATATGATGAGGAAGAAAGATCTTCTAAAGGATTAATTATGTTACCCATTCAAGTGGGACCAATGATGAAACACATAGTATGTCAAGTATTGGAAAAAGAGTTAACTTACAACATACTCTTAGGATGCCCGTGGATCCATGAAATGTAGGCAGTGCCTTCCACATATCATCAATGCTTAAAGTTCCCAATAAATGGATAGGAGGTGACTAAATCTACTAATTATAGTCATCCTCAGCATTGTGATACACTTAGAATCTCTCAAGATACCTTTGTGCTTCACAACAGGGAAGCATCCAATTCAAAATCATCAAATGAAGAAAAACATCCAACTATCACCACCAAGTGGGTAGAGAAGAAGGATAAACTAAAAGAAACAAGTCCTGTTGAAACTTAATCAACAGACAATCCAGATCCCCAAACTTCCTTATCACATAAATTTCAAGAGCAAGTCCAGCTAACAGACAAGGGAATGGGGCAATATTCTATGGAGAAATCGCTTAACCTTTCATAGTTAATGCCATCTCCAAAGACATATGGTCAACCATCCATGATAAAACATCAAACATCATTACCTGTCACAGTATTTGAAGAAAGGTTTGTCAAAGCCAACACCATAGAGGATGAATTAGATAACAAAGCAATCCTGGACTGGTTATATAGGGATGAGGAACCCTTGACATCAAATATTAGTGTCAATAATATCAATATCAACACAAAAAAATATGGAAAAGGGAAAGCTATCCTAGAAAAAATGGGTTATGAGGGACAAGGACCTATTGGGTTAAGGAAGGATATAATCATAGAGCCTATTCAGCCCCTCACTCTCCATTCAAAAGAGAAGATAGGACTAGGATACTCTGAAGAACAAAAATAGGAGATGACAAATAAAGTTGTCGAGAGGATCCTTCAGATTAGAGATAGCTCTGAAACAAATTCAAATGAATATGAGTGGGATCTATGTTTTGATGTATCTTTCATTGATATTCAAGTTGATGTAATCCAAAAATATGGTCCTATGCGTGAGGAGGGACAAGGCTCTGGGTCTAGACCATTCGTAGCAGGATCACTAAATATGGATGACTCAAGTGGGGACAAACAAACCTTGAGTAAACTAGATGATCTAGAAGAAGGTACCATCATTGATCTAGATATCCCTAATAAAAAATATGATGGAATTTCTATCCTAACCCTCACTTTCATCGACCTAAGTAAAAGCGATGACTTCATGCCTTTAATCCATCCCAAACTTATTGACTGGGAACCTATCGAACCTTTGAATGTACCACAATTTGAAAACGATGATGCCATCGTAGATTTCCTATCTCATGAAAAACTTGGTACAAGTTCTATCCATAATACTCATAACAACACGACTCGATAGGAGGGTGTCAAATCTTCTAGTTGCAAAAGTGAAAATAGGGAAAATAGATCTAATGGTGAAAACCATTCTATGGCAGCATTATATCTAGAAAAATAGATAATAAAGAATGCATATAATGGTGAAAACCTTTCTGAGGCACCAAAAGATGGGAGATTTGACACTCTTCCAAAACATTATCATGAGCGGTCATCAGTTTTGGTAGAACCAACACAGTCTGTAAAAATCGGCACTGAAGAAAAAGAAAAAATCCTACACTTGGCAGAATCCATGATAGATCAAGAGAGACAATAATTCATCACTTTCTTTAAAGAAAGAAGCATCAACTTTGCTTTGTCATATTTTGATATTCCAGGCTTGGATCCTAATCTGCTCATGCATCATTTGTCTTTGCCTATAGGAATCAAGCCTGTAAAGCAAAAATTGAGAAAAATGCATCCCCATATCACATTAATGGTAAAGACAGAGCTAGAGAAATTCTTGGATGTTGCGTTCATAAGGTCTATTGACTATGCCAAGTGGATATCAAACATTGTACCTGTTTCAAAGCCGGACAATGGCATTAGGATATGTATGTATTTTAGGGACTTGAATAAAGCATGCCTAAATAAAGGATGATTTTCCATTACCAAATATAGACATCATTATGGACTTGATGGCAGGGCATGCCATTTTGTTAATCATGGATGGTTTCTTAGGGTACAATCAAATTAAAATAGCTCTAGAAGATCAGGAAAAGATGACATTTACATGTCCATGGGGAACCTTCTGTTGTAATGTCATGCCATTTAGTCTAAAAAAATGCAAGAGCCACCTATCAAAGAGTGATGACAACAATATTCCATGATATGATGCACACCTTCATGGAGGATTACATGGATGACATATTGGAAAAATCTGGTACTAGGGAAGGACATCTGCATATCTTGAGAAGAATCTTCACACAGCTAGAAAAATTCAATGTAAAGCTAAACCCCAAGAAGTGTGTCTTTGGGGTCACATCAACAAAACTATTGGGATACCTTGTCTCAGAAAAGGGCATTGAGGTAGATCCAGTGAAAGTCAAGGAAATAATGGAAATTTTGGCTCTCAAAAATATCAGTCAACTCAGATCACTATAGGGAAGGCTCCAATTGATCAGGAGATTTATCTCCCAGCTGGTCGACAAAAGTCATCTGTTCAATCATTTGTTGCATTAAAATGTTGTTTTCAAATGGGATAATGGGTTTGAAACAACATTCAATCAAATAAAACAATACCTAATGTCACCACCTATTCTCATGCCACCAACAGAAGGAAGACCTCTGATATTGTACATTGCAACAACAAATATCTCTTTGGGGGCACTATTAGCACAAGAGGAATATGAAGGAAAAGAAAATACCATCTACTATATCAGTAGAATATTAAATGGATATGAAGTAAAATACACTTTGATAGAGAAATCTTGCTTGGTGATGGTGTTTTCTACTCAATAGCTGAGACATTATATGTTGACTCATACAATCTGGCTAATAGCAAAGATTAAACCTTTGAAATATCTACTCAATAAGGTTGCCTTAATAGGTAGACTGGAAAAGTGGGTCATGCTATTAAGTGAATTTGACATTCAATATGTGGAGATAAAATCCATCAAGGGTAAGGAAATTGCCAAACAATTTCCTGTGGCTCCTTTACCAGATGATCGACCTATGACAATGGAGTTTCTAGATGCAGACATTCTGACAATGATGCCTCAACAATGGGTATTATATTTTGATGGATCATACACACAACAAGGATCTGGAGCAAGGATCTTGTTTATCTCTCCCCATGGACACACCATTCCAAAATCATACATACTAATGTTTCTATGCATAAATAATGTGGCAGAATATGAAGTGTTAATCGTTGGGGTAAAAACAGAAATTGAATGGAAGATCATAGACTTGCAGGTATATGGGGACTCTCAACTAGTCATTTATCAAGTAAATGATGAGTATCAAACAAAATATGAAAATTTGATGCCCTATAAGGAACAGATAGATGATCTGAAATAGTTGTTCGTCAATGTTAAGTTTGATCAAATTCCAAGGGTAGAGAACAAAGCTGCGGATGTTGTGGCCACAATTTCTTTACTATTACAATTGCTAGAGAAACGTATTTGTTATGAGTTTATGGTAGAACAAGTATCATGTCCTTCCCATAATAATTCAGAATCCAATACCGTATGCCATCTAGAAACCATTGAAAACTCCATCTATGAAAAAACCTATGCTTACCTGAAAAACAATATCCTCCCTCTTGATCTTTCTAGGAACCAAAAATGAAGCTTCATCCGCCAATCTACCTAACATATTTTAATTGCAGGCATCCTTTATCATCGAGGTCTTGATGGTACCTTACTCCGATGTCTAGAACATGATGAATCTGAAATGACCTTATGAGAGGTTGACAAGGGTATTTGTGGCACTCATTCGAGTGGGATAAATATAGCTAAGAAACTCCTTCATTTGGGATATTATTGGCCATGCATGGAGAAATAATCTTATCAGTTTGTACACAAATGTCCAAAGTGTCAAATTCATAGTAACCTGATTCACACACTATCTCAAGAACTGCATCCATTTACAACAACATGGCCCTTTTGTCAATGGGGATTAGATCTGGTAGGAAAGATACATCCCTCTTCATCCAATGGATACAATTTCATTATCAAAACTACATAATACTACACAAAATGGATAGAATCAGTGCCTCTTACAACCATCACTGGGAAAGAGATCTCCTCATTCATCTTGAATTACATAATCTATCGATATGGCATCCCTCAGTCCATTATCATTGATAATGGATGGCCTTTCAAAAATCAAGATGTCTAAGAACTATGCGAGAAGTTCCATATCCAACATATTTTTTCAATACCATACTATCCTCAAGGAAACGGCCAAGGAGAGGCCTCTAACAAAATGATTCTAAAAATTCTCAAGAAAACAATTAATGATGTTGGACGTGATTGGCATGTTCAACTCAATCTTGCACTATGGGCTTACAAAACTAGTATCAGAACACCAACAGGAGCTACACAATATGCATTGGTATATGGATCAGAGAGCATACTACCCATCGAAGTATGGATTTCATCACTCCGTGTATCACTTAGAGGAATCATTTAAGATGAGGATTATAGGGTATCTAGACTGCAGGAATTGGAATTGTTGGATGATCATCATCAACAAGTTGTTAATAATGTAACAACTTATCAATAGATAATGTCAAGGAGTTACAACCACAGGGTAAAATCAAGGGTCTTTTAGGTTAGTGATTTGGTTCTAAAAGAGAACCCTAGGAATCAGTAGGATAGGGAGAAGAAAGGTAAATTTGAGCCTAACTAGCTAGGTCCTTTTGTCGTCATATCAGTGTATGGATCAAGGGCTTATCAACTATCAATGTTAGAAGGGGATTTGTTTGATGAACCTATCAACAGTATCCATCACAAAAAGTTCTATACTTGAATCTCCTAGTGCACAGATAAAACTTCTAAAAAATGGTTTCCTTGATGAAAACTTGGTAAACAGGCATCTTGGCAACAAAAAAAGCAAAAAAAGAAAAAATATACAAAAAGAGAAAAAGAGAAAAATGAGAAAAATATACAAAGCAAAGGAGTGTAATCAAAACATATGGTGAAAACCTGGAAATAGGCATCGTATGTGATTCTAAATCAACATTCCCATATATTTTGATACATATCAGGATCATTAACCTGGCAATCAGTACCATTTCATATCATGTCATCAGTCTTGCCATCATTGCATCTGTCATAAAATCATTTCAAATAGTCAAGTCTCACTCCAAGGCTTGGTGGAAACATCTGGATATCACTAGGGGCAACTAAAACATTGGTTTCACCAAAAAGAACAAACAACAGTATGACAAGAAAATGAAAACAATGATCAAAGTGCAACATCGATCATCATCAGAAGGGCATCAAACATCCGTATCATATCAAAAAATCCAAAAACATGTCAAAAATTCAATCTAGAAAAACAAAAAAACCAATATCATGAGTCTGTGTCAGTCGAACTATGTGGTCTCTGCATGTGTAATGTAGGCAAGGCTAATCTTTGATCAGCCCCTGAGACCCCTAAGATAAGTTAGTAGGTTAAGTCTTTGGTCAAAAATCTTGAAAATCACAAAAACATCACAAAATTAGGATGAATGATCTAAAATATGAATAATGATTGAAACACTCTAAGTAAAAGGTGGATAAATTATATTTTTGATTAACTATTATCATTTATTTGGAGTAACTCGATGATGTATTGAACTAGAGAAACAAAGAAGAAGAATGATATTTTTATTGTTTGTTGTCTATAGGTTAATCATATAAATGTGTGAATTGTCGGGGGATGTGCTATGCAAATGTATCACTGATGACATTCATAATTCACACCTTAAAATGATTAATCTCTGCTTGTTTACGCAATGAATGCTTAGGTCATCTCCGTTCAATTATACCTAGATGCTTGTGTTCACTTGCAATATCAAAAATCATGAAAGTAGTACTCAGGTCGTCATTGGTTTAACACATACCATTAATGCTTGTACTCACTTTCAACATCCAATAAAAGCTCTATGGTGATACCAAACACAACGTACTGTTAAAATCACAGTGGTTTGCACATAGTTGCATGATAAAATTAGAATGCATTCATAATAAATTCATTAACTGCAGAGTATTTGTTGCATAATGGATTCCAATCAATGATTATCTCTTCTACAAATATGACTGAGTATACTTGAGATAAATCAAAAATCATCAAATAAAACATATAGAAGTCATCATCTCATCATTAAGTTTTCATCATTTCATCATTCATGTATATTTACATCAAATAAGTTATGCATTTATCGCACCATATTTTTCACATCAAATCATAAATAAATTCATCGTGTTAATTTTACCATAACATTCATTACATTATTATCCATACATCCATACATTTCATCACATTAAAATAAAATACATCATCATTTTCATCATACATCATCATTTTTATCATCATCACATTTAAAATAAAATGCATTCATCATTTATTATTATTATCATCAACATAAAATAAATACAAGGCTGGTCATTATTTTCCATACATCATAGATCATCATTTAGAACTTCATACATTATTATTCATTATCATCTCAAAGATCATATAATCTGCATATGCATTCATCATAGAAAAAATCATATGAAATAAAAATATTCATCACATTATACATCATCACATAATAAATGCATCCATCACATAGGAAACATAAACCATCATAAATCTATAGTAATCAACTACATCTCATATATATCATCAATTTCAAGTATATAATGAAGTCTGAAAATGAGAATGATACATCATCAAAAATGAGCTAACTCAGAGTGTACATCATATCTCAAAAAGAATGTCCCAAAATCAAAAATAGCATCTATGATTTGCTATTGCCAGAATGTGCAGGTCCAATAGGACTAGTACCACCACCACCCCCGGAAGGACCAGGATCTCTAGGATCTCCTCGAGGAGGCTGTGTCACAACCTCACTAATTGTTTGGGTATGAGTCCGACCAGATCTCGAAGGGGCATAGTTGATTCTACGATCAACAGGCAATACATCATCATATCTACCTCTATAGAACTCTGCCTCTCAGCTAGCCCACATGACCTCTCTCATGTAATCTTCCACAGAAGTACCATCAGCTACTTATTGTAGTTTCTCAGACGTCTCTTGTGCCCTTTCAACAATCTGTCTAGCAGTGTCTCGCTCAGCTGTCAAGGTAACAACCTGAGTCTAAATAGCTACCAAATGTCCCTGTACCTGTGCTAGTACGTGTGCATGGGCTTGTGCTTGAGCTTGCATGTGGGTCTGTGTCTGTACCAACAAAGACTGGGCATGTACCAACTATCCCTACAACATCTATACCTATGTCTAAAGACTAACAATCTGTCTCTGGTGATCAACTGACGACACTGCCACTACTCGCCTCTTGTGAGGCCTACTGGATGATGGACCAACACTGACTGGTCCAGCCCCTCTGCCACCTCCACCACCACCATCACTATCATCAGTTCCACTCTCAATACTATTGTCTGATGGAGTATCACCCCCACTAGCCTCAAAACCCTTGGAAACATCCTCCTCCATGGGTAACGGTGTCAACTCATCTGGAATAGTAATGCGAGGATGTGGAGTCAATGCCAAAAATGTTGCATACTCCCCTGTCACTGTCACCTCCGCAATATCTCTACGTAAATCCCAAGCTGAAGGTTGCTGAGCCCTGCACCCCTCTACAATTGTCTCTTATGAAAGACATGGCCCCCAATCCGCTACATCACTATGTCACCTGGCATAATCGGCTACCACCTGAGGCATACACTATACAATGCCATACTTTTTGTACACTCATCACAACAAAAATCTCTCCAAAACAAAAGGTGTCCTGCCGATTAGGTACATGGAATCAAAAAGATATCCAAGCACTATGTCGTCGTCATCCCATTGATCATAGTCTAGATACGGTCACTAGACGACGCTCTCTATATCATCCAAAACTCATCTCCAATGCTCCAACTTACCGATCTGAGCTTGGGTAAGTCGACCTCTATATCTGAAAACATAAGGTCTACCTGCTGGTCTGTCGAGAACTAGAAATGGTCGAGCAATGGAAAAATGCTCCCATGCCCACACCTATAGAAGTGCATCCTAGCTGATAAACTATGTGCTCCCAAGTATACCACTGAATGTAGATCATGGTAGAGATGTGCTAGCATACACATCCCCCATGCATATCTTGTGCCATGTATGACCATGCTCTCCAAAATCCGGCCCCAACCCATAGAGAATCCCTTTGACCTGCGATCAGGACAAAGGAAACCTCCAATGAATCCAACTAATACTCCTGGTAGTGAAGCATACATGTCAGCTATCATCTACCATCGAACACTTGGTCCTGCAATATGCTAGTCTTGAAAGACTCTGCGGAGAGCATCTCTCCCACCAGTCTCATGTGAATCATATACCACGATCTCTCCCAAAAATGGAATCCATAAAATCCGCCACACATCCTCGAGTGTGTTCGTCATCTCACCGTTGGGTAAATGAAAAGTGTTATGGTCACTGTGCCACCACTCGGCCAAAGTAGTAAAGAGACCCCGATTAATCCTAATCTGGGGCATATCAAGTAAAATAGTAAGGCCACATCGACCTATGATCTGAATCTCATCCAGAGTCAAATGAGGTATCAAATTGTTAGTCCAAGGAAACCACTCTCACATCTGGAGAGTATCTAGATCCTCCTATCACAATGAAAAATCTACAATCAGTGCACTATGTCAAGAAATCAAAGCTCATTCTACTATGAAATCCAGTCAAAATTTGGTATGAATTTTTGATCAAAATTCATTAAAAAAACATTAAGAAAACTCACTTATCATGAGGTTCATCACAAACATTATTTAATATCGCCTATCATGAGGTTTATCAGATATTGAATCATTCCTCACCTATCATGAGGATTATCACAAATAGGATTATTTCTCACCTATCATGAGAGTAACTCTTATTAAATCATCAGAATCAATCATTAGGATATTTTGATTATCAATCATACCAAACCAAAGAATGGACATGATCAGAATTGACGAAATCAAGGTTAACTGTGTCAAAATCTGCAATTCTGACACGGATGCACTAAAACAGGCATCCAAAGTGCTAAAACTCAAAAGTGCTACTTTATCAATTAGATGCGCTAAAACAGGCACCCAAAGAGCTATTTTACCTAAAGTGCTATTTCAGCACTTTGATGCACTATAACAAGCATTTGAAGCACCAGTTTACCCAAAGCATTGTTTTACCACATCGATGCGCTAAAACAGTCCATCAAAGCACCACTTTACCAAAGTGCTATAACTGACCATGCATGCGCTAATTTACCACATCAAAGCTCTAGAACATTCTAGGTGCTAAGATCCAACATTGAAGTGCTAAAAATAACTATCTAAGTGCTAAATCATGAAAGCGCTAAATTATCCTATGAGAGTGCAAGAGAAAATAATGCAAGTGCTACATCTCAAAGTGCTAAAATAGCCAATTGAAGCACTACAGTGTGACCTTGATGTGCTAAACTAGGGAACAAATGTGAAAAGAATAAAAATGCATTAAAAATAAAAGTGCACAAAAAACAAGGACGATTATGGGTAGATACCAGAGGTCCGTAGGCGGCTGGCCACTGGTGATGTCGCATGCACTCAAAATGATGAGTGTGGTAGGGGATAGGCATCTTGCTCTAGCTAGCTCAAAAGTCTCTATCACTGGATGTTGAAAGTCACAAAGTGCAAATGACTTTGAAAATGACCTTTTGAACCTTATATAGATTTTTGAAAGGTGATTTTTGTGGGTTTTCATTTTATTTTGATTAATTTTATTCATGGAATTAATTAAAATTCATCCACAGGCTGTATTTTCTTCACCATTGTCAGGAGATAAATTATTTATTCATCAAATCTTCATCAAATCGTCAAATCATCATGAAATTTTGAAATTTCTCAAAAATCATCACATCATTAATTTATCTCTCGAGGGGGCATATATCGGCACTCATTTAAAAATTAATATCTGGGGCATGTCTGAGGCACACTGAATTTTTTTTCATCAATACTGGTAGTAGCAACAAAAAATTTCTTCGAAGCAATGCATAAACACATCACTTCAAAGAGAGGCAAAATGTATACACCTAAAAATGGTCTGAAGAATCTGATTAATTAAATATGAATTATTTGATTAATTATTCTAAATTCCTCTACTATTTAAAAAAATAGAAATATTTATTTATATAGTTCACATTCACATCCACATTTAAATTCTTCTAAATTCTTCTATTATCTCATCTTAATTAACTAAAAAAAATTAAATACTTTGTTTGATTGAATTATCAAATCCTTATTTTATTCTATTACATCGATCTTAAATTAATTAAATAAAGATTAAACACTTTATTGATTAATTGCCATTATTCTTCTATTTTAATAAACAAATTCTATAGTTTGTTTTATTAAATTATTTATCCCTCTTTTGCTAATTTACATAAATCAAAAATATTTAAATAAAGGCATAAGGTATATTCCTCTATATTTCCTCAAATTCAAATTAGATATCTTATGTCTAATTTACGTCTAAAATCATGTCAAAATTAATTGATTGAAACTTGACGGGAAGAATTGGAGACAAATTGCAAATTTATCTCTCAATCCTCCTCCATCAAACTTTCCTCTTCTCTTGCTTGGTGTTTTCATGGGTAGAGACAATCTCCAAAATTCTCTCAATCTCCTCCATCTCTCACCATTCAATCTTCCAGATTGAATCCAAGCCTCTCTTTGCCATCCCTTGCATTTCTACAGCCAATAAATCTATAAATAAAGCCTCATTCAACCAAGAAAGGATCTAGATTATCTAACTTATGTACTCTTACTCTGCAGGAATTCAAGCATCAACCATCAAGCATCCAACATCCAAGCTTTCATATCATGGCTGCCTCCTATAGCTTCATTTATTAGTTTCCATGTCAATCCATGTCATCTTAGTTTCTTTTATCATCTAGAATTTATCACATTTAGCTTCATATCATTGCATCAATATCATTTCATTCTTTATATTTTCATTTTAACTGTTATAGTGTTATTTAAATCTAAGAGCACAATAGCTTAATAATTCCTTGAAGATAGGAGACAATAAGATGATTTCAATTGATTAATTTACTTAATATTTGATGCAATGTTTCATTAAGAAGTGTTTTATTTCCTTTCTGCTTATTCACACTTGCATAATTCATGGTTTGTACCTCCTTCCAAACTTAGAAATTTGGCAGGTGTACCCCCATGAGGGAGGAGGAGAGGGAGGGCATAGGTAGAGGTAGAGGTAGATAGATGATAGACATGGTAGAGGATGAGGTATCGGTCCAAATGGTAGCGGTAGAGGACATGATGGCCATGATGGCTAACATCAATAGGGTGGAAAGGTCCCAAGTGCACCACCACTACATTAGTATCCTCCTCAACAATCATTGATATAGCAACAACCATGTTGAGGCCAGATCCTTGTGATGCACAAATACAATAATTGCAATAGTAGCTATAGGTGGTTATGGGTGAGAGGGATTAGGATAGATAGTAGATATTGTCTATCACTATTGAGAGAGACTAGGCCAAGAAACACATACAAGAATTGATAGTGGAGAGAGACTAAGAGAGTCAGCTTAGCCATACCACCGATATGTAGTTGGCATAGGAGGTCGAGCAATGCTAGTAGATGGAGACCATGGCAAATGAAACCCAATGGAAGATAGTTTCTACCCATTTTTATAGAGAGGTTGTGATCGAGGCATCATACTGTCACATGCACTACCACCGAGATGTCCCAATGGTGATTAGACAACCAAATTACTCACAGAGGAGTGGCACACATCCTCAGGCCAAGGATCAACCAGAGAGAGCCTGGTGAGGGGAGCATCCATTAGGACTAACCTGCTTGTATACACCCTTTTTATTATTGTATGATTCTTTATACATATATACATTCATGGTCTCCTTTTTGATAGCCTCATTGATATTATATTTTTGATCGATATACATACACTGACTCAGATATTGTACCATGAAAGTCACCATTTTTTGATAAAATATGAGATAATACAGATTTATGAAGTGATGTATTCTCTTTTATTTCAATTCTTATGATATGTATGAATGAATTTTATGTGGATATGATGTTATTCTTATGCAAATGATATGGATGCATTTATTTTGTGAGATGATTGTGTATACATATGGACATATGTATGGATAATCCAAATGTTTATGCTTATGATATGATAATCTGATATATGTTTATGGTAAGTGTGCAATTATTTAAAATGCTTAGAATAACAAATATATATTATCCGTCACAACTTAAATGATAATGATGATGCAGTATGTATGTTTTATGATAGGCTATAATTATGCGAGATGTATCCATGTTGATGATTTGTGGCTGCAAGGTGGATGCATTGATGATGTTTTTGTTGACTGTCATGATGCCAGTTTAGTACAGAGAGAATATAGAAGAAAAAAGATGATATTTGACCATTGATTTTGATGATTGCTTCAAAAGATCCAACACGTCTGGGTATGTGTAGGATCATCATGGAAAAACAAGCTCTTAAGTGGCAATAAAAAGACAAAAAATTAGAGTCAGACAACTTGACGTAAAACTTTGAATAAGTTATCAGTATTATTTCAAAAATATGTAAAAATAGAATCTGTAGAAAATTTAATTTAGTTTCTAAACTACTCGACCTTTATTTAAAAAAAATAAATCTATTTGGTGAAAATTTGTAATTTCAATGCAGTAGTATTTAAATTTCAAGGTAAAAATAAGAAGTAGGTGTCTGCCTCACCACCCTAACCATAATAAAATGATAATATTTTTTTATAAGATTTTATATATAAGTAGAGGACTCGTGTTCCTATGTGATGCATATTTTTTTATAATTTTTTTCCAAGTAAATAATTAATTATGAATTTTTTATTACAACTTTAAAAAAATATAAAAGCTCGTCTATCTAACCACCTTAACTTGGTCAAAAATTCATGAAATTCATATATATTTTTTTAATACTATAGTATGAAAAGCATAGAATGTGACACATGTTTCGGATTCAAAAAATATGATACCATTTGAAAGTTATAGATGTTTTTTAGTCAGCCTATCAATTAGGACTTTATTCATAATTCTAATAGAAAATGAATAATAATTATTTATTAAATTCAAAGTAAAGCATAATTTATATTGGTGGAAAGCTAAGAATCTCCTCTAAAAAACCTTTTTGTTTCATTAATTTTGGGTTAAAAAAAAGTTGTCAGCCACATGGGCCATCATATGGCTTACATATCGCCACTTTTTGGCCCATCATGATCCTGCACATACCCGTTTATGATCCATCAAGACTTTATTAGAGATGGTGATGAGAAATGAATGATAATCATTATGATGATTTTATCATATCTTGGGAGTGGGATTTTTTGTCATTCATTATTGTTTGAAATAACACATAGACACGATGCATCAAGCTATTAATAACTAGGATGAAGTTGTATCTAGTGTAATGGACTTTGACTTTGCAAAAAGATAGGATAGTTCTTGTACACACCTTGAAATATAGACACCTCATTGGAATGTAAGTTAGAAAATTAGAATATATTGGACCAAATAATATGTAATAGTAAACAATGTATTCCAAACAACTTCCCTACACACAACTAAGCAAGTATGCACCAAGATTATTTTATAAGAATACCCACAAGCACACCAAACAAAATATAACAATGAATGCCCCATTCCTTTCTCTCTAAATCATTTTGATAGACATCATTGAGAGGTCCTTGGAATGGGTCATTCAGATAAATCATAAGAAAAGATCAAAGACAAATAATTAGTGTTATCTATATCTCTTGCCAGTTTTGAAAATGTAGCCAAGGCAATTTTTGATATTGATGCTCATTGCAGGAAGGATACATCCTAGGACATGTTGACCAGGGGTTTTAATTTAGGATGAGGTTTATGAAAATTCATTGATTAAAACTTGACTGATGCATTTACCTATGATTTAGACTTTAGATTTTGACACTTAGGTTCCCACTTTATGACTTGCAACACTTGCTTTCTATTTGTTTCACCAAAGATTGAAGATAATGATTGATTTATTATGGATGAAGGTTTATTGTAGGTGAAAGTGAGATGTGATGGATGGTTTTGGTCTTTTTAGAATATTTCAATGTTTTAGGATTTTGAGAATATTTTGAGGTTGTTTTTGGTCTTTTTGAAAGATTATGTAAATATTTATGTTTTTGATTATTTGAGGTTGTTTAGGGTTTTCTCTAAGATATTTGAATGTTTTCTATTTTTTTTGTGTTTTCTAAGATATATCTGAATAGTTTTTGGATTTTTTGAGATTATTTGAATGTTTAGGGATTTTCTAAGTTATTTGAATGTTTAGGTATTTTCAAAGTTTAGACTAAGAACCTAACCTAAAAGACTATCCTAGGGGACCTCAAGGGTTGATCAAAGATTAGCCTTTCCTATGTTATACACAGAGAGACCAAATAGTTTGACTACTGGTTTAATTGAATATGAAGATATGAATAGTTGATGGATGCTAGTTTATTGTGATGGACTCCTAAAGGACTGACCTAGGGTGTCTTAGGGGCACATCAATGATGGCCTTGCATTTATTGAAGCTTAGAGACTCATAGTTTGACAAGGGGGGACTATTTTTTGGATTTTTGATGTTTGACCCTTTTCTAGTGTTTTTGATGTGTTTTGGATGTTTTGGATTTTGACTTTACAATTTTCTAAAAAAAAAATATTTTAGCTTTACGTGATTTTTCAAATGTTTTTGGATTTTTGATGAATTTTTGATGATTTTTTTTGGGATTTTAAATTGCAATTTCAATAACCTTAGGATATACAAGAACCCAATTCAATCCATAATGAATTTCCCTCAGCATGATGCAATAGACTACCTCAATATAGGTAGGAAAAACTAACTTAGTAATACATCAAGTAGTACCAAAGGGGATATGATACTTCATAATATCAAGCTATGATAAGGATGTGGATGGGTGATGGAAATAAATAAGCAGAATGATGTGTTGGATGGATGGTGATGCAAAGAATGATAGGATAAAGAGCCAAAGAATAGATGTAAATTCTTTATTTACATGAGGTGTCCGTTTGCCAAGTTTTCACCAAGTTACTTGCCTAAAGTGCCACCAAAGTGGTTTTCACTAGAGGATGATTTTTTTCTTTACTTATTTAATCCTTTTTCTCATTTTTTTGGATTTTTATCAATTTTTGGTGGTTTTTGTATTTTCAGATTTATACCCTTGAAGACTAGGCATAAAACCTTTTAAGATGCAAGTTGTTGGTTGGTTCTTGCAAGGGTTCACCTTCAGGTGTTGACATGGTATGCTTATGATCCATAGCTTGATGTGATGACCAAGGGACCCAACTAGTTAAGCTCAAACTTTCGTTTGCTATCTTGATCTAGAAGATTTTTCTATTTCTATTTTAGGACAAGATCCCCTACTTGGAAAGACCTACATTTGATCCTCTTGTTATACCTCTATTTCAATCGGTTTTGATATACTTGCAAGTGATTAAGAGCATTAGGATGATTCCCATCCAAGATTTCTAGCTCATTTATCCTAGATACTATGTACTCTTCATTAGTGATCAAATTCTGTAGTGACACTCGCAGTGAGGGAAGCTCAAATTCAATAGGAAGAATGGATTTTGATCCGTAGACCAAATAAAAAGAGGTTGAAACTATCGGTGTGTGGATACTGGTTTGATAATCCTATAGAGAGGGATTTGACTATAGATGCTAGCCACAACTAGCTTCATTGACAATTTTCTTTAGGATTTTTAGAATCATCTTGTTTGTAGCCTCAACTTGACCATTTCCCTAGGGGTAATACATGGAAAAAAATTAGTGTTGGATGTTAAATATTTGGCACAAATATTTCACATATTGATTCTTGAAGGGTGTTTTTTTGTCTCATATAAGGTTTTATTGAACACCATAATGACAGATTAGGTAATTCAGGATAAACATGGAAATTTTCTTCCCTATTATATAGGTCATAGGAATGGCTTCAACCCAATTGGTAAAGTACCCAATGTCTTCTCTGATAAACTTGTTCCCATTGGATGAGGTTGGAGTGATCTTTCCTATGAGTTCAAGTCCTCACTATGAGAAAGGCCAAGGAGTGATCATTGGCTCCAATTCCTAAGCTAGAGAATGAATTAGATCTCCATCTTGTTGACACTACAAATATTTCTTCACATGCTGATGGGCTTCTCTTTCTAGGGTTGGCTAGTAGTACCCCATCCTCAATATTTTCTTAGCTAAAGTCATACCACTACAATGGGGCCCACATATACCATCATGTAATTCTATTAAAGTGGTCAAGGCTTCCTCTTGGTTAATACATCATATTAATGTCCCTTCAATTCTTCAACAATATAAGGTATAACCGAGGATCATGAATTGGGATGTCTTCTTGACAAAAGTATTTTTAAGATTAGAGGTGATGTCAAATGGGAGGATTCCTCTACTAAGATATATAAATATGTCATGATACCATGGGGATCTAGGAAAAATAATAAAACACATAAATTCAGCTTCATTGATTTTGAAAGTTAGTATGAAAAGTTGTTCGAAATGTCTAATAGTGATCTAATTGTTGTCATGGTTTCTACTGCTTGATTATTCATGTAAGGAATATACTCAAAGTTATATCTATTAAATTTTCTTTGAGACTCTCTACCATATTTTTGTAAGGAATGAGCTTTTCATCCTTAGTTTGATAGTTGTCATTGACTTGGTTGATAACTAGTTTTGAGTCTCCATAGACTTTTATCTCTTGTATCTGCCATTGAACTATTATCCTTAGACCTATGATTATGGATTTGTACTAAAAAATGTTTTTAGTACATGGGAATGATAGCCTATACGACTTTGGAATGAAATCACCTTGAGGGTTGATGAAAATAATAATCACTCTTGATCCATGTTAGGTGAACAATCCATCAAAGTACATTTTAAACTAATCTATGAGATTGACAAGGAACATTCATTTGCCATGGAACTTAGATATCAAGGTGTTCTCAACATATATAGGTGCATCTTCTAGTTGGTTTGTGATTAATTTTCCTTTGATTTCCTTATGCTCCATGTACTCTATTTCAAATTTAGTTAAGATCATTACCCATTTGGCCATTTTCCTAGTGAGATTTGAATTGGATGATCTTTGTAATAAGTTTGATTTGATGTGACAACATGTAATGTATGAAATTTTATTGAGAAAAAACTACTACCAATAATGCTTTCTCAATGGATGAACAGTTCATTTCATATCCCACCAAGGTCCTACTGATGTAGTAAATAGCCCTTTCCTTTCCATTTTCATCATGTTGAGCTAGAATAGCACCTAGTGTTGTTGATGTTGCTGAGATATACCTGATCAATGGTTTGTTTGGTATCTGCAACATGAGCACTAGAGGTGTCAATAGATAGTCTTTGAACTATTGGAAAGCTTTATCGCACTTCTCATTTGAACTTGTAAGTTATTTTTGTATGGAGAAGATGGGAAAAAGGGTAGATTTTATCTAATAGGTATGTTATGAACCCCCTGATGAGCTGCAATATTCCTTGTAATCCTCTCATCTACTTTAGTGTTTGTGGTTGTTCAATGTCTACAATGAATTTCACTTTTTTTGGATCAATTTCTATCCCTCTTTGTGAGATGATATAGCTAGGAAGCTTTATTGATGTAACCCCAAAGACACACTTTTTTGGATTCATGTTTACCTTATATTCTCTGAATCTATCAAAGATGGGTCGTAAGACTTCTATGTGCTCACTTCTTTTCTTTGATTTTTCCAAAATATCATCCACGTAATATTTGTTTTTTTTGTATCATGTCATGAAAGATGAGGTTCATTTCTCTTTGATAGGTGGATCCTGCATTTTTTAGCCCAAATGGAATCATGTTCGAAAAATATGTTCCCTATGGACAAGTGAATGAAATTTTGTGTTGATCCTCCTTGGTAATCATGATTTGATTATAGCCTAAAAAACCATCCATGAGTAAAAAAATTTCATGCCCAGTTGTTAAGCTCATGATGAGGTTGATGTTAGGAGGAGGGAAATCATCCTTCAGGCATGCCTTATTTAAGTCTCTTAAATCTATGCATATTCTAATGCCCCAGTGGGTTTTAAGACTGGTACAAGGTTTGAAACCTATTCAAGATAATCTATCAGTCAGATGTATCCAATGTCAAGAAGCTTTTGTAACTCGAGTTTAACCAAGAGTACTATCTGGGGGTGCATCTTGCTTAATTTTTAGTTTACTAGCTTGGCTTCTAGATAGAATACTAAGTGATGCACAACTACTTTTGGATTGATCCCTAGCATGTCAGTGTATGACCATGCAAATTTGGCTCTTTTCTCTTTTAGGAATATTTCTAGGTTTTTTTGTTCTTCATCCAACAAGGATTCAACATAGAAAGTGATCTTGGGTGCTTCTTTTATTCCCACATTCACTAGAGTAGCCTTTTCTGCTAAAATTGTTGACTTCTTTGGATTCATCACACTCAGTGGGAGATTGAATCCCTCATCCTTGGGCACCTCAAAGAGGTTTTCACCTTTGGATGTGTTCTTTTATTTTACTATTTTAGGATTAGAGAGTGCCATAGTGTGGTTTTCACTCAAATATCTACATGTTAATTGCATTTCATCAATTTTAAGATTGAAGAATTGAATCATCTCCCATAGTATGCCCTATGTCTAGCTATATGTCAAAACCAGCCTTGTGATCTTCCCATGGTAAGTTGTGATGGAATCCTATGAATTTTGAGATCATTTCATGATTTTTAAATAGATCAAGAACTGATGGTCCTTGTTGGTCCAAATAAGTAGGTTGTGGGTATACTAGGTGTATTTCAAGTAATTGATTACTGGGGGTGAAGGATGTTACGGATATCATGAAGAGGGATTTTTTCTCAAATAGGTAATCCTTAGCTTTTCCATTGTTGATACCTTTACTATGATTTGAGATGGGGTTCTTGTATATCTTAAGATCCTGATTCATGGCTAGTATTTCAACAGATATGGTGTCGTTCTCTATAAGGTCCTGGATAATATTTTTGAGCCGCATGCAGTTTTCTATTTTGTGTCCCTTGATTTTATGAAAGCCACAAAGATTGTTCTCATTGTACAAAGATGATTTTTCTTGTGTTTCTTGGTAATTTGAAAAGTTGGGAAGCATTATCAGGTTAGACACTACCAATTTCTTCATGATGGTCTCGATAGGCTCCAAGAACTATGTGTCCTTGTGTTTCAGATAATTTTTCTTGTTAGGGGTTTTTCTTGTTGTGTTTCAGTGTTGATTTGAATATTTTGAAAAGGTGTTGTTTGTTTCACAATTGGTTGAATTTTAGTAACTTGATCATTGTTTTCCCTAGGATCACTTAGGACTACCTTAGTGTCTATCATGCCATCATTGGTAATGTTCTTGTGCTTAGCCTAGACATGAGGATTTTTGTTTGAACTAGTTGATTGGTGATTCTCTTTGTAAGCTTGAGTATTTCCCTATGAGATTAGAAATCTCTCGATGTTAAGGGATCTAGGGACAAGCTCATCATAAGAGGTAATGCACTACATTTTCAAGTGGAAGGAAAAATCTAGATCTATATTTTCTATGATGATCCCCACTTGTTATCCATTGGGGAGAGGAAACTTGCTCTTAATATCTCTTTGTCTCCACCATTGCAAGAAATTAGTGAAAGATTCTCCTTTTTTTGGCTAAGACTATACAACTCTTCTAGACTTATGTCCATGTCAAGGTTAAAGGAGAAGTGATCTATGAACTTATTAGTAATTTCCTAAAAAAATTGATAAAGGAAGGTAGTTAAGAAAACCAATCCATGCTAGGACCTGTTAAACTTTAGGGGAAGAGGAAAATTAAATAAAAAACATTATATGCCACCTCCATACACATATTAAATTATTTGAGATGGTCCACAAGACTTCCTGTCCCTTTATATTTATCAAATTTGGGGATTTCAAAGTCAAGAGGGAATGGTGCCATTATGATGTTTCAATCGAATGGATAGGGACATATATTATATGTAAGGGGCTTCTTTGTCTTTCCCATTTGATGATATATGGGTTGTATGCAGGATGTTGATAGGATGATATGTTGTATGGGGTTTATGTTGGTGTGAATTTTGTCAAAGTGATTGAGGTGATGATATGTATTTTCCTAATGCTTTTGTATTGACAATGTTCTATTGAGGATTATAGTAGGAACATTTTTGTTTATATTGTTGTTGTTGTTGGGCATACTACTGAGCTAGTGAGGTTTTTTTTGTTGTTGTGCCACAAGATCTACTTGTTGGGCTTGTTTTTTTGGTTGTGCCACTACGACTTGTTGTTGGAATTTTTGTTGTTGTTGTGCCACCAAGGCTTCTTTATGGGATTGATGTTGTTTCTATTGTTGTTGTGTTGCTAGGACTGCTTGTTATTGTTGTTGTTGTTGTTGTGTTGTTTGGGTTGCTTGTTGTACCGCTAAGGTTTCCTGATGTTGTTATTGTTGTTGTGCTACTAGGGTTTCTTGTTATTGTTTCTATTGTTGTGTCACTTACTATGCCACTAAGGTTGATTTCTATTGTTGATACTAATTTTGTGCTACTTTTTGTGCTACTAACGTTGCTTGGTATTGTTGTTGTTAAAAAGATTTCTAATAAGCTTGTCGTGCTTTCTGTAAAGCTAAGGCATGCACTTGCATTGTAGGATTAGTTGGTTGTTGGGACACTTTTGATGGATTCTGGGTGTTAATATTTTGAGCAGGTAGTGAATGGTTAAGGAGAGGTTGGGGGTTCCCTTGGTTCAACATTCCTTATAAGCTAGTGCATTGGGGCTAAGGAATTTAGGTTTGATGTCCCAATTGATTTTTCATGGTAAAGGGGATTGTGGGAAAAGATCCGAATGGTGCCATTATATTTTGTGATGGTAATGAAAAGCTAGGACCTTGGGTCCATTTATTGAAAAGGTTCCCTTGTCCCATGTCTTGAGGATTTCCTTGTGCTAGGGAGGTGGTCAAGGTATTACCTGGTTTGATGGGATTCGTGACCAATGGATTTTTTGAGATGGGTTGATAATGGATGGGATAGATGTGTTTTATGAAACCAATGGTGTGGGTGAAATAATTGGAGGATTGGATATAGATGTCCCTACTTGCATTAAGGGTATTTCCTTTCCCTTTTGGGTCTACTTGTGACACTTGTTCCACACTAACTTTTGTGATGGTGGGCACACTTGTGGTACTCATGAGTATGGATGGAGAGGGGTGTCCTCGATATGTTGAGGTTGTCGTGGAGTAATGAAGCACAAGAATTTTATATGGGTGTTGGGGATCTTCAGGAATGGGAGGATCATCGAAGGTAGGTGTCTAAGTAATGGCTTGGGATGGAGGATTGGTATTGAGGGTACCCACAAGTGTGTTGCTTTCAAATGAAAGAGTTAGAAAAAATTCCTTGGAAATAATATTTGCAAGAATTGGAGTCGATGTTTGATTTAGCCTAGTGATGGAGTTGTGAAGCCTTGTGTCAAATTTTGTTCAAAAAAAATATGGGGAAATTTGAGCTACATTTTCCAAGGCTCGATGTTCCATGATTTCCTCCCTGATAAGGTCAAAAAGATTATTGGTAATGTTTTTGATCTTATATGGACTTGATGGAGATGATGGTTGTTGTGATGGGGTAACTTGACTTCTCAGATCAAATTCTAGAGGATTTAGATCACTTCAAGTGAATGTGACCTTGGTTTTCTCCATGATTCTCTTGTGTTATGATCTTGTCTTTATCATAAATTTTGGGTCACCTATGAGAGAGTTATGTTGAGGTTTGTACTGTTTGAGCTTTCTAGTTGACTCAAATCTAGGTAAAAGGGATTCTCTAAGTATTTTTGGAGAAATGATGATAATGGGAGATGAAAAGGTGGATGATGTGGAAAGTGATCTTTGCAAATGTTTTGGGACAACACTTTTGACTTAAGAGTTTGATGTTTGATGTTTGATGTTTGATGTTTAATAAATGATGTTTATGAACATGGAAATATTTAGGGTAGACTTGTGACCTTGAAGATAAAATAGTTCAAAGATGATAATTAACTTAACAAAATGCATGGAAAATGATTCATTTCACATACAAAGTAGCCAAGTTAGGGGTTGGTTTTGTAGATGTTTAAGTCAAAACGTGTTGATGTATTCAAAATATTTGAAAAGTTTGATGAGGTGAAGGATGGAATTTGATGAAGAAATGAGTGAAATGTTTGTTTGATAAGATCAAGGTAGTGAGAAACATGCTAGAACTCTAAAGTTTTCAAATCCTAAAGACCCAATGTTTTAGATAGGTTCAAGATCATGAAAAATACTAGGGTTTTGACCAAAAAAGAAAATGTTTGTAGAAGTTGTAAACCAACTTGGTTCTATTTTGGTGAAGTGCAAAAAGGGTTTTTTTGAGAGCTTTTCGACTAAGATGCCTATGTTTTAAATTGTTGGCCGCACAATTGTCGTTGCACCAAACGATTGACCTATTAAATCCTGATACAATTTCCAAAGTTAACTAATCTAGGGGAGGCGGTTAGTCCATGTCACAAATCCCAAGGGGAGCACTAACCATCTGCCAACAAACTCCCCCTCAGTGTTACCCGAGGAGATTCAAACCTGACACCTTTGGCTCTGATACTAATTATTGGCCCCACAGTTTTCGTTGTACCAAAAGATCGACCTATTAATGCCCAATACAACTTCCAGAGTGAATGGATCCATCGGAGGTGGTTAGTCCATGTCACGAATCTTGAGGGGAGCATTGACCATCTACAAATAGAAATGATGACTTGTAGACATTCTCTCGAGGATTATAATTTTGCATGAGATCATTTAGAGAAGTTAGGATTATGAAAAAAAGAGGATAGTTATTTCCACATAGGTGGTGGTAATATGGGCCTTCCAACCTTAATATCATTTTTTTTTCCTCTTCTTTGTATAAGATATTTGTTGTGTTTCTCCATTGATCTGGGGTTTCTTTTGTTTCAAAATTGAAGTTTCTCAAGCTACTAATTATATCAGTTTTTTCTCCTTGAATGAGTTCAAAGTTTGGTTGTGTAGACCTACAATAAATGGAAATCTGCACAAATAGATGATGTTAAATCTAATGTAACAAATATTAATCTAAAATCAAACAACTAAGAATGAGTAAAAATGAACAAAACAATTAAAACTATAACTAGAAGAGTCTCACTTAATATGCATCCACTCCTTTGAATTATCTTGATTGTCCTTCTCCATTTTGATGTCTCAGTATTCTTGGCCTCAGATTTCCAGTATTGATGCAAGCATAACCTAGATGTATTGTCTCAACAAAATATTGAAGATAATATGTTCTTCTCAGAATTATTGATTTTGGGAGGAGGAATAATGATAATGACAGGTCAATTTATAGATTTTGGGTTTTCGAACGATCGACTCACATTCAAAATAGAGATCGGTGAACGAGATTAATAAATTTCATGTGATATGAATTCTATGTCAGTTAGAACGCGAGTTAGGAAATTCTGCAGGATAAAGATTAAATTAGAATGATAACTTAATCTTTTGTCAAGACTATTCAAAAATAGAAAGAACACGAGTTCTAGATTAAATAAACAATTTAATATTCATTTGAGAGTCTTCGAAAATAGAAGAAATAGACAAAGTTAGAACTCGAAGAATAATCCGTTCGAATGCACACATGAATTAATTAATTAAATAAAGATATTTAATTAATAAACACATTCATGCATATGAGTTAGAACTAGTTAACTGACTAGTTGTGATAGAGAGTCATCTCGCAAAGACGATCAGATATTGAATCCAGAGATAACCGACGGATTAAAATAAATCTTGAGTCAAAAGGTGAGTGACTAATTAGATAACTAGACGACAAAAGAATGTGATAGAAACAATTAAATATGAATTAAATGTTAATTTAATTCAACATTCAAAAATTGAAATGAATTAATTAAATAAATAATGTAATTTATTTAATTGATTGTTGAAAAGGATTAAATTGAATAATTAAATAATAAATATTTAATTATAGTCAAAATATGATAAAGGGGGTTAATTAAATGATAAATTATTTAATTAAAACAGAGAATTAATTAATTAGTGACATAATTAAATAAATATGATTTATTTAATTAATCAGGTTGAATAAAGGGTTATAATGAATTAATTAAATAATTAAAAAGGTTATTTAATTAATAGAGGAAATATATGTTTAGAAAGGTAATTAAATAATAAACATTATTTAATCATGACCATGGACATTAGAAAATTATGTTGAAAGTGGTGCTCGCAGGCCTAGACTAATTTTTGGTGTCAAAGAAAATATGCCTCGATTGTGCCCCAGTATGAAATAGGTTAGGGTATGCCCCCTCCAGAAAATTGACAAATTTTTGAAAAATTTCAAAAAAAAATAGGAAATATTCCTGATAAGTCAATTTGACGGTCAGAAATGCTATGGAGTTGATGGAATTAAATTTGGAAGTGTTATGGAAATGTATAGGACAATAGAAGTTGGAAGGTTAAGCGGCCAATAGATAAGGTCTGAAGAAATTCCACCCACACCCTAGGTATAAATAGAAATTAGGTTTAAAACCAATTCATTTGCACCCGAAAGAGTTGAAGAATTGAGGAATTTGCTCTGAGCATTGCATGAAGATGTCTCCAGTTCCCTACGTTGTGCATCATGAATATTGGATCTGAACATTCAAATGGCTAGCTGACGCAGGACCACCAGTATGTACCCTAAAATGAGCTTTTTGACATTTCATTTTATACGTAGTTTTAGGTGCCAAAAAATTAAAATACACATGCAGTCTTTCGCATTCAATGCATATGCGATCATACACAACACATCTGCCTACGAAATGACACATATGTTAAAAGACATCTAGGATAGGTTTGGTCATTTAGGAATTCAACGCATGCGAAATAAAATGCACAGCATTTGTAGTTGTGAATCACATCTACATTTAGGATAAATGCATGTAGGATTATGCAATGCATATGATTTTTGTAAAGTGCATATGCATTTTGGTACGAAATTTAGATAATGCACTGCATTTGAATGTTTGAAACACATTTTCATTTGTTAGAAATGGCTTGGATTTTGTGGAATGCATATGATATGCGCAACACAAATTCTTGTGATGCAAAACATTTGTATGAATGCACCGCATGTGCTATAGTGAGCCACATTTGGCTGGAAAATTTTCTAAAAAAAAATTCTAAGAAAGACTTGAAAAAATTGACATCTTGGTTGAAATGCAGGTTGTTTTAGATCCTATCTATACTTGGGAGACATATTCAGATACCTTCGAGCTGAGATCCTAGTTGGTTAGTGTGGAGACACGGTTATTATGGAGACTAGGTCTAAACCATGTTCTAACTTTTCCAATGATTCGAGCAAATAGAGGCATGTTGATTGCTTTGTGCGAGTGATGGAATTCTGAGACTTCTTCGTTTCAATTTCTGACTGGGAGGTGACGGCTACTTTAGAGGACATCTATAGGATTTTGACACTTTCTATTAGAGGAGAGTGGGTTATGTATGATACCCAACATGGATTTAGTGAGTTGACTAGATGCTATGTGTATGATGACAATAGGAGTCTAGGGATAGAGCATTATGAGATCACATGGCAAGTTTTGGTTGATAGGTACAAGAGGATTGACTGCATTTTTTAAGTTTGTACAGACAACTATGCACACTACGTAATGAGTGCTCTTCAAATTAGGAGGGGAAGCTCCCTTGTTGTGCTGGAATACATGAAAAAGACAAGAAGTAATCCTCATAGAAAGAATCCAATGCCTAGTAACTCAAAGGGAAAAGAACCTATTGTGATTCCACATATAGAGCCTATTGGAGAAGTTGTTCAAAGTTCATCACAGCCTGAGGTTCTGCCACATTTTCTATCACCAACACTAGATAAGCCTACAATTACCATTCACATTGATTTGGACATGGATTCACCTCCTCACAGTAACCCCTCTATACATTCACTTTCATCAAATCCTCCTATGACTAGTATAAATTATTCTAGTGGGATTAGTCGGGATTCATCTTGGCTTCAGAGTTAGCTGGGAAGAAAAAGAAGACAACCATCTTATGTACTTGACCATGATCATCAAGATGTGCCTGATAAGAGGATCAAGAAACAAGTCCACATTAAGAGGAGTGTAGGTAAGGAGATCATTGTTGAGACTACTGCACCTCTAGAGGATAAGAGTCTAGATGAGATGGAGGCTCAAGACTTCAAAGTGATCACAATCAACTTCAGTAGAAGTACTCATCAGAAAGGCATTGACCTCCAATAGGTTGCTATAGATAGCACAAGGGATAGGATGGTGAAGGATGGAGAAGATAAATCAGCCCTCAAGGCTGAAATACAACAGCTTCGTTGGTATATTTCTAGCCTGGTACATAGGACAAGGGATGTTGTTACCGCACTTCCACATATGTTAGAACCACCACTAGAACAGGATCAGCTTGATCACTTGGTTGCATATGGCAAGCAGTTAGAGGAGTGGGAGGAGGAGTTTGTTGCTAGAGGCCACTTTGCACTTTCAGAGCTATTCTAGTTACGGTACAATGCATGTGAACATTGTCTTGAACTTTAGGATGAGGAGCATGACTTGGCTATTAGTAGGCCCAGGGATGAGATTTTGATTGCTAACCTAGGGTTGTCATTTGACCTAGTAATAGATGCAGATGATAAGGAAGATTTCTACATTTAGAGAACATAGTTAATCTTCAAGGCTAAGATAGAAGAGACTATAGCATCTAAGTTAGCTGAGAGCAAAGAGCATGTTACCAGTGCACTCCGCTATGCGAGAAACTTTGGGTCTCAATTACCATGCTTGTATTAGTGTGTGGGTGGTTACTATGTTGAGCTTGTTGACATTCAATCAGAGCTCCAAACACTTATTCATAGTATTTTAAATGGTGAGACCATTGGTTGTAAGATGAATCAGCTTACAGTCATGTCAACATTGTTTGATGAGGCAATCATGAGTAAAGGTGAGTTTCAATGTCAGATAACTAATGGAGAAGACATGCTGCATAGACATGGGATTTTTTTCCAAAGATTTAGTTCCCAGAAGGTGATGTCATCAATAACCTCGTGGATGGGTTAATTGCTCGAGATCAGGGCCAGTAAAATTGCATTTAGGGCATCCCACCTTTTCCAAGATAGAAATTAGACACATGAGTTAAGATCAATGCCTCTTTTTGAGTTAACTCATTATTACACATTGCATGCCATGTATTTCTTGGAAAAATCTAAATACACTTGGAGTTTCTTATAGGTTTTTGCATTAACTGATGATAGTATTCTAGTTAACTTGCTTTCAATAAGGATGTGCATGCTTGCACATTGTCCATTTAGATTAGATGTTTCAGTTAGCTAATGGTAGCTTTCCAGTTAAGTGTTTAGTTTCATTCAATTAGGTTTAGAGAATAAGATCTTGCATGTACTGCAAGATTGTAGTTGACTCAAGGTGATTTTAGGGTTGCCTATACCTTGACGTCTATAAATAAGAGCATTTAGCTCATTTGTAAATAACTTTTGCTTGATATCATACATGATGTTCCTATATTTCCTGTAGTATTGCTATTATTGTATCTATTCAAGGAAATTTTGTAGGAAAGATTAATATATGTTGTGCCCACCTTTCCTGTAATACTGTCTTTTTCTATCTATTCATGAGCATTTTTTTTTATAATGAATTGTTATGCCACTCGGGTTTCATGCAATTATTATGGTGAATGCTTGACTTAGTTAGATATAGTGGCTAGTTTTATCGTAGATTGTACGTGTCTCGCCTATGCAATTTTATGTCCTAGTTGGCTATCTTTTATGTTTTGTTATCAATAAGCTTATTCTAATTGAGAAAATAATTGTGCCTTCCTTGCCTTCATGTTGAGAATTTGTACTCAAAGCTTATCATATGATGTGTGTGATAATAGGCCTATTCAGCCAAGCAAATAGTTGTGCCCACCTTGCCTTTATGTTGCGAATCTGTACCCAGCTTATCATATAAAAACCATTCCTACTCCATTTCCTCACGCTCTATTTTCTTGAGAAAACTAGATAGATTTAAAGAAGTTAGCTTAGTTGTAGTTAGATGATCTGCGAAAATAGAACATCCTTAGCTGCAATGTTCTAGGTTTTCTTAACCTTGCGCCTCTACCAACTTGAGAACAAAAAGAGAGGATTTAGTTTACTTTTATTTTCCATGCATTCCAACACAATGAGGGAGCTTCCTCTCCTGATTTGAAGAGAACTCATTACACAGTGTGCATAGTTATTCGTGCAAACTTACACTCCAGAGGTGTTAGTTCTTGCACCAACAGTTTTTTAGCACCCACCATGGGGCACGAGGCAAGAAAACATTTAATAAATCCCTTGGATGAATTTCAATTAATTTCATAAATAAAATTAATTAAAATAACAGAAATCCCTCAAAAATCCCTTTTCAAAAATCTATAGAAGTTCCAAAAGGTCATTTTCATCCTCATTTGTAGTTTGTGAGTTTCAAATATCTAGTGAGAGAGACATTTGAGCTAGCTGGAGAAAGATTCCTATCCCCTACCACACTCATTATTTCGAGTGTGTGCAAAATCACCAATGGTGCGCCACCTAAGGACCTATGGTATATACCCATAATCCACCTTGTATTTTGTGCATTCTCATCTCTCGTGCCTTTTTTTTTTGTTACTGTTGTCTTTTTGCATGTTTTTCATAGTTTAGTGCATCAATGTCGCGCTGTAGCACTTTGCACTCTGGTGTAGTGCTTTTGTTAACTATTGTAGTGCTTTGAGGAATTAGCACTTTCGTTAATTTATCTAGCACTTTCATAGGAAAGTTTAGCAGTTTCAAGATTTAGCACTTAGATAGTCATGTTTAGCGCTTCGATGCCAGATCTTAGTGCCTAGAAATTTCTAGTGCTTTGATGCAATAAGTTGGTGCATCTATGGTCTGTTATAGCACTTTGATGGAATTTTTTAGTGCATCAAAGTGAATAACTCTTTGATTAGAGTTGCACTTCAAATGCCTATTTTAGTGCATCGAAGTGCCGAAATAGCACTTTGGATGCCTATTTTAGTGCATCTGAATGATGAAGTAGAACTTTTGATTTTAGCATTTTGGATGCCTATTTTAGCGCATCCATGTCAAATTTGCAAATTTTGACACAGTTAATCTTGATTTTGTCAATTTCGATCATGTCCATTCTTCGGTTTGGTATGATTTGATTATCCAAGTTCCCTAATGACTGATTCTAATGATTAATAAGACTTACTCTCATGATAGGTGAGAAATAATTTTATTTCTGATGATCCTCATGATAGGTGAGGAATGATTTCATATATGATAAACCTCATGATAGGTGAGATTAGATAATTTTTATGATGAACCTCATGATAGGTGAGGTTTGTTGACATTTTTTCATGAATTTTGATCAAAAAATCATACCAAAGTTTGATTGGATCTGATAGTAGAATGAATATTCATTTTTGACATACTGCACTGATTTTAGACTTTTTATGGTGATAGGAGGGTCTGGGTAATCTCCATATATGAGAGTGGTTTCCCTGGACTACTAATTTGATTCCTCATCTGAATCTTGATGAGATTCACATCATAGCTCAGTGTGGTCTCTCTAGTCTCCTTGATATGCCCTAGATTAGGATTAATCGGGGTCTCCTTACTGCTTTGGCCGAGCAGTGGCACAGTGGCCATAACACCTTCCATCTACCCACTCATGAGATGATAGTTACACCAGAGGATGTGGATTTTACGGATACCATTTATTGGAGAGATCGTAGTCTAGAATTCACATGAGGCTAGTGGGAGAGATGCATTCCGTAGAGTTTTCTTGGATCAACATATTGTAGGACTGAGTGTCTAATAGCAGATGATGGTTGATGCCTATACTTCATTACCAATAGTGCTAGCTGGATTCATTAGAGGTTTCCTTTGTCCTGATCGTAGGTCAAAGGGATTCTCTATGGGTTGGGGTCGTATTCTGGAGAGCATGGTCATGCATGGGACCAGATATGCATTGGGGATGTGTATGCTAGCCCACCTCTATCACGATTTACATTCAGTAGTGTACTTGGGAGGGCGTAGCCTATCAGCAGGGGTGACTCTTTTACAGGTGTGGGCATGGGAGAATTTTTCCATAGCACGATCGTTTCTGGTTCTTGATAGACCTGCAGGAAGACCCTATGTTTTTCGATACAGAGGTCGACATACCCAGTATCAGATGGGTAATTTAGAGCATTAAAGACAGTTTTTGGATGACATGGAGAGTGTCATCGGGTGGCCTTATATGGATTGTGAGTAGTGGGAGGAGGAGGATGCAATGCTTAGGTACCTATGTGACTCTATGTATTTAATCGACAAGACCCCTTTTTTTATAGAGATTTTTATTGCGGCGGGTCTATAGGTAGTATGGTATCATGCAGTGTATGCCTCAAGGGGTTGCTCATTATGCCCAGTAGTGGAGTGATGTTGTAGATTGGGGGCCATGCTTGTCTTAAGAGACACTAGTAGAGGGATACCAGACTCTGGAACCATCAACTTGGGATATGCGTAGAGATATTGTAGAGGCAATGGTGATAGGAGAGTATGCAGTATTTTTGGCATTTCATCCACATCCTCGGATTACCATTCATGATGGGCCAACACCTTTACCTATGGAGGAGGATTCTACTGTGGGTGAGGAGGATAGAGGATATGATACTCAGTTGAGTAGCAGTACTAAGAGCAGCAATGGGGATAGAATCAATAATGATGGGGATGGTGGTTGTGGATGTGGGAGAGGGGTTGGGCCAGGTAGTTTTGCTCCATCATTGAGCAGGCCTCACAAGAGGTGAGCAGTGGTAGTGCCTTCAGTTGACCATTAGGGACAGATTGCTAGTTTGTAGACACAGGTACAGACTCTGCAGGGACAGTTGGTGCAGGCAGAGGGTTTTCTTGTATAGACACAGACACAGATGTACAGTTAGGCACAAGCTCATGCATAGACATTTGTATAGGTATAGGGACAGTTGGTAGTTGTTCAGACTTAGGTTGATACTTTGATAGCCAAGAGGGACAATGCTAGATAGATTTTTGAGAGGGCACAAGAGACTATTGAGACACTATAGAGAGTAGCCGATGGTACCTCTGTTACTGACTATATGAGGGAGGTTATGCGGGTTTTCCGAGAGGCAGAGTTCTACAAGGGCTGATATCATGATGCAGTTCCTACTGATGATAGAGTTAGCTATGCCCCATTGAGATATGTTAGGACACGTACCCAGACAGTCAGCGAGGGTGTGACGTAGCCTCCACAAAGAGATCCCAGAGATCTTGGTCCTTCCGGGGGTGGTGGTGGTACTGGTCCTATTATGCCTGCTCATTCTAGTAGTAGCAAATCATAGATGCCATTTTTGATTTTGAGACATTCTTTTTGAGATATGATGTATACTTTGAGTCAGCTTCTTTTTGATGATGTATCTTTTCTTATTTCAGACTTCATTATATACTTGACATTGATGATATATATGATATGTAGTTGATTACTATTGATCTATGATGGTTTATTATTCTATGATGGATGCATTTATTATGTGATGATGTATTATGTGATGATTCTATGATGAATGCTTTTATTTTAATGTGATGATGGCTATTTTAAATGCTTATGCAGAATATATTATGTATGGATGTTATGATGTTCTAAATGATGATATATGATGTATGGATGTATGATGTTCTAAATGATGATCTATGATGTATGGATGTATGATGTTCTAAATTATGATCTATGATGTATGGATGTATGATGAATGCATTTATCTTAATGTGATGATGATGAAAATGATGAGTTTTTGATGAATGATATATGGATGGATGGTGTAAATGCATATGATAATAATGTAATTAATGATATGGTGCCATGGACATGAAGTATGATATGATATGGAAAATATGGTACAATAAATGCATAACTATTTGATGTTAAATGCATGAATGATGAGATGATGCCTCTATATTTTTTTGATGATTTTTGGTTTATGTCAAGTATACTCAGTCATATTTGTAGAAAAGATAATCATTAATCGTAATCATTTTTGCAACAAACACTTCGCAGATGTAGAATTTATTATGAATGCAGTCTAGTTTTATCATGCAACTATATGTAAAACCATTGTCATTTTAACAATACTTTGTGCTTGGTATCATCATAGAGCTTTTTAGGATGTTTAAAGTGAGTACAATCGTTAATGGTATATGTTAGACCAATGATGACCTAAGTACTACTTTCATGACTTTTGATATTGCAAGCGAACACAAGCATCTAGGTATAATTGAACTGAGATGACCTGAGCATTTCTTGTGTAAATAGGCAAAGATTAATCATTTCCATGTGTGAATTCTTAATTTCATCAGTGATACATTTGCATAGCACATCCCCCGATAATTCACACTTTTAAATGATTAACATACAAACAGTAGACAATTAAAAAATCATTCTTCTTTCTTGTTTCTCTAGTTCATTTACATCATCGAGTTACTCCAAATAAATGATAATAATTAATGAAAAATAAAACTTATCCACCTTTTACTTAGAGTGTTTTAATCATTATTTAGATTAGATCATACATCCGGATTTTGTGATGTTTTTGTGATTTTTTGAGATTTTGACCAAAGACCTAACCTACTAACCTATCATAGGGATCTTAGGGGTTGATTAAAGATTAGCCTTTCCTACGTTGCACACGCAGAGACCATGTATTTCGACTGACACAGACTCATGTTGTTGGTTTTTTTTCTTTTCTAGACTAACTTTTTGGATTTTTTGATATGATACAGATGTTTGATGCCTTTCTAATGGTCATTGATGTTGTGTTTTGATCATTTTTTTGTTTTCTTGTCATACTATTCTTTTCTCATTTTGACGAAGCTGATGTTTTGGTTGCCTTAGTGATATCTAGATGTTGCCCCCAAGCTAGAGTGAGACATGACCATGTGAAATGATTTGATAATGGATGCATTGATGGAAAGACTAATTATATGATATGAATTGGTAACGAATGCCAGACTAATGATCCTGATATGTATCAAGATAGATGGAAAGCTAGTTTCGAATCACATACAATGCCTCTTTCTAGGTTTTCACCATATGTTTTGATTACACTCTTTGTTTTGTATATTTTTTTATATTTCTCATTTTTCTCATTTTTCTCTTTTTGTATTTTTTTGTATTTTATGTTGCCAAGATGCCTGTTTTCCAAGTGTTCATCAAGGAAACCATTTTTTAGAAGTTTTACCTGTGCACTAGGAATTTAGGTATAGAACTTCCTGAGATGGATACTATTGATAGGTTCATCGAAAAAATCCCCTTCTGATGTTGATAGTTGATAGGCTCCTAATCCGTACACTTATATGATGACAAAAGGACCTAGCTAGTTAGGTTCAAACTTCCCTTTCTTTTCCTTGTCTTGCTGATTTCTAGCATTTTCTTTTAGAACCAAATCACCAACTTGAAAGACTCTAGGTTTTACCCTATGATTTTAACTCCTTGATATTCTTTGTTGATATGCCATGAGATGATTGATAGCTTGCTGACAATGCTCATCCAATAGTTCTAGTTTTTGAAGTCTGGATAACCTATATTTTTCATCTGAAATGATTCCTCTTAGTGATACACAGAGTGATGGAATCTCTACTTCAATGAGTAGTTTTCCCTCTGATCCATTTACCAAGGCATATGATTTATCTCCTGTTGGTGTTCTGATACTGGTTCTATAGGACCACAGTGCAAGATTAAGCTAAACATGCCAATCATGTCCAACATCCTTAACTGTCTTCTTGAGTATTTATAGAATTGTTTTGGTAGAGGCCTCTGCTTGGCCATTTCCTCGAGGATAGTACAATGTTGGATATGGAACTTATCACATAATTCTTGGACATCTTGGTTTTTGAATGGCCATCCATTATCAGTGATAATAGACTCAGGTATGCCATACCGATAGATTATATAATTCAAGATGAAAGATGAGATCTACTTCCTAGTGATTGTTGTAAGAGGAACTACTTCTATCCATTTTGTGAAGTATTTTGTAGTTTTTATTATGAGCTTGTGTCCATTGGATGAAGATGGATTTATCTTTCCTACCAAATCTAGTCCCCATTGAAAAAAGGGCCATCTTGATTTTAAAGGATGCAACTCTTGAGCTGGTGCGTGAATCAGATTATTGTGAATCTGACACTTTTGACATTTCTTTACAAACTGATAAGATTCTTTCTCCATTCATGGCCAATAATATCCTAAATGAAGGAGTTTCTTTGCTAGATTAATACCACTCAAATGAGTGCCTAAAATACCCGAATGTACCTCACATAAGGCCATCTCAGATTCATTGTGTTCTAAAAATCACAGTAAGGTACCATCAAAACCTTGACGATAAAGTAAGTCGATGATTAAAATATGTCAGGCGGATTGGCAAATAAAACTGCATTTTTGGTTCTTGGAAAGATTAGGAGGGAGGATATTGTCCTTGAGGTAAGCTTAGGTTTTCTCATAGACAGAGGTTTCAATGGTATCTAGATGGAATATGGTATTGGATTCAAAACTATTGTAAGAAGGACATGATACTTGTTGTACCATAAACTCATAACAACCTCATTTCTCTGGCAATTGTAAGAGTGAAGCAATTGTGGCCATAACATCCATAGATTTTTTCTCTACCCTTGGAATTTCATGAAATTTGACATTGACAAAAAACTATTTTAGATCATCTATTTGCTATTTATAGGGCATCAAATTTTCATATTTTGTCTGATACTCCTCATTTACTTGATAAATGACTAGCTGAGAGTCCCCATATACCTATAAGTCTGCGATCTTCCATTCAATTGCTATTTTGACCCCAATGATTAATGCTTCATATTCTACCACATTATTTGTACATTGAAACATCAGTCTATATGATTTCAGGATGGTGTGTTGGTGTAGGAGCACCTAGGCTAACCTCCATTTTTCTTGTCATTTTTGCTTGTATCTGACATTGGCCAAGTCAGTGTGTGTGTGTGTGTTTTAGACCTTAGAAGGTCATTGCAATGTGGGCTAGGTGAGTTAGTCATTAGGACTAAGGTCACAAAAATAGTCATTGTTAATAGCTTTTAATTTCTTAGTCTTTTGTAGCTTAATGATTGGTTTGGAGTCTTAAATGTGTTCTAAACACATGAATGATGTTAGACAATATTCCATGAGGCCATTAATGGAGTTGGTTACTCAATATATAGGAGATAGAGGTCCTAAGAACCAGGATGATGGCATAATGACAAAATTGCCAAATGTAGTTACAAAGTTGTCATGACAACATTTGCCATTATGGAAAATGTTGCATGCAACTCGGTTACATAGGATTCCCTAAAAGATGGTAGTGGGAGATCGACCAATAGACCCTAAAAACATGGTGAACGGCATCTAATGTAAGGAGGATGTTTTTTTGTTTTTGTAACAAGTGGGTGGAATAGAAGACAACTCTACAATTCTATTTTGAGAAGAACCCGAGCATTTCATGGTGACAGTGAGATTACATTGTTTGATACTTAAAGATTAGTTTTGGATTTGAATAGTGTAGGATGTTTTAAGACATTTATAGCTAGTGTGGTAGTGGTTTTGAGTTAGTATTCTAATTGTAGGGAAATAAGTTTGAATTAGATAGTGTGTTGGTTCTTTTCAGACTATTTTTGCTTTCATGGCTCTCACTTGATATTCAAACCTTGAAACTTCAGAAAGGGGGATGAATCTTAGAGTGGAGACATTGTACATAGTGTATATAGTGGTAGGAGACTAGGGAAGCAAGGTTACTAGTTTAAATGTCAAGCTCTAGGCGAGTTAGGAGAACCCGGTTAAAGGTTTCACAGTGTGAATTGAAGAAAATAGGCAGGGGAGTGAAGTACAGTATGAGATAAGTATAGTTCCAAGTGGGACTCGAATAGGTCTTGATATGACAGGAGGATTGAGGGACTATTGATCCATTTGGGTGAGATGTGAGCAAGAAACTAGTAGGGTCCTACAAACTAGGCCTTCTCAAGATAAATTATGTCACCCGGTTGGAGAAAGGTTTGGCGATCCCTCAAAATGGACCCAAATGGAAACACATGGAGGGTATTCAAGATGTTTGGAACCCCTAAAATCAATTCAATGATTTGTGTGTTGATGGCACTTAGAGTCTTCTAAGTGTAGGAGGAAGTGTTGAAGTAAACTAAGGGTGATTGTCCTTCAAGGTTAAGCACAAGGAGTTAGGCTCTTAGAGAAGAGTTAGGCAAGGTCTTAGTTAATCATTTAAGCCTTTTTGAGATCCTAGAGGAGAATAGGATCCTAGGAGAAGACAAGCAAGTTATTATTATCACTTGTGAAAGCACACCATGAAGTTCAATACACCATATTGGTATCAGAGCTATGTTTGACCAGGCTTGTGGTTGATATTGCAACCCACTGAATCAATAGGAGAGAATACACCAGTAGAAGATAAAACCATGGTGACTAACGCTGAGTTAGCCAAGAAGGTAGAAGAACAAGAAGAGGATAACAAGTTACTGAGAGAAATATTGGCTCGAATGGAGCAGCTCTTAGATGAAGTCTAGGAAAAGGCAGACAAGGTAAAGGATAAAGTAGATCAGAGGGAAGAGAAAGAAGCCATAGAAAAGGAGTTGGATTTGAAAGAGGAAGCTCCAACCCCTGACCCTATTATTCCTGAAGAACCCTTCTTGAAGGCACTAAAGGCTTTAAGTGGCAAAGCTTTGGAGGATGTACCACTTTTCAGTGGACAAATGGGTCCTGATTCAGTCATGGACTGGATTGACAGTATAGAGAATCACTTTGAATGTGATGGTATCTCAGAGGCCCAAAAATTCATGGTGGCCAATTCAAGGTTGAGAGGTTCAGCTCTCACATGGTGGAAGTTTGTGCAAAATGAAAGAGAAAAATAAGGAAAGGGTCCTATAGTTACATGGAAGGGCATGGTAACTAAAGTAAAATAGACCTACCTACCTGATGACTATGAAGTCCAGTTGCATAGGAGGAGACACAACCTTAGACAAAAAGATTTGGATGTCCAAGCATACATCAAGGAGCTCCAAAATTTGTGCCTAAGATCCAAGGTGGTTGAAGATGAAAGCATCAAGCTAGCAAGATACTTGAATGGACTCAAATGGTCTATTCAAGAATACATGAGTCTAGTGAACTTCAAAACCATCCACCAATGTTATCAAATGGCCTTGAAGATAGAGGAGAAAAGGAAAAGGAAGCAAGAGAAAACCTCCAAGAGTAGAGGTAAAGGAAAAGATATTAGAGGACAAAGAGTTGGCTATGGTGGAAGGAGTTCAGAATCAAGGGCTCAAGGAGAAGTCAGGTACACTGAGTAGCAAGAAGGAAGCTCTAGTAGAGGTGGTAGAGGAAGAGGCTCTAACTATAGAGGAATTAGTGGTGGACAAGGAAGAGGCAATTACTTTTCCAATATGAAGTGTTATCACTACAATCAAATGGGACACCTGGCCTATAGGTGTCCAGAGAAGGGTAGTACTTCTCAAGGAGGAGATAAGAGAACTAATATGGTTCATGATGAGACAAATGCAGCAGAGAAACATTCTGAGGTGCCATTAAATTCAGAGGAAGGTGAGAACCTCATGATGAGGAGAACTTTGGTCAAAGAGTCGGTTATGGAGGAACCAAGCCAAAGGAGGTCCCTGTTTAGGATAAAGTGCAAAATGATGGGGAAAGTATGTAGAGTCATCATTGACTCAGGGTCAACTAACAATATTGTGTTAGAGGAAGTAGTCAGCAAGCTAAAGTTGACAAGGATACCCCACACTAATCCTTACAAGGTCACATGGCTCAATAAAGGCCAACATGTCTTAGTAAATGAACAAGCATGGGTGGAGTTCTCAATTGGAAGGTACAAGGACAAAGTTTTGTGTGATGTGTTACCTATGGATGCATGTCACTTGCTCCTAGGTAGACCATGGCAATTGGACCGCCAAGCTATGCATGATGGAATGAATAACTCTTATACCTTTAAGAAGGATAAGGTAACATTCAAAATTTAGTCACTGTTAGAGGATGTAGAGGTGAAGACAACAGGTCCTAATATACTCATGGTTCATGTAAAAGAGTTCTTAGAAGCCTTGGAAGAAGGAGAAGGAATTGGCTATGCATTAGTGTTAAGGCCAAGAGAGGTAAGTGGTGACAAAGTAGCCAATAGTGACACTATGAACAGGTTCATAGGGAAGAGTCCCTTTGGAATTGTATATGGCTTACATCCTAGGGGAATCTATGAGCTAAGAGACCCAAGGGATGGAGTTAAGGGAAGTGGATATGCTGATGATTTTGTCTATGCAATGTAGGAGATTCATGACATAGTCAAGAAAACATTGACTGAGAACACTATGAAGAATAAAAACAAGGTGGATGAGCATAGAAGAGAAGTTAAGTTTAATATGGGAGACTTGGTGATGGTGCATCTAAACAAGTCCAGATTATAGAAAGGTGTCCCTCACAAGTTGCAGATGAAGAGGATAGGTCCGTGTCCTATCTTGGAAAAGTATGGGAACAATGCTTTTAGACTGGAGTTACTAGAAGATAGTGGACTGTCCCCTATCTTCAACATTACAGATCTAGTTCATTACAAAGGACCACCACCAAACATAGATCAAAGCCTCAATGAAGTCATCCATGATGTGGAAGAGCTCAAACTACCTTCTGCTATAGTTAAGCAATTTGACAGTATACTAGATACTAGAGTCTATAAGAAGACTAGAACCAAGGAATACAAAGAGCATCTGATCAAGAGGCATGGACAAACTGATGCTGATGCAATGTGGATCAAAGAATCAGAGTTCAAGAAGTTGGTCATAGACCTCAACTTACTCAATCCAAGGGTGGATTGAAAGCTTTTACTTGGGGAGGATGGTGTAGGAGCACCTAGGCTAACCTCCATTTTTCTTGTCATTTTTGGCTTGTATCTGACATTGGCCAGGTCAGAGTGTGTGTGTCTATTTTATACCTTATAAGATCATTGCAATGTGGGCTAGGTGAGTTAGTCATTAGGACTAAGGTCACCAAAATAGTCATTGTTAGTAGATTTTAATTGCTTAGTATTTTGTAGCTTAATGGTTGGTTTGGAGTCTTAAATGTGTTCTAACCACATGAATGATGTTAGACAAGATGCCATGAGGCCATTAATGTATTTGGTTACTCGAGATATAGGAGATAGAGGTCCTAAGAGTCAGGACAATGGCATAATGACAAAATTGCCAAATGTAGTTACAAAGTTGTCATGACAACATTTGCCATTATGGAAAATGTTGCATGCAACTCGGTTACATAGGATCCCCTAAAAGATGGGAGTGGGAGATCGACCAAAAGACCCTAAAAACATGGTGAACGACATCTAATGTAAGGAGGATGTTTTTTTGTTTTTGTAACAAGTGGGTGGAATAGAAGACAACTCTACAATTCTGTTTTGAGAAGAACCCGAGCATTTCATGGTGACAGTGAGATTACATTATTTGATACTTAAAGATTAGTTTTGGATTTGAATAGTGTAGGATGTTTTAAGACTTTTCTAGTTAGTGTGTTAGTGGTTTTGAGTTATTATTCTAATTGTAGGGAAATAAGTTTGAATTAGACAGTGTGCTGGTTCTTTTTAGACTATTTTTACTTTCATGGCTCTCACTTGAGAGTCAAACCTTGAAACTTCAGAAAGGGGGATGAATCTTAGAGTGGAGCCATTGTACATAATGTATATAGTGGTAGGAGACCAGGGAAGTAAGGTTACTAGTTTAAATGTCAAGCTCTAGGCAAGTTAGGAGAACCCAGTTAGAGGTTTGACAATGTGAATTGAAGAAAATAGGTAGGGGAGTGAAGTACAGTATGGGATAGGTACAGTTCCAGGTGGGACTCGAATAGGTATTGATATCATAGGAGGATTGAGGGACTATTGATCCATTTGGGTGAGATGTGAGCAAGAAACTAGTAGGGTCCTACAAACTAGGCCTCCTTAAGATAAATTATGTCACCCGGTTGGAGAAAGGTTTGGTGATCCCTCAAAATGGACCCAAATGGAAATACATGGAGGGTCTTCAAGATGTTTGGAACCCCTGCAATCAATTCAATTATTTGTGTGTTAATGGCACTTAGAGTCTTCTAAGTGTAGGAGGAAGTGTTGAAGTAAACTAGGGGTGATTGTCCTTCAAGGTTAAGACAAGGAGTTAGGCTCTTAGAGAAGAGTTAGGAAAGGTCTTAGTTAATCATCTAAGCCTTTTTGAGATCCTAGAGAGATTAGGATCCTAGGAGAAGATAAGCAAGGTCTTCTTAGCACTTGTGAAAGCACACCATGAAGTTCAATACACCATGTGTCCTTGGGAAGTGATGAACAAAATCCCTACTCTAGATCGTCGTTGTGTGTATGATCCATCAAAATACAATATCCATTGTTGTGGTGTCACTATCATAATGTCTGCATCTGGAAACTCCATTGTCATAGGTTGATCTTCTAGTAAGGGAGCCACACCCAATTGTTCTGCAATTGCTTGACCCTTGATGGATTTTCTCTCCACATATTTAATATCAAACTCACCTAATAGCATGACCCACTTGGCCAGTCTACCTGTTAAGGTAGCTTTACTGAGAAGATATTTTAAGGGATCGATCTTTTCTATTAGCTTGATTGTATGAGTTAGCATATAATGTCTCAATTTTTTAGTAGAAAACACCATTGCTAAGCATGATTTCTCTATGAAAGTGTAGTTTATTTCATAGCCATTTAATGTTCTACTGATATAGTAGATGGCGTGTTCTTTTCCTTCATAATATTCTTGTGCTAATAGTTCTCCTAAAGAGATGTATGTGGTTGCAATGTACAGTATCACAGGTCTTCCTTCTGTTGTCAACATGAGAATAGGTGGTGACATTATATATTGTTTTATTTGATCAAATTTTGTTTCACACTCAATATCCCATTTGAAAACAACATTTTTATGTAACAGATGATTGAATGGATGACTTTTGTTTGCCAGCTAGGAGATAAATCTCCTGATTGATTGGAGCCTTCCTTGTAGTGATTTGAGTTGACTGATATTTCTAGGAGGCGACATCTCCATTATTTCCTTAACTTTCATGGGATCCACTTCAATGCCCTTTTCTGAGACAATGTATCCCAATATTTTTTCTGATGTGACCCCAAAGACACACTTCTTGGGGTTTAGCCTGACATTGAAATTATCTAGTCGTGTGAAGATTTTGCTCAGGATATGTTGATGTCCATCCCTAGTACAATATTTTTCTCGGATATCATCCATGTAATCCTCCATGAAGGTGTGCATCATATCATGAAAGATTGTCGTCATTGCTCTCTGATAGTTTGCTCTTGCATTTTTCATACCAAATGGCATGATATTAAGTTCACAATGATGTCTATATTAGGTAATGGGAAATCATCCTTTGGCATGCTTTATTCAGGTCTCTGAAATTCGTACATATCCTAACACCATTTTCTAGCTTTGAAATAGGCACAATGTTTGATATCCATTTGGCATAGTCAATAGAACTTATGAATCCTGCATCTAACAATTTCTTTAACTCAACCTTTACCATTAATGCGATATAAGGATGCATTTTTCTCAATTTTTGCTTTATAGGCTTGATTCCTATAGGCAAAGACAAATGATGCTTGAGCAGATTTGGATCCAAGCCTGATATATTGGAATATGACCAAGCAAAGTTGATTCTTCTTTCCTTCAAAAAATTGATGAATTTTGGTCTCTCTTGATCTGTCTAGATTCTGCCAGATGTAGGATTTTTTCTTTCTCTTCAGTGCCAATGTTTATAGATTGTGTTGGTTCTACCAAAATTGATGACCGCTCATGATAATGTTCTAGAAGAGTGTCAAATCTCCCATATTTTGATGCCTCAGAGAGGTTTTCACCATAGATGCATTCTTTATTTTTTTCTTTTTAAAGATCTAATGCTGCCATAGAATGGTTTTCACCATTAGATCTATTATCTCTATTTTTACTTTTGCAATTGGAAGATTTGACACCCTCCTGCTGAGTTGCATTGTTATGAGTATTACAGATAGAACTTGTACCAGGTTCTTCATGACATAGAAAATTTATGATGGCATCATCGTTTGTAAATATGGGTACATTCATAGGTTCGACAAGTTCCCAGTAAATAAGTTCGAGATGGATTAAAGGAATGAAGTCATCGGATTGACTTAGGTTGATGGGGATAAGGGTTAGGACAAAATTTCATCATAGTTTTTATTAGGGATATCTAGATTAATCATGGTACCCTCTTCAAGATCGTCTAGTTCACTTGATGTCTGTTTGTCCCCACTTGAGTCATCGATATTTAGTACCCAGAGATTTGTCCCTCCTCATGTGTAGGTGCATATTGTTGTATTAGATCAATTTGAATATCAGTGTAAGATATATTAGAACACAAATCCCACTCATATTCATTTGAATTTTTTTCAGAGCTATCTCTAACCTGAAGGATTATTTCTACAACCTTCTTTGTCATCTCCTATTTTTGTTCTTTAGAGTATCCCAGTCTTGTCTTCTCTTTTGAATGAAGAGTGAGGGGTTGAATAGGTTCCATGATGCCTTCCTTCCTTTTTCTAATAGATCCTTATCCCTCATAACCCATTTTTTCTAGGATAGATTTCCCTTTGCCATATTTTTTTGTATTGATATTGATATTTGATGTCGATGGTTCCTCATCTTTATATAACCAATCAAGGATTTCTTTGTTGTTTGATTCATCCTCTATGGTACCAGCTTATACAAACCTTTCTTCTAGAACTGTGACAAGTAGTGATGTTTCATGTTTGATCATGGATGGTTGGCCATATGTCTTTGGAGATGGAATTAACTGTGAAAGATTAAGTGATTTCTCTATAGCATATTGCCCCATTCCCTTGTCTGTCAGCTGGACTTGCTCTTGTCTAATAATTGAGTATCAACAAGACTTGTATCTTTTGCTTTATCCTTCTTCTCTACCCACTTGGTGGTGATATTTGGATGCTATTCCTCATTTGATGACTTTGAACTGGATGCTTCCCTATTGTGAGGCACAAAGGTATATTGAGAGATTCTCAGTGTGTCACAATACTGAGGATGATTATAATCGGTAGATATATTCACCTCCTATTCATTTACTGGGAATTTTAAGCATTGGTGATATGTGGAAGGCACTACCTATATTTCATGGATCCACGAGCGTCCTAAGAGTATGTTGTAAGTTAACTCTTTCTCCAATACTTGGCATGCTATATGTTTCATCATCGGTCCCACTTGAATGGGTAACACAATTAGTCTTTTTGAAGATCTCTCTTCCTCATCATATGCTTTTATGGTCATTTTCCTCTAGGCATCAATAACATCATCGAAATACCCTAGTGCATGAATTAACTTTAAAGTGAAAATGTTCAAACCAGCTCCCCCATCTATTAAGACTCTTTTGACACGATGATTGTGGATCAATACTTCGATATGGAGTGTGGTGTTATGGGGATGGTTGAGTGACACATCATTCTGTTCAGAGAATGCTAATTTGGGGTAGTCAAATGCCCCACCATAGTTTGGAACTGGCAAACATCTAGTTTTTTCGGTACCATAGTGATAACTAGTGCTTGTTCTAGAACCTCGTTATGTGATGGAGATAGTTTGAGGAGTTCTACTATTGATATCTGCACTGGAATATTTTGAAGCTGATCAACAATGTTGTAATGAGATGGAGATGAGTATGCATTTTTAGGCCCAACTCCTTTTACGAGTATCTTGGATTGCCCCCTATTCATTACATTTGTTGGATGATAGTCCTATCATTCTATAATTTTTTAAAACATTTATTTGATTTTCAGAGACTTGTGTGCTTAGGAGCAAATCCAAAGGGGTAGTGTTGTTGGTTTTTTTCGTCCATGTTATGACCAACGGTATGATCACTCTCTACTTCTGCAAGACAAAGGATCATTTTATCGTAGACATGATTGATATTTCTACCATTGTTGTTCATAGAAGATGATGCTCCTTTTTCATAGTTTGGTAAAGGATCCTTGAAGGCTGAATGATCATTATTGTTTTTGGGTCCCTCTACATATACCTTATTATTGTCGATGGGATCTTGAACTATGTGTTTTCATTCCATGCAATCATTAGTTTTTTGGCCTTTATTGTTGTGGAAGTTGTAATAATCTATGTCATTCCACCATGGTGGTTTGGCATTTGGATCTCATAATATTTCTTCCCACATAGTGATAAGACAACTGGTGACTAGTTCTTTCATCGTTGATGCCAATGTTTGGCCTAAAGGCATGAACCTACACCGGTTTGATGACTTTTGGTATGACTGCGGTTTTGTGATTTTGTTGTTTTGAATGACATTCAACTTGATGATTTGATCATTATTTTGATTTTTTTTTGGAGAAGATGCTATCAAATTGAAGACTAGTTTAGCATTTTGCAAATCACTTACCATTTCATTGGTAGTCGTATTTCGGTTCTTTTTCCAAAATTTTGGTTTATCATTGTTGGGGTATTGATTTGAGGAGTTTTTGTTATTTGATTTGTCACTGAAATGTTTAATAACCCATCTTTTGACTAGTGCTTCTTCAATCTTAAGGCCATTTTCTATCACCCTTTCAAATGTAGGACAATGCAATTCAAATCTGTAACTCATCTCCTCTATCAAGTTTTCAATGAACAACTCCATTTTCTCTTCCTCGGGAATGGATCAAGGATATCTAGCGAATAGTCATTGCCATATTTGTACAAAGGAAAAGAATTTCTCCCCTTTGTTTTGTTTCAGGTGTTATAGATCCTTTATCGTGACATCGTGTTGGATGTTAAAAGAATACTAGGAGATGAACCTGTTGACAAGTTCCTCAAAAGTCCTTATTCCTGGATGTAATTTTAAAAACCATTCCATACATGAACCTCCCAAGCTTCTTGGGAATAATCTCATTAGGCAAGTTTCCTCTTGAGAAAACTCTAGGCTCATGGTATTGAGTTCATGGATATGATTGATTGGATTTGTTCTTCCATTGTATTTGACATACTTGGGGAATTCACACTGTCGAGGAAAAGGTATCATGTTGACTATGGAGTCAAAAGGATAAGGAAAAATATCTTGCACTGTATACCTTTTGGTGTTCCCTTTTGTCATGTCTTGTATTTGTTGTTGTAAGATTTGCATTTGGGATGTTAAGGCAGCAACTAGATCTATACCTTGTATGGGTTGTGGTATTTCGGTTTCACTTGTTCAAGGTGCTTCTCTTCGGCGATTTACGTCAAATTCTTTGGGAAGCTTAGCACCTGATTTAGAAAACATTAAGAGGTATTTCTCCATGTCCTATTCTAAGATCCTTTCCATGAATTTGTGGAGTTTTGGATCATGTTGGGCTGTTTGTATGTCTTCTGGAGTTATTTCATTCTTGTCACTTTGATGTAGACTATTCCAGGGATTTTCTTATGCCATTGTATTTGATGTTTCAAGTTCCTTTTCTAAGAGCATCTATTTTTGTAACCTAGTGAATATTGGCATACAAGTGTTTTGTTCTTTCTTCTAAATTTTTGATCTTCTATGTTGGAAAATGTCAAGTGAATTTTTAACAAAGTTGAATAAGATGATATATCTTATTGATAAGACTAGATTAAAAATTCAATTACTATGCCTTGTTTCATGATAATAGGATGATAATATCCTGATGATGAAACTTTAGCATAATTATCTAGATTTTCTTTTGATTTGAAACTTTATGATTTGCAAGATCTGCATATTAGTTGAAAAGATAGGAAATTTGTATGATTTTGGTTTCTAGACAATGAATTTGATAAAAAGGTACTTTGTTTTGATAAAAATCTATGGGTAAATGATAGACAAACTGACTGATATGATTTGGAAATCTCTATTTTGAAAGCGCTAAAATAGGTGATGGAAGCATTATTTCTCAGAAGTGCTAGAATAGAATTCAAAAGCGCTAAAATAGATTATGGAAGCACTATCTTTATGGATGCACTAAAACAGTGCTCAAAAGTGTTGAAACAGTGATCAAAAGTGCTATTTGATGGAAGCGCTATAACAGTGCTCGGAAGCGCTGAAATAGTGCTTGGAAGTGTTATTTTATGAAAGCGCTAAAACAGAGTCCCGAAGCGCTGAAACAAATTTTCAGAGTGCTAAATTGGGATTTTGATGTTTTAAGACTCCCTATTGTAAAATTTGACTTGGCCTTGTGCCATATTCTATCATGGGTTGTGGGATTTAGGACTGATGTATGCATTGACTATGGTTGTGATATTGTGTGAGGGCTCTCCTTTGGAAGAAAGCTTGTGAATAAAGTGGTTCTATAGTGTAATAAAGAGTATGACCTCTAGAAAAGTTGTGATACCTATGAATGAAGGTTCTATGTTGTAACAAGATATTTCGACTCTGATATAAGAAATGCCTTCTTCTTAAATTATCTTGGTAATTGAGTGGTCTCTTGGGTTTTTTGACTTTGATGGTTTTCTTGACATACTTGGTTGATTTCCACTTTTGAATCATGAATTTTTTTGACCTGATTTGATTTTATTTTTTTGGATGATCTTTTATCTGATTTTTAATGATTTTGTGAACACATCAAGCAAATTGTAGAATGATTTTTTTAATCTGAAGAGATAGTGTATATTCAAGAACCACGAATGGTCCTTATTGATTTTAATGGGTTTGTTTTGAAAAATGTACACAATTCAAACAGACTCACTCTTAAGGTCAAATAGGTCATCGTTATACTAAACAACCCACATCTTAAAATCACATTGATGCACACACCTGTGTCACCCCCTAGAGGGTACCTATGATTTTTTCGTTTCTAGGTGCATACTCAAAGTTGGATTTTTCGTCCTCTAGGAAAATATTCCTTGGAAATTATATGGTGAGTGTCTTGGGGGCAGATTCTTCCCTCCCCTTGCATCGTGAGTATTACAATGTCTATTTACTGACTCGGCTGGATACTACTCTATGGTTCATAGATAGGGCTTCTGTGTAGTGCAGAAATTGATAAAATCCCTCAGGAGACCTCCCAGTCTTTAGAAAAAATATTTTGGGGATGGTTATCTTGCTCACTACCATCAAGTTGGACTTTCATCAACAACTTTCATTTTGATTAGAGTGGGTTAGAATCCTTGGCTTTAGGCATTCCCACTTAGGTCATTCTTGTAGGGTGAGTACTTTTTCCCAGTACGGCAGGCCTTCTAAAGGTTTTAACAAAAGCGTAAATTTGCATGAAAATAAGGATGAGTCTGGCACTTTGATCACCCAATTAAGGGGAGAGCATAAGCCTATTCACCACACAAGCATAGTAAATAACTGATTCATTTTTAAGCCCAAAAGATATTTTTTTCTAATCTATGTGAAGATTTTGCTTCACAAAAGTCATGGTGTCCTTTTTAACTGATATTGCAAAAGTGTCATGGCTACCCTAGGATTGATAAATTTTAAACATAAATGGCTACCCTAGGATTGATACATTTTTAAACCAAATGATTATCCTAGGATTGGTTCATTTTAGTCTAACTGTATCAAAATGAAATTTTGGTCGTGGTCTCATCAGATCTAGATCAAAATTACAAAAGCACTAAAATAGTCTACGAAAGCACTATAGTTTTTACCTGATGCACTAAAACTGAAAGTGCTAGAATAGAGTATCGAAGCATAAGATTTTTTCATGGAAGCGTTAAATCAACTTTTCTAGAGATGGGTGACCGATGCACCGAAACTGTTCATGGAAGCACTATAGTAGAAGCATTAAAAATTTTAATCGTTGCACTATAGTATCACGGAAACACTGAAATAGAGCTCGAAAGTGCCATAGTTTTCCATGCATGCGCTATAGTTTTCGACAGAAATGCTCAAATGAAACACACCGAGAGCCTGTGCGACATTTTTCAAAAAAAATGATAAATAATTTTGACTGTAATATATTACAAGTCCATATGACAGGCCTTCCACCTCACAAAGAGTACCTCTGAGGAGGTTCCCTCCACCTTCACCATGTGACAATACTGGTAGTGGGACACGTTGATACTATTATATTTGTAGACACTTTATTTTGATCAGAGAGTGTGCGAGCTCATTTTTTATTTATGGATACATTATGATATTGTACTATGACATGTTATTTTGAGTGATATATATATATGATTTTTGGCGGCTTCTATATGATATGTTTTTTTATTTTATGGATGATGCATTTTTTCTATATGATTATGTTTCCTAGATGATGTACATGTGTTATGAATGGATGTTTCTACATGTGATGAGTTTATGTAGTATATGATGTTATGATGATCCTATATGATGATGGATGTATTGTTCTATATGATTTTATTTATATGTGATGGTTATATACATGTAATGTTTACATTATGTATCTTATGATGATGGAATGCCTATTATGCCTTGATTTTCCTAGATATGCAATGTAGATGTCAATGTTCCTATCTATATGATGTATTATATATAGACATATGACACTGTTTACACAATGCTTATAGAATGTATGCATATGTAGATTATCTAATTATTTTTTCGTGTCATGGGACTCTATCATTATGTTGAAAAAGAGAAATTTTAGCATGAATGATTTCAAAATGTTAGTAAGAAACAATGAAGGTTGATTGAAAAACATATGATCTTTGATAGTTTTCCATATTTGCTAAGCTTGCATTTTTATCATCATTGAGCGGGATTGACACAAGTAGATAGTACACACCATGATATGAGATAGACCATAGTGTACAAAGTCATCCATCTACGATAAATAGGTAGTCGCAAACAAGGAGTGTCTTAACTCATACTAAGGAAAAAATTGCCCCAGTCGTTTTGTCTTGACAAACCACAGACAACAAACAAATAAAAGATGGGTCATGAGATGTCATTGCTCCTCTAAATCCTTGATAGGACATCCTTGAGGAAACTAGTAACATGACTCAAAAACCAAAGTTGAAAAGACAGTTGATAGACAACAGCCAAAGAAAAAGAGTCCTGAGACATCCTTGCTTCTCTAAATCCTTCAAGAGACATCCTTGACAAAACTAGTAACCGAACTTATTCACAAATCAATAGAAAGACAAGGAAAAATAAGATATAGAGTCATAAATCCAAATAAAAGTATTTGCCAAAACTTGATCTTGTGGGATTGGTTGATTGTTTGATGTTTGACATGGCGTAATGTGAGGGATGACACATACCACATAAGACATTGAGTCTGGTTTTGACTTCGTGACTATCTCTGTAAGGCATTACAAAGCCTATTTTTTGAAAGACACGTGTCGTATAAGACGTTGGAGCCTGCTGAAGTTGATGTGACAAGCTACATGAGGCTATGACAATTTGGCAGTGTCCGTTGACAAGAAAGACATATCTTGCTTAAGACATAAGTTGATCATTTTGACAGTGTGTTTGATATTGACTTGATGACTTTGAGATGTTTTCCTTGTTGATGCATGACTTTTTTTGATTCCTTGACTAATTAAAAAGTGTGTGTGGATAGTGTATGACTTGAGATGATACACCCTAAAGGATTGACCTAATGTAGCCTTGGGGGCTCATCGATTGATTAACCTTGCCTATGTTGTACACGTAGAGACCTCGTAGTTTGACCCAACTTTAATTAAAATAACTGACTGAAGATATGTACTTAAGCTAATGATATGCAACATGTGTGATAGTGAATGCAAGATAAACCCTATTGGACTGACCTACTGCAGTCTCGAGGACACATCGATTGATAAGCCTTGCCTACGTTGTACACGCAGAGACCTTGTACTTTTACATGACCAATGACTTTGAATGTACAAAGAGTCATGATTTTAATGTGTGTGAGATGTGAGAAACCTAGATAGACAAACCTAATGCCTCGAGGGCACATCGATTGATGGCCTTGCCTACGTCCAGTTGCAGAGCCAACGTAGTTCGACTATGTCAATGACTGACTTAACATAACTAACTTGACTTTGTTTTTGGGATTTTCTGACATGTTTTTTTTTTATTGATTTTTGAAGTTTTCTAATGTTTTTGAATTTTTTCAGGACATTTTCTGATGGTGTAATGCTATGTACAAGGTCCTCATGGCACAAAACAAGGATTTTTCCCCAGTCGAGAATAAGACATGTGAGATGTAGTGGGGAATGTGATGGAATGGACTTGATGTCAATCATTCCAAGTAATGGACATGACAACCATTTATTATGAGGGATGGTGAAAAAGTCTGATTGGAATGATGGTAGATGAAAGAGCGAGTTTGACTACACATGGTGCCTATTTTCCAGGTTTTCACTATGGTACTTATCCATAGCACCACTGAAGTGGTTTTCACTATTGGATGGATTATTTCTCTTTACTATTTTGTTGATTTTCCAATTTTTTTGGTGTTACAAAGACACCTATTTGCCAGGTTTTTCATCAAGGTAACTATTTTTTTTATTTTTTCCATTTTTTTTGTATTTTTTTCAGATTAAGACTAAGACTCTTAGAAGCTACGCATAGAACCTCTTCATATAAAGGCTATTGATTGGTGACAAAAGTGGTTCTCCTTCAGGGGTAGAGAGTTGATACACTCCTGATCCAAAAGCTTCTAAGAAAATATAGGGCCCTAACCAGTTAGGTTCAAACTTACCTAGCTTTTCTCGTTCTACTTGATTCTTGGGATTCTCCATTAAAACCAGGTCACCAATTTCAAAGTGTCTATTTAGTATTTTCCTATTATAGCTATGACAAAGACAATTCTGATATGTTTGCAAATGGTCTAGTGCTTTCTATCTTCGTTCATCCAATAATTCTAACTCTTGTAATCTAGATACACGGTATTCTTCATAGTTAATATGACCTTTCAAGGATACCCTCAGAGAAGGAATTTCAACCTCAATAGGTAAGATAGCTTCAGATCCGAATACTAGGGAGTATGGAGTGGTGCCAGTGGGAGTACGGATGCTTGTGCGGTAAGCCCATAAGGCAGGATTAAGCTGTAGGTGCCAGACAGAGCTAGCGTCATTGATAGTCTTTTTAAGGATTTTGACAATGGTTTTATTAGATGCCTCGGCTTGGCCATTACCATGTGGGTAATACAGGGTAGAAAAATGATATTTGATATGGAAATCTTCACATAGATGGCATACTTATTGGTTTTTGAATGGGGCGCCATTGTCTGTGATAATGGATTGGGGTACACCTTACTGACAAATGATATATTTTAGGATAAACTTGGATATTTGCATGTCGGTGATGTAGGTCATTGGAATAGCTTCAATCCATTTGGTGAAGTATTCGATGGCGGTTATGATGAATTTATGGTTGTTGGATGATGGAGGGTGTATCTTACCTATGAGGTCAAGTCCCCATTAGGAAAAGGGCCATGTTGATGTAATCGGATGAAGCTCCTATGTTGGTGCTCTTATCAAATATCCGTGTATCTAACACTGTCTACATTTTTTTACAAAGATATATGAGTCTTTTTCCATTGTGGGCCAATAATAACCTAATCTCATAATCTTATGGGCTAAAGTAGGACCATGAGAATGGGATCCACATATACCCTCATGCACCACTCACAAGGTTGTTTGTGCTTCTTCAACATCAAGACATCTCATTAGGGCATTATCTAAGGTACATCTATATAGGGTATGTCTGATGATGGTGTATTTAGTTGACTTACAGATAAAGGTTCTACGTTGGTTGTTTGACAGGTCTAGAGGTAAGGTTTGGTCATTTAGATAGTTGAATACGTCTTTATACCAAGGGGAAGTAGGACCAAAAATCATACACACCATCATAGAATCGGGGACATCATAGGCATGAACCAATAGTTTTTCAACCAAAAACTCAAACCTAGGCATGTTGCTCGGAATATCCAATAAGGAACCCACAGTTTCCATAATATGTGGAGCCATGTTTTGAATACGTGGTATTTGTTGAAAAGTAATTTCATCAAAGTACTGCTTGAAACTATTGGCCATGCACTTGTAGGGTGCAAGTTTCTCATCCTTAGTCTCATAATCATCATTTACTTGCCGGATTACTAGCTGAGAATCACCAAAAATATGTAGACTTAATTTTCCACTGGGCAGCCATTTTCAATCCTGTCACTAAGGCTTCATACTTCTCTATGTTTTTGGTGAAAGGGAAAGCAATCCTTAATGATTTAGGAATAGTATCGCCCTAAGGTGTTACAAATAGGATACCTGCACCTGAACCACAATTTGTATGTGACTCTTCAAAGTATATTTTCCATTCGATTCTAGTGTCAACGTTGAAGATAAATTCATCGGGAAAATCCACCACTAAAGGATGGTCTGCCTTCATGGGTGCATCCTCTAACTGATCTGCAATCACCTGTCCTTTTATAGCCTTCCTCTCCACATATTGGATTTCATACTCACTAAGTGTAGAAAATCAAATTTGTCCTCGCAATCATCACATTATTCGTCTATTGATTAAAATGATCAGTTCATTCAATACTTTCTTCTATTCATGCATTTCATCAAATCATTAAATCATCTCATTATCATTCATGTCCATTCGCATTATCATTTTGCACTATCATTCATCAACATAATAATTTCATTATCATAATCATTCACCAATATTTCATAATAAAACTATATTACCATTTAAATCACATGACTTGCATATATCGTCCACCTCATATTTCATTTCGTTAAATCATCACATCATTAAATTATTATCACCACATGATCATTCATAATGCATAATAAATCATAATCATTCATAATCAATTTGCATAATAAGTCATAAACATCATTTCCATATTAAATAAATTATTGTTATCATCCATAATTCTTTCATATTCAACTCCATTAATAAATCAATTATCATAGTCATTGATTATTATTTCGTAATAAAATAATTATCATAATTTGCATATTAATCATATCATTTGCATAAATCATTCATGAAATATTGCATTTTAGTACCATTTTATTCATATTTAATCATTCAGGTACATTTTAATCTAGTAACCCTTTATCACTTTTATTCTCATCCATAACATTTAACCCAACAATGTGGGATAATAGCATTTCCTTCTCCCACATCTCTTATCCCACATTTCATCTTCAACCCCTCTCCATCGTCAGGGAACTCATATTTAAATGGGATTTTCCTCTCATTTTGTCTCTCACAAATTTTGCTCACAAATTTACATACTCATATCATCTTTGCATCTTGATTGCATTTCTCATTCATCATAGCCTCTTTATTGCATTTTGTGATCATAAAATCTGAGAGCAAATGCATAAACAAAGATCTTGGTGATAGGGAGACAATGGAGATTAATTTCTTTTAAAAACATTGTTTTGTTTCTGTAGTTTAGATTTGTATTTCTGGTTTTGCTTTTAATTAGAATGGCTCTATTGATGTGAGCTGAAATAGTGGTTCTTACTCCATAGAATCATACATTTTTCTGGCTCTAGAAATGGTGAACCTGATATGAACGAGCAATGATTTCTTTGTTTCTTCATTTTTATTGTTGTCTCATTTTTTGTTGTTGTTGACTTCTGTGAAACCATATGAGCAACATAAAATTTGTTGTAGAAGCATGAAGAACAAATGAAATCACGTTTTTATTTTTTCTGCCATGTTTTTCTCACTATTAAGTAGTTTGAAATGCTTAAAACATCTCTAAAATTGCCCTTTGGTCATGAAGAATGTATCAAGCATTGTTTTGGCGGTAAAAGAATTTATTTACAATAAGCAAAAGCTCTCAAAAAATAGTTTTAAATAAAAAAACGTGATCACTCCTCTTCAAATCTTTCTAGATAATTTTTTTTCATTCCAATCAACATTTGTTTGGTTGCACTATTGATGGTTACTTACATTACTATTGTTTCTATCATGAGAGGATAGAAGAGATTGTTGTCTCTTTTCATGATTGCAGATTTTTGAAGGCCTTTGCTGAGAACTATGAATGGATTGTTTTGGCATGGTTTCTTTTTCAATTTCAAACACATGATTTATTTTCCTCAAATTTGGATCTAATTTTCATGGTCTACTATAAATTGAAATAGTTTATCTGCCTAATTTTTTTATGCTTCTGGCAGCATTTTATGAATTCTAGCATAATGTGTTTTAATCTTCTGATATACTGCAGGCCAAAATGCATGAATGCTTCCCATTTCAACTGTCGCCATAAATATTCCAGTTTGCTATTTTGTGTATTTAAATTCTAAAACTACTACAACATGGCGCCCGACAGAGCATAATAACTCATGATTTTAAACTTAGTTTTAGTTTTATTTTAATCTTAGTTTTAATTTTATTTTTATCTTTAACTTAGATTTAATCTTCTAGTTTAAAGTTTAGATTAATTATAATTAGTTCTTTATTTTAAATTGGTTTTTATTTATAGATTAGTCTTTGATTTTAGATTAATTTCCAATTCTAGATCAATTATCTTTTAAATTAAAAATAGTTGTAATGCCCCGCCAAGTAACCTTAAAGGAAGTTGCAATTAATGTCTTAAGCAAACCAATTTTTTTTTTTATAAAGTGCATTTAACATACACATTCACTTACTAATCAACAACAACCTTTAAGGCTACAAGGTTAGGATTACTTAAACCCACACATATATATTACATATAACCATAGCATTATAAACTTTATGAAATAAATATCATACATCATAAGAATACCACATATCATAATAAGATAAACAACCAAGATACAACCTCATAATCATTAACTTAACCCAATAGTTACATCACTCATTCCCAGAATGAGACAATTGTACAAATGTATTATAACTACATAACTCTACCTCATAACAAAAGAGGGATAAAATATCTTATACAAATTGAAATATTACAATGCAAGATATTACAACAAGAACCGTGAGTTGTCCATCTGGATGTCTCGCCACCAAGTACTGAAGATCAATGAAGGCCCAACGGTTTTGGTGCATGTTCCACCCAACCAAGTGGTACCTGAAGGCCCACCCCCCATGCTAGGCGATAGTAACCACATAACATGGACAAAGATATACAACCACTACCCAAAGGTAGACTCATACTGACTCATACTGATATAACCAAACAAATGAACTAACAAGTACAACTCAATCACCATACAAGTACAAATCAAGTACAACTCAAACATCACTGACATAGGTCACATTGCTTCTAGACATAATATTAATCAAGTATGTTCATAGAACCATACACATAAAATAATTAACAATAGTTGTCCTAGATAGAGTGTCATCATATAGTAGTCATGAGATCTCCTCTGGGCATCCTTCATAGGCTTCGAAAATCCTAGTGGTCTTAACCGAATCCCGGCCCTCATACTCACTCATGCGGCATCAAATACCTCTCGTACTGACAAGATAAATGAATATGCCATTCCAAACCTTCCCACTCATCCCAAGTCTAAACGAGCCCTTGTGTCTATGAGTGAGGATTAAATTATCTTGATTAGTGTGAATGCATCCTAATCATATAAGTACATTAATTTAATTATCACTTGATTAACTCACTTCTGAAGGTTACCCAGTTTACCACTTTGGGCTCCAGCCCCTAACAAAAGCCACTCTTCTATTCAACAACACACACCCACACAAACCACCAAGGGGAATACAAGTGCATACCAACTACGCATCATAATCCACTCCAACACAATGAGGAAACAATGATAGAACTCACTCCAAATATCTTGGAGGGAACAAACACATAGTCCACTCCTTTCACAGGAGGTACAAAACATCCCCGTTCATGAAAATCAGTTAAAACTGAAAAGATGCCATGCACTACCCAAGGGAAAACAACTGCATGGCATAAAGATTCAACAACCCTTATCCTCAAAGTTCTTCTAGAAGGCTTATGATTTAGGACTAACACTAAATCCCAAAACCCACAATGCAACTTGATGACATGGCAACAAAAGCATTCAAGTTGTTAATCAAATCTAATATTTGGATTTCCTAAATCCATTTTCATTCAATATGCAATGTTAACAAGGTCAAAGACTCACTTACAGGGTTAACTCAAATAATCATATAACCATATTTCTATTTCCATTATAGGGAATCTTAAACAATTTAAACTTGCATCCCTTTACGAAATATAGAGAAACTAGAACATTTAAAACAATCACTAGAAAATTACTATTTTTGGATATACTAAATCCATATCTCTTTCATATTTCATTCACAATAAATTAATTGCTCTAATTGAAATATAATAAATTAAAATAACAATTTGCCTCATTAATATAAACAAATTCTTAATTTATTTTTAATACGACGGAAATCCATGCAAGTAAACTCTTTCCATTTCCTAACGAAATCTTACATCTCTTTCAATTTTCTATTTAGAACATTCAATCACTTTAATATAATAAAATATCGTTTCTCTATCCATTTACTCATATACACTAATCAATCCATTTAAAATCTCTATTCAATAATATATTGCATGCATCTTATTAAAATAAAATACGATAATAAATTTACACGTAATGTATATATATATGCTCCATATTATATAGACATCAAATATATATAATAATAAATTTAATTATATATATTCTTTAATCTTCCAATCACAATGATTAATTTTCTCTACGAAAATAAATAAAACATAATAACTATTTGTCTTTTTCAATATATTCATTTCCTAGATTTACTTCCAATACAACATAAACTATTGCCATTACTATATTCAATTTCTATCCAAAATCTATATCTTTTCAATTCTCAATTTAAAACATCAATATTTTAGTGTATAAATATATATTTTTGCTTAACTAATTAACCATGCATTCATATTGTTTCCAATTGAATCTCATTAAATAAACAACACTTGAATATAAATATTTCTACAATTCTCCAATTATATTAACCACTATCACTTGACATGCATGCATTTAAATACATATGCACACTGAATATAATTTAAATGTTTATTTAAAATTCACAAATAAACTCATTTGAACTAAAACCATTTAAATATAAAATTATACATATAAAATACATATACATCAGATAATTATATTTTAAATTATCTATTGACATATATACATTTACAATGTATATTTTCTTAAATATATAATTGACATGAATTAAAATAAAATTAATTAAAAACTAATTATACTCCTGATTGAAAACAATATGCAAATATACATCATATGTATATATTAATATATTTTATTAAATAATACATTATTTAATAAAACATATTAAATATCAACAAATAATCTCCAAAAGTCTATACTTTTAAACATCTGAATAAAACCAAAATGTTTTTTATAATATTATTTCATATTATACAAATGCACACAACACTCATATTAATTATTTCTTTAATCCAATTAAAAAAATGATATATAAATATATCATATTATTTACACATTATTTATTTACACATTAAACCTTATTATTCATTTTATTAACTAAATATATTTATCATTTAAATATTATTTAATAAGCATTGATATTAAATAACAAATATCAAAATTTTATCAAACTAAAAACTATACCAAAAAACCCTAAATATCCTTATGGGTTTTACAAACAAAATTTATAAAAAATAGAATTTAATGTTTATAAAGGGGAGGGGTCGGCTGTGGCCAAACCCCCCACTCCTCCTCCACCATGCACCTCCCTTTGGGGGTGCGCTCCCTTGGAGGTAGCCGCACCTCCATTGGTGAGGCCCAAAGTATATACAAAGCCCTTATGAAAAAAAAAACAGCGAATGGAAATTCCCTTGGCAACATTTTGCAATTTCCTAAAAATACACAGCATCGTATGGACGATGAAAAATTTATATACCAAAAAATATTTAACATATAAAAATTGTATGTATATATATTATATATATATAAAGCTATATATGTATATATATATATATATATATATATATATATATATATATATAACAAATGAATTTCAACAATAAATAATTGGGGAAATTTGTGAAAACAATTCACCTGCAAGAGAAATTGTAAAACTCTTTTTCCAGAAAATCCAAATTTTATAGAGATCTTACGAATTAATTCTTTTAAACTATTTTTCAAATTCATGAACTATTAGAAGAAAAATCAAATGGATCTAAATTAAAATCAAAAGTTTCAAAACAACTCAAAGTTTCTCCACCTAATTTTTACAGAGGGTTTTCAAAATAAATTTGATTTTCTATAGTGGGTTTCATTTTCTAAAAACATTCTAACTGCATTGTTCAATCTCTATGTTTGATTTCAATAACAAAATAATCGATTTCCTCAAATAATTTAAATTCAACTGAGGTTTTCCCAATTTTCACTCAAGATTTTTCATAAAGAAAAAGCTGTAAATTTATTTAATTCTTTTCTTCTAATAACAAATTTCTTTTCTAAAATAGATTTAACAGACAAATATTTAATCACTACTATTTTAAAAGTAACCAAGAACAATAAAACACAAAGAAGAAAACCTGGATCAAGAAGCTACAGGAAAAGATTAATTTCTTATGCAAGCCTCCTCCAAAGATCTCCGAAATTTTCTTCAATCCTCCAATGAATCCAATCCAAAACCCAACAAATGCAAACAATCTTTCCTCCAATCAATTCTACAATCAAAACTTTCTTCAAACCCTTCTTGTGCAAATTTTTCCAAAATTTCTCCTCTAATGTTAAAATGAATTTTTTCCCAAAACTTCTCCTCTAAAATTAAAATATGCATTCCTTATAAATCAAGAATATCTAATACAACCCTAATTCACATTACATGCAAATTAGATATTTCAATTTCAATTTTAATTTCAATTTTTGAAAACCTACTTTCAATGCAATTTCAAATAATAAATTAATTTCCAAAGTTGAAACTCATTTCCCAAATAACATTTAATTACAATTTCTAATTTAATTCCCACAAGTTAAAATTAAACTCCAAAATTAATTTTAATTCTTTTATTTCCTTTCATTCTCTTGAATCACGTTTAATTAATTAATTTAATTATTTAATAACTAACTTCAACCCCCTTTGATTAAATTTAATTAATTAAATAAATTAAATATAATTAATTAATTTAAATATAAAATTTTATCCACATTGCATTATTTAAATTAAATAACCATCAACATGATTCAAATGCAATTATTCTAAATATTGATTAAATAAATACGCACCTTTCAAAATCAAATAATATTAAAATAAGGTAAACTATGACTCAACAACCCAGACTGACGACACACTAAGGCTAGGGCGTAGACTTGACACATGTTACCTAGCTACTTTCTCCTCTTCAACTTAACCGTTGGATCGACACGCTCAAACTTATGAAATCAGGTGGAGTTGATGTCATGTACCTGCAATCCTGAAACCAAGTAAACAACATCATATAATAAATCCAGTAGATAATACACACCATGAAGAAGAAATTACGGATTCGTAGGGAACTTGCAAGCGAGTGATGCGAACCCGTCCTCTTCACCCATACACTCATCAAAACTGACACTTCCATCGTAATCCAATAATCTCATAATAACATCTCATGTTAACTCTAGTAACAACATTAAACCATTAAAACATGTGAAACAATAATTAGATCAACACATCACACAATAATAGTTTTCATTGCATAGTAGAGATCAGAGCATAATAACAAGATGTATCCAATATCAAAGTGACTATGACAAAACATAGCATAAAGCAAACCGAACGAGAAGAAAAACGAAGGGGTATTACATTCTCCCCCCCAAAGATTAGGCTTACTCCTGGAAGCCTGAAAAAATTTGTAGTGCAAACTCCATACAATCATACGTAACCAAGGATTCCAAACCGAACCACTCCATACCTCAACACAAAAACAACAGCAACCTGTGTCGTATACAACTTAGCCAAGTACACTATAAATCCATACAAGACAACATGGTGAAACAACCACCAACCAATTCTCCAGAAGCACCTAACTATGGATTATCATACATAATACACATATGTACCAATACACAACACCAACAACCATCACCATACTACACAAGGGTCCACCTAGACACCAGAAAGTGGCATACCAAACCATGATAAAAGAATCCATGAATCAAGAACATAAACCATCTCAACTGAATCTAACATCAAACCAATGGCTTGATGGTGTAAGGTCATACATAAAGTGAGACTATCCAAACAAGACCACAATGACCTGTCTCTTGCTGTGTAAGGTGATCAGCCTCCAAGAGATAGTCATCACAAAAAGGTGAGTAGTGGGTTCTAGCTACGTCCAGCCTCACCTACTCCCATTCTCAACGTCTCCTGCATCTACTTCCTCGTACACACTCACCAAGTTTGCCTCAAACAACCTTGGAGAGGAATCACAATACGACACATAGCCGACATTGAAAACAACAAAGATAACTAGCTTAGCCACCAAGTTCATAAATAATAGAAAATTAAAGTTCCATTTCAACAATAAAGAAATAAATGTGCACAATTTCAACACTGAATCAAATATATAACCACTAGGGTTATAAGAAAATAAGTTCACAAATTGTGGCTAAACCTTCACAATCAAATATAAACAAAGTGTCGACCCTCACAATCAACTGAAAAGAATCATCAATAACCGAAAGAAAGTTCACAATCTTTAAATTCCACTATACAACAACTGTGTGACAAGATACTAGCCACAAAAAATGAGGAAGGAGGAAACAACATCCAACAAGAATGATAAATACCCTCATGTGATGTGCAATGGGAATGCTATCCACATGACTAGAGTGTATCCATGACTAACGAAGAAATCGTCAGTCTACTAGGTCATACGCCAATCGAAAAAGGCACATACTGGTCGCATGCCATGTGGCAGTGCGGCTGTGGGTCCACGGTAGTAGGCACACACAAAACTCACACCACACGCAATACCTTATGGAGAAGACATACATAGGAACTCGCTATAACCAGAGGTACACATGGCTAAGATCAACCCATATGCTACCTGACCAACATAGTCAAGGCAACCATGAGGATCCCTTTACAAGTGTTTGAGGCCCCATAATGCTCATCACACAAGTAGGCAACAGAGAAAATCTCATAATGTGCCTTCACATGCCTCAACATGTGGCCTTGTGTAACCCAACATCATCACCATTACCATGTCAGAACATGAATAAGGTGTGGAATCGTATCATTTGCATCATGTCAAAACACATGTAGATAGGGTACATATACATAATGCAATACGATAATATCACTAAGGGGCTATCGAGCTTCACCTCTGATATGGATGAGGTTATCTCAGTACTGCCAGGTCATCGCCACTACGGATGTCTAGGCATAACTACCAACCATGCTGCTATACTCAAATCTGGGGGAATTAGGATAACACATATGGATCAAGTATCCTGATCCATCATAAGGGAAAGCAGTGGGTACGTTTCCTCGGGATTGGTTGAGCTATGACACTCTATGCCATAGTATGCGTACACTACACAATCCACCCAAGAAAACTTGTGACTACTACTATCCCTTCACAGATTGAGGATCTAACGAACCAAAAGAAAAAGAGCTACTTTTGGTTACTCTTATATATAGGTTTCAACCACACCTAGGTTGGTCCTCAATCAGGTAACAAACATGCAAACACAAAAAAAAGGTATGGTAACATCCACACCCAAATGTGACTTTTCCCCATGGATGGGTACCAAATATTTCCATCACGTGGACACACAAATAAGTACGGGTTTCCACAACATTTAGACAAGATACAGTTACTGGTCTCTTACATTTACAAGGGAAAACAACTACATACATAATCCCATAGGAACATCAAATTCCATAACCCATGAAATACGTATCTTAATTTCCAACCGTAACCTTATATCTGGTTACAAACACGCTACTCTCTTTCACAGAGTATATCATGCTAAAGTAAAAGCCATGAACACGTGATTACTTAACACTCTACTAACAAAACATAGAGATAACACAGTAGGCACAAATGTACCTAGAGAACCCAGTGTTTAAACCTAAGCTCTGATACGATGTGTAATGCCCCGCCAAGTAACCTTAAAGGAAGTTGCAATTAACATCTTAAGCAAACCAATTTTTTTTTTTATAAAGTGCATTTAACATTCACTTTCACTTACTAATCAACAACAACCTCTAAGGCTACAAGGTTAGGATTACTTAAACCCACACATACATATTACATATAACCATAGCATTATAAACTTTATGAAATAAACATCATACATCATAAGAATACCATATATCATAATAAGATAATCAACCAAGATACAATCTCATAATCATTAACTTAATCCAATAGTTACATCATTCATTCCTAGAATGAGACAATAGTACAAATGTATTACAATTACATAACTCTACCTCATAACAAAAGAGGGATAAAATATCTTATACAAATTGAAATATTACAATACAAGAAATTACAACAAGAACCGTGAGCTGTCCATCTGGATGTTTATCCACCAAGTACTGAAAATCAATGGGGACCCAATGGTTTTGGTGAATGTTCCACCCAACCAAGTGGTACTCGAAGGCCCACCCCCCATGCTAGGAGATAGTAACCACGTAGCATGGACAAAGATCTACAACCACTACCCAACGGTAGACTCATACTGACTCATATTGATATAACCAAACAAATGAACTAACAAGTACAACTCAATCACCATACAAGTACAAATCAAGTACAACTCAAATATCACTGACATAGGTCACATTGCTTCCAGACATAATATTAATCAAGTATGTTCACAGAACCATACACATAAAACAATTAACAATAGTTGTCCTAGATAGAGTGTCATCACATAGTAGTCATGAGATCTCCTCTGGGCATCCTTCATAGGCTCCGAAAATCCTGGTGGCCTTAACCGTATCCCGACCCTCATACTCACTCATGCGGCATCAAATACCTCTCATATTGAGAAGATAAATGACTATGCCATTCTAGGCCTTCCCACTCATCCTAAGTCTAAATCAGCCCTTGTGTCTATGAGCGAGGATTAAATTATCTTGATTAGTGTGAATGCATCCTAATCATATAATTACATTAATTTAATTATCACTTGATTCACTCACTTCTGAACGTTACCTGGTTTACCACTTTGTGCTCTAGCTCCTAACAAAAGCCACTCTTCTATTCGACAACACACACCCACACAAACCACCAAGGGGAATACAAGTGCATACCAACTACGCATCATAATCCACTCCAACACAATGAGGAAACAATGATAGAACTCACTCCAAATATCTTGGAGGCAACAAACACATAGTCCACTCCTTTCACAGGAGGTACAAAACATCCCCATTCATGGAAACCGGGTAAAACTGACAAGATGCCATGCACTACCCAAGGGAAAACAATTGCATGGCATAAAGATTCAACAACCCTTATCCTCAAAGTTCTTCTAGAAGGCTTATGATTTAGGACTAACACTAAATCCCAAAACCCACAATGCAACTTGACGACATGGCAACAAATGCATTCAAGTCGTTAATCAAATCTAATATTTGGATTTCCTAAATCCATTTTCATTGAATAGGTAACGTTAACAAGGTCAAAGACACACTTATAGGGTTAACTCAAATAAGCATATACCCATATTTCTATTTCCATTATAGGGAATCTTAAACAATTTAAACTTGCATCCCTTTACGAAATACAAAGAAACTAGAACATTTAAAACAATCACTAGAAAATTACTATTTTTGGATATACTAAATCCATATCTCTTTCATATTTCATTCACAATAAATTAATTTCTTTAATTGAAATATAATAAATTAAAATAACTATTTGCCTCATCAATATAAACAACTTCTTAATTTACTTTTAAAATGATGCAAATTCATGCAAGTAAACTCTTTCCATTTCCTAACCAAATCTTACATCTCTTTCAATTTTCTATTTAGAACATTCAATCACTTTAATATAATAAAATATTGTTTCTCTATCCATTTACCCATATACACTAACCAATCCATTTAAAATCTCTATTCAATAATATATTGCATGCATCTTATTAAAATAAAATACGATAATGAATTTACACTTAATGTATATATATATATGCTCCATATTATATAGACATCAAATATATATAATAATAAATTTAATTATATATATTCTTTAATCTTCCAATCACAATGATTAATTTGCTCTACGGAAATAAATAAAACATAATAACTATTTGCCTTTTTCAATATATTCATTTCCTAGATTTACTTCCAATACAACATAAACTATTGTCATTACTATATTCAATTTCTATCCAAAATCTATATCTTTTCAATTCTCAATTTAAAACATCAATATTTTAGTGTATAAAAATATATTTTGGCTTAACTAATTAACCATGCATTCATATTGTTTCCAATTGAATCTCATTAAATAAACAACACTAGAATATAAATATTTCTACACTTCTCCAATTATATTAACCACTACCACTTGACATGCACGCATTTAAATACATATGTACACTGAATATAATTTAAATGTTTATTTAAAATTTACAAATAAACTCATTTGAACTAAAACCATTTAAATATAAAATTATACATATAAAATACATATACATCAGATAATTATATTTTAAATTATCTATTGACATATATACATTTACAATGTATATTTTCTTAAATATATAATTGACATGAATTAAAATAAAATTAATTAAAAACTAATTATACTCCTGATTGAAAACAATATGCAAATATACATCATATGTATATATTAATATATTTTATTAAATAATACATTATTTAATAAAACATATTAAATATCGACAAATAATCTCCAAAAGTCTATACTTTTAAACATCTGAATAAAACCAAAATGTTTTTTATAATATTATTTCATATTATACTAATGCACACAACACTCATATTAATTATTTCTTTAATCCAATTAAACAAATGATATATAAATATATCATATTATTTACACATTAAACCTTATTATTCATTTTATTAACTAAATATATTTATCATTTAAATATTATTTAATAAGCATTGATATTAAATAACAAATATCAAAATTTAATTAAACTAAAAACTATACCAAAAAACCCTAAATATCCTTATGGGTTTTAAAAAAAGAATTTAATTTTTATAAAGGGGAGGGGTCGGTTGTGGCCGAACCCCCCACTCCTCCTCCACCATGCGCCTCCCTTTGGGGCTGTGCTGCCAGCAAAAGCAGTGCTCCCTCCACATAGTGGAGGGTGTTGCCTTGGAGGCAGCCGCACCTCCATTGTTGACGCCCAAAGTATATACAAAGCCCTTACGAAAAAAAAACAGTGAATGGAAATTCGCTTGGCAACATTCTGTAATTTCCTAAAAATACACAGCGTCGTATGGATGACGAAAAATTTACATACCAGGAAATATTTAACATATAAAAATTGTATCTATATATATAATATATATATATATATATAAAGCTATATATGTATATATAATATATATATATATATATATATAACAAATGAATTTCAACAATAAATAATTGGGGAAATTTGTGAAAAACATTCACCTACAAGAGAAATTGTAAAACTCTTTTTCCAGAAAATCCAAATTTCATAGAGATCTTAAGAATTAATTCTCTTAAACTATTTTTCAAATTCATGAACAATTAGAAGAAAAATCAAATGTATCTAAATTAAAATCAGAAGTTTCAAAAGAACTCAAAGTTTTATCCACCTAATTTCTACAAAGGGTTTTCAAAATAAATTTGATTTTCTACAGTGGGTTTCATTTTCTAAAAACATTCTAAATGCATTGTTCAATCTCTATGTTTGATTTCAATAACAAAATAATCGATTTCCTCAAATAATTTAAATTCAACTGAGGTTTTCCCAATTTTCACTCAAGAATTTTCACAAATCAAAAGATGTAAATTTATTTAATTCTTTTCTTCTAATAACAAATTTCTTTTCTAAAACAGATTTAACAAACAAATCTTTAATCACTACTATTTTAAAAGTAACCAAGAACAATAAAACACAAAGAGGAAAACCTGGATCAAGAAGCTACAGGAAAAAATTAATTTCTTATGCAAGCCTCCTCTAAAGATCTCCACAATTTTTTTCAATCCTTCAACGAATCCAATCCAAAACCCAACAAATGCAAACAATCTTTCCTCCAATCAATTCTACAATCAAAACTTTCTTCAAACCCTTCTTGTGCAATTTTTTCCAAAATTTCTCCTCTGATGTCAAAATGAATTTTTCCCCAAAACTTCTGCCCTAAAATTAAAACATGCATTCCTTATAAATCAAGAATATCTAATACAACCCTAATTCACATTACATGCAAATTAGATATTTCAATTTCAATTTCAATTTCAATTTTTGAAAACCTACTTTCAATGCAATTTCAAATAATAAATTAATTTCCAAAGTTGAAACTCATTTCCCAAATAACATTTAATTACAATTTCTAATTTAATTACCACAAGTTAAAATTAAATTCCAAAATTAATTTTAATTCTTTTATTTCCTTTCATTCTATTGCATCACGTTTAATTAATTAATTTAATTATTTAATAACTAAATTCAACCACTTTGAATTAAATTTAATTAATTAAATAAATTAAATATAATTAATTAATTTAAATATAAACTTTTATCCACATTGCATAATTTAAATTAAATAATCATCAACATGATTTAAATGCAATTATTCTAAATATTGATTAAATAAATACACACCTTTCAAAATCAAATAATATTAAAATAAGGTAAACTATGACTCAACAACCTAGATTGATGACACACTAAGGCTAAGGCGTAGACTTGACACATGTTACCTAGCTACTATCTCCCGTTCAACTTAACTGTTGGATCAACACGCTCAAACCTGTGAAACTAGGTGGAGTCGATGTCATGTACCTGCAATCCTGAAACCAAGTAAACAACATCATATAATAAATCCAGCATATAATACACACCGTGAAGAAGAAATTACGGATTCGCAGGGCACTCGCAAGCGAGTGATGCGAACCCGTCCTCTTCACCCATACACTCATCGAAATTGACACTTCCATCGTAATCCAATAATCTCATAATAACATCTCATGTTGACTCTACTAACAACATTAAACCATTAAAGCATATGAAACAATAATTAGATCAACACATCACACAATAATAGTTGTCGTTCCATAGTAGCGATCAAAGCATCATAACAAGATGTAACCAGTATCAAAGTGACTGCAACCAAACATAGCATAAAGCAAACCGAACGAGAAGCAAAACGAAGGGGTATTACAATAGTTTTATAAGAATCAGATTTTTAACTTTAAAATTACATTTAGTTTTAACATAGATTTTAGTTTTTGACTTTTAGTTTTCTTTTTTAAATTCTTAAATTAGATTTAGCTTTCTACCTAGATTTAGCATTTTTCTTATAAGATTTAATTTGTAATTTAGAACATGGGATTAATTTTATTTAGTTTAGGTTAGATTATAATTTAGATTTAATTTAGCTTTTTAGATTTTAAATTAGATTTAATTTCTATTTTAATTAACTTTGATGCAGAATTAAATTTGATTTTAATTAGAATTAGCTTTGAATTTAAATTAGATTTTATCTTTAATTAGATTTAGATTTTTAGATTTAAATTTCAACTTAGATTTAGCTTTAGTTCTTAGTTTGGGTTTATCTTTTTAAGTTAGATTCTAATTTTAAATTTAGAATAATGTTAGTTTTTGTTTTAGTTTAATTTTAGTTTTGGGTCTAATTTTATTAATTTGGGTTCTCTTGCAAGTTCGTTTTAGAAAGAATTGAAAATCAAAACATTCGCTTGTCGAAGAAAGGAGGCATAAAATTATTAATGATATTGTGATGCAAGACGTTCATCGAAGATATCATTTTCAAACCAATTTTCTTTTAGATTAGAAAACACTTCAATCGGTGCATTAAAAATGAACAATTGTCTTTTCTCACATAGGCTTAACTAGGGGTTCAATGAACATTGTTTGTTGCGCTTGAAGGTGGTAGGTGATAATGCTCTCACCTTGTGTGAACTAAGTGATCAAAAAGCTAGACCCATCTATTTTATGTGTCACCCTGATTCAATAATCGAATTATCCTCTCCCCTTGTGCACTTGTGCGATCCTGAGTGCAAGAGAAACGATTATTGACTCTAGAACTTGGGCCTACCTTGGTGGGAAAATGTACTCACCCCAAGGTGACTCAGACCGGCAATGGAGCTTTTTGGCCAATCTACCCCCGACTGGTATATAAATGTGAATCCTAAGGGAAATCCTAGGATTACAAGTGCGGATATGTCATACAAACTAAGTAGTAGTCCCCAAAACCTTATTGAGTGTAACCTCTTCAGGATGGAGTGCCTCCTAAATGGAACTTAATCTTGCACCCCATGTATGGCCACTCGAACGGGGGTCTCGAACTAAAAACCTTTGTGTAGCTGCCAAAATCCTTCTATTTGCTAGCGCAGCACCGGTCAATGTGAAGGCATCCACATCTTCGCAGTTTTTAGTAGAGGTGATCAATTTTCCATGGGAGTTTCATGGGGGATGGAAGCTTGGTTGGCCTGATAAGTGAGTGCACTGTAAAGGGGAGCCCGTGCAGCCAAGCTTCTGGATTCACATGCTAATAATATGCAGTTGGGGAAACCCACGTGGAATCTAGCAAATATTGTCCTTTCCAACCTTAGGATTTATGCTTGTATTGAAAAAATAAAATATAAATACACATTCACAGTTGAAAAAGAACGTAAAAACACTTTGTTTGCTATGTCTTGCATGTGTGTTCAAAAATAGATCTCAAACAAATATCACACCTAGTAACTTGCAACATCTCAAACTTTGCAAACCTCAAAGGTTCCAACAACACAAACATACAATGCAAACTATCACTTGGATTTCTTGGAGTCATCATCCTTCAATTTTGACCTTTCAATCCTTGCATTTCACCTAGTCCTTGCATTCCATCTAGAAAATGCATTTCACCTAGACCATCTATTTCACCTAGATCATGTATTCCACCTAGCCCTTGTATATTCATGATCCTTACATATTCATATCCCTTTCATCCTAGTCCTTGCATATTCCTATTCTTGCATATATCGGTGTCATTACATAGTTCTGGCATATAGATAACACTCCACCTAGTTCTTGCATGTTCAATCCCTTTGCATATCAAAACCATCTCACCTAACCTTTGCATGTTCCAATAATTTAGTCCTTTGCACATTCATCATCGATCAAACAAAACCTTTAGCTTGCACTTAGGCTACTCTTCCTAGGTCTTGAAATCAAACCATTGGCTATCTATCACCCGCATCACTTTAGGTTCGTTATCCTTGAGTTAGGGAACATACCATTATCCTTGAGTAGGGAAATCCTTTTGGAGTCCATCATCTCCTACATACCCTCTCTTGATCATTGGTCCTTATGTCTATCCATCATAACACAAGTAAATCCTTTACATCATAACCAACTTTGGACCTAGAGTTTCCTTTGAGCTCTTGCATTCTTTGCTTGTCATATCATACCATATCATTTTCATATCTCATCTTAGAATCATATCATTTTCATTGCATCCTAGTCTTAGGTCTCATACATTACCTTGGATTGAAAATCAAAACAATCACCTATGACCCCTAGAACAAGAGAAAAAATGTTTCAAGACGAAGGGAACCCTTAGGGAAGAGACTTTGATGGGGAAGATAAAATTAGTGTTGCAACTATAGAAAAAAATCAAATTGATGATGAAGAAATAACCAAATCTGATATAGAAGGAGCACGTAAGGATCATAGATTCACTAAAATTATTACGGAGGTAGTCAAACATAACCCACAAGAATACTTCAAAGCCCTTGTTGATGAAGGAATCAAAATGCCTCCTGATTTTGACATGTCACTACTCACGATGAATGACCAACCTGAATCTAGCGAATCTAAACATCCCAAAACAAACAACGATGGTAGAATCAAAGAACATAGACCCTTTTATCTACAACCAAGTTACAAGAGATCTTCAAAGACCTCAAAACCCACACCTACAAATGATCCTATTTTGAATGAGCTTAGAACATTGAGACAAGAATTGGCTACTCTTAAGAACCGTAAAGCATCATCTCATAAGTTCTCCATTGAAGATATATGTCCTTATCCCTTCGATCCAAGCATACCAATGCTACCTTTTCCTAACCATTGGGACATACGAAAACTTGAAAAATATAATGGAAAAGGGGATCCTAAACATCACTTAGGACAATTTTTTGCTACTACCATGGAATTTGCAATTGATGAAACATACATTATGAGATTATTCCCCCGCAGTCTAGGAGGAGAAGCTATGGAATGGTTTTCACGATTACCCCTGACCATCACATCCTTTCAAGAATTGGTTGATAAATTTGTCTCCAATTATAGTTTCAATTGTGACTTTAAAGTGACCATGACAAACCTTTTCAACACCAAACAAAAACCAGGTGAATCTTTTGTGTCATTTTTACAAAGATGGAGACATTTAATAAAATGATTACCTTATGCCATTCCTAATCAAGAATTGGTTGACCTCTTTTGTCAAAATTTGAACAAAGAAATTGGAAGGGAACTTCGCCTCAAATTCTTGGATTCCTTTGACGATGCCATAGAAATGGGATTTTGAATCGAACAAACTCTCATTGATGATGGAACCATAAAACTTAATAATGACAAAGATCAAACAATTCAAACAACAAGAAACCTTTTTGGGTAAAGAACAAGAATGTAGTCAATGACGGAGTTGTTGATGCAAAAAAAACTAAAACATCATCACCTATTTACAATCTCAAAGGTTCATTTTCAAATAAAGGAAAAGAAAAAAGAAGAAGTTTCCCTAAACAAAGTTTTATGCCATTGGGACAATCACTTGAATCTGCATTAAAAGAACTTCTTGAAATCAACATTATAATGCTACCTGAAATAAAGGAATATAATCCACAATTCAAACCCCCATGGTGGAATGAGAATCACTTTTGCGACTATCAAAAACATAAAGGACATAAGACTAATAGTTGCAATAAATTTTGACATCTAATACAAGACCTTATTGATGATGGTAAGATAGTGGTTGACGGACACACTCCTTCAGGTAACTCTGATCACGATGTGTTTAAGAACCCTTTCCCTAAGCATGACAAGGATAAAGGAAATTCCCTTGAATCTGGTGATGGTGTGAACTATACTTCTACTAAGTATGACTATACCATACATAACATCAGTGAGGTTGATAATCATGTAAACACTTTCATTATAAAAGGCAAAGAACCTGATTGCAGGGTTACTACCCACAAAGGAATAGTCACCCTTAAAGGTCCTAATTCAAAACCCGCTACACCAGCTTCACAGTATAACCTCATAGAGAATTTAGGAAAAACACCCACGCAAATTTCCATACCTGAGCTACTATGCCTATCTCCCGAGCATAAAGCTATTCTAGATAAAGCGCTTGCTATTGCTACAGTTCCTACAAACCTACATGTAGACCAATTCCAAGCTATGGTGGGACATATCACCTCGCCTTACACTATCACTTTTATTGAAAATGATGATTCATCCCCTCGACAACCACATAATGCAGCTTTACACATTGACATCCTTATCAATAATGCCAAGATCAAGTGAGTTCTAATAGACGAAGGAGCAGGTCTTAATATTTGTACCCAAGAATTGATCACAAAATTGGGGTTTTCTGAAAATGAAATTGATCCAAGGAATAATATTACCATAAAGGCATATGATGAAGAGGAATGCTCATCTAAAGGATCAGTTACTCTACCAATCAAAGTCGACCCTGTGGTAAAGGATGTGGTTTTCCATGTCCTTGATCTCCCACTGACCTATAATATCCTCCTTGGAAGACCTTGGATTCATGCAATTCAAGCAATACCTTTTACATACCATCAGTGCATTAAATTTCCACACAATGGTGTTGAAATCACAATACAAGGAGATCCCAACCCTTTCATGTATTGCCATAATCAAAGCTCTAAAAATGAAATCACAATCCCAAGCAATCGTGAAGTGCCTCCTTCTCAAGCATATGTTGATCCTGAGTCCTTAAAAGCATCCACTTCATTTATCACACCATCAAAACCCAAGGTCCAAATCCATGATATGGGATGTGGATAATACTGTATGGATAATTTACCAACAAAATAAATTGCTAATGTTGTCGAGGAGGGTCAAAATTCCAACAATGATATCAAGATAGTTGCAGAAGGAACACAAAGAGATGACCATGCTTGGATTGAAACCTTTTGGGATCCTGATGATACACCTGCATTTTCCATATTTCTTTCCACTCAAGCTTTTCATATTTATGATAACCCCATGTTTAACTAGGATATCTATGATAACCCACTCTTTGATCATGACCCTACCAAGGATATACAATCATCATCCTTCCATCCCACCTACCCTGGGCTAGGATATGAATCTCCTATTGTCACATCTACTAAGACATCTTTCTAAGTCATTAAGGATGTCCAATCTTCCTTTGACGTTAGCAGTACTGAAAAGGATAGTCCCAAAGACTTTGTTGATGGCATCACCACACCCATTTTCCCACTAAACATTCCTATCACTCCATCCCCCTCAACCATCTCACCCACATCCATATTCTTTGTAGACATGGATCAACAAGTATCACCCAAAGAAAATAAAAAGGATGCAATTCAAGAATCAAAGGTAAAAGTGCCTTTTTCAAATGGAGATCTAGAATCAAAAGAAAGCATGCAAAGAAAGAAAGATCAAGAAAAGTCCTTTAGCCAAAATAAAAAGCTATTGGACAAATCTAGAACAAAAGAAGATCAAGACAAGTCCCCTAGCCAAAATAAAAATCTATTGGAAAAAGCAAAAATAAAAGTCAAAAGTGAAAAAGAGAAAAGTCACTCTCCAAGTATGCCTCTCCATCAAAAATCACTCGGGGCATCTATCAAGGAAAAGTGTCAAAAAAAATAGCTTGTTGATCCAAGGTCTCCATCCACATCACTCTCACTCATACCATATGTTTCATTCAGTCCATCCATGCTCACATATCCATCATATCACACCATCGATGATGTCTTTCAATGTACCTTGGATGATGATCCCTTCACGTATTCTAGCTCATCGGTTGCCCAAGTTCCTTTTTGGTTGAAGCCTAATGGCCCATGTAGTGTGCACATTAGGTATCCTACCATAGTCTCTTTCATCTACCACATCTATCATCCTTCATATTTTCCACTCGTACTCCTCATCTCGATTGGGTACTTTCATCCAACACAGTCATCCACACAGGATCGAGGCATCGTCAAGGTAGTCTATAGATCTGGCATCTATCAATTCTATACTTAGCTTTGGAGAGATAGGAAAAAGTCTTGAAAAAATACAAAAAAAGGGAAAAAAAGTCCTAAAAAAAAATTTAAAAAAAGAGGAAAAAATAAAAAAAGTAAAGAGAAATCAATTTGTTCAATGGTGAAAACCACTTTGGTGGCACCTTGAGCAAGTACCATGGTGAAAACCGGGAAATTGGCGCCATGTGTAGAGGCTCTACTCCTCTTTCCTTTGGAGCTCTACTTGATCTTTTCATCCCATTTTTCATTCACCCTCCACTTCATAATATCCTTTTCACACTCACCATGGCTTGTGAATTGTTTGATAACCCCTTCGCTTGCTCTCTTTGTCATGCATACTAGGTTGGTCCTATTCCTCATAGGGGCGTTTCCTCAACCTTAGCCATGGATTAGGATATTGAGCATCTCGCAGTCAGAGAAACTACCCTCTTTGTTTGTCTACTCGCTTGAGATCCACCTCTTTCCATTGTAAAAGGTCCTGAAAAAATCCAAAAAAATCGTAAAGTGTTCTAAAAAAATCCAAAAAAAATCATAAAATGTCTTGAAAAAATCCAAAAAAATATCATAAATTGTCTTGAAAAAATCCAAAAAAATCATAGTGTCTTGAAAACTTCCAAAAAAAACATAAAGTGTCATGAAAATATCCATAAAAATCATAAATCGTCCTGAAAAAATCCATAAAAATCATAAAATGTCTTGAAAAAATCTATAAAAATCATAAAGTGTCCTAAAAAAATCCATTAAAATCATAAAATATCTTGAAAAAATCCATAAAAATCATAAAATGTCTTGAAAAAATCCATAAAAATCATAAAGTGTCCTGAAAAAAATCCAAAAAAATCAAATATTTCAAAAATCCAAAAAAATATAACTTAAAAAATCCCTCAACAATGACACTGTCAACTCACCACATAGCTTTGAACTTCAACAAAATGAAACTGCATCAAGAGTCACAATCAAGCAAATATTGCAGCATACCTACCAATCCATCCTGCAAATCCAATCAAACACACACAACCGTACCAAGAATTAATTCTATATCAAAGCATGACGCATGTTTGTTTGTTGGTCTTTGATTATCTTATGATTTTATCTTTGGTGGCATCTCTTTTAGCTTCTCCAGGATGTCTGGGACTAGAGAGGCGATGATGGGGCATGTTCACTTGTTTGTTGTTTGTTGATTGTTTCTTATTCATAGGATAACTCATCTTAAGACATGGTTGTCTAAAACCATCAAGGACCTTGAGTCTACTGTGGATGAGAGCATTTGTTGTCTGATAGTGTCTTCCATACAATAAGTATTCAGGTCATCTAGGGTCCTTATACCTAGATGCTTATACTTCATTAGTAAATATAAATGCAAACAATATTCAAGTCATCTAGATGTTCATGTTATCTAGATGCTTATACTAATTTGCGACATAATAAGCTTGATGATGATAAAAGCACTTAAAACACACAAGAGGATTCATCACCTTAATTTTCTCCCATCTTGCATCTTCCATTTATTGCATTTCATTTTCTTCATCTCTCTTGTCGTAGAGAAATCAGTCAACTTGCATCTCCAAATCTCATGTCCCCTTAATCAATCAATCAATCATTCTATCAACTTGTATTGCGCTAGCATCAATCTCAATCAGCTTCATCAGCTCATCAACCTAGTTATACTAATCATTTCCATCAATTGTTCAGTTACACCTATCAATTGTGCATTTCCATCAAATGTACACCACCGCTTTATCACTTGTGCAATATAAAATATCTAATCATTTTCTTGACATTTATCGAGAGATTAATCTTCTTACCATTTTTCTGATCAATCTCTCGAGGGGGCATATCACTCTTATCATATTCCTTACCAGGATATATCTGGGGCATGTATCAGTTCATCAATCTTTTTTCTTTGAAACAACGCGACAAGATGCATTGTCTCAAAGAGGGGAAAAATGTAGACACTCAAATTTATCCTCGCAATCATCACATTATTTGTCTATTGATTAAAATGATCAATTCATTGAATACTTTCTTCTATTCATGCATTTCATCAAATCATTAAATCATCTCATTATCATTCATGTCCATTCACATTATCATTTGCCTCCGTTGCATTATCGTTTTGCACTAACATTCATCAAAATTTTAATTTCATTATCATAATCACTCGCCAACATTTCATAATAAAACTATATTACCATTTAAATCACATCGCTTGCATATATCGTCCACCTCATATTGCATTTTGTTAAATCATCACATCATTAAAATATTATCACCACATGATCATTCATAATGCATAATAAATCATAATCATTCATAATCAATTTGCATAATAAGTCATAAACATCATTTCCATATTAAATCAATTATCATTATCATCCATAATTCTTTCATATTCATCTCCATTAATAAATCAATTATCATAGTCATTGATTATTATTTCGTAATAAAATAATTATCATAATTTGCATATTAATCATATCATTTGAATAAATCATTCATGAAATATTGCATTTTAGTACCTTTTTATTCATATTTAATCATTTAGGTATATTTTAATCTAGTAAGCCTTTATCACTTTCATTCTCGTCCATAACATTTAACCCAACAATGTGGGATAATGGCATTTCCTTCTCCCACATCTCGTATCCCACATTTCATCTTCAACCCCTCTCCATCGTCAGGGAACTCCTATTTAAATGGGATTTTCCTCTCATTTTGGCTCTCACAAATTTTGCTCACAAATTTACATACTCATATCATCTTTTCATCTTGATTGCATTTCTCATTCATCATAGCCTCTTTATTGAATTTTGTGATCATAAAATTTGAGAGCAAATGCATAAACAAAGATCTTGGTGATAGGGAGACAATGGAGATTGATTTCTTTTAAAAGCATTGTTTTGTTTCTGTAGTTTAGATTTGTATTTCTGGTTTTGCTTTTAATTAGAATGGCTCTATTGGTGTGAGCTGAAATGGTGGTTCTTACTCCATAGAATCATATATTTTTTTGGCTCTACACTAAGTATCATAACCCATTTATCCAATCGGCCTGTTAATGTTGTTTTACTTAGGAGATATTTGAGGGGATCAATCTTTTCTACCAACATTGTTTGGTGATTTATCATATAGTGTCAAATTTTTTGAGTAGCAAAGACTACTGCATGACAGGAATGTTCTATGTTACTGTAATTTAATTCATATCCCACCAAGGTACGACTGATGTAATATAGTGCTCTTTCATGACCTTGATCATCGTTTTGTGTGAGAAGAGCTCCTAATGCTGACTGAGTTGCTGAAATGTATAGTATCAATGGTTTTCCATCTATAGGTGGCATTAAGATAGGTGGAGTGAGCAAATAATCCTTGATTTGTTAGAAAGATTCCTGACATTTAGGTTTCAGTACAAATGGAACTCCTTTCTTGAGTAAATATTGAAATGGGTGTATTTTGTCTACTAGTTGTACAATGAGACACCTGATAGACTATAATCTTCCCTATAGTGTTCTTAGTTGACCAATGCTGACTGGAGGAGGCATTTCTATGATATATTTTACCTTCTCTAGATCTACTTCAATGCCTCTTCTAGAAATGATATACCCTAGAAGTTTCCTTGATTTCACTCCAAAGACACATTTCTTTGGATTTAGTCTGACATTGTAATTCTCTAGCCTCTAGAATATCTTGTCTAGAACCTTCAAATGATTTTCCGTTGTTTTTGATTTAGCTATAATGTAATTGACATAATCTTCCATGAGAGTATGTACAAAGTCATGGAAAACAGTAGTCATTGCTAGTTGATAGGTAGCTCTTGCATTTTTAAGCCCAAAAGGCATAAAATTCCAATAGTTTGTGCCCCATGGACATGTGAAAGTTGTCTTGTGTTGGTATTCATCTGTGATTTTGATTTGGTTATATCTAGAGAAACCATCTATGAGGGATAGCATCTCATATCCTGCTATAAGATCTACTATCATGTCTTTGTTTGACAAAGGGAATTCATCCTTAGGACATGCCTTGTTGATTTCTCTAAAGTCTATGCAAATGTGATGCCTCCAATTGGTTTAGTCATTGGTACAAGATTTGAGATCTAGTCTGCATAGTCTATGGTTCTTATGAATCTGACATCCAGGAGTTTTTTAAGTTCTGCTTTGACCAATAGAAATATGTGGATGCATTTTTCTTAACTTTTGTTTGACTAGCTTAATACTTGGCTATAGTGGTAGATGGTGCAATATTAGGTCTGGATCCAACCCAGGCATGTCATCATATGAGCATGCAACATTTATCTCTCTTTGTGAAGAAGTCCTGAAACTCTTGTTTTTTTGTCTTTGTTAGTGATGCTGCAAAATATACTATCTGAGGGTTTTCTTCTGTATTTATGTTGACTTCAACAGACTCTTCTACTAGCATCGGTGACTTTTCCTATTCAATGGGGAGAATATTTAAACCTCTATCCTTGGGTGCACCAGAGAGGTTTTACTATTTCTTTGTCCAAAGGCGTCTTTCAGTTTTCACCTATGGACTCATCATTTTGCTCATTTTCATTGTTTTTCTTTTTATTCTCATATTTGCAGCTAGAGGTTTAAATAGACTCCCCAAAATATGCTTTGTCATCCGAGTCTATGGTAAAACCAGCTTTATGATCCCCTCTTGGTATTCCTTCTCGAAGTCTAATGAAATCAGCTATTGCTTCGTCATTCTTGAATGTGTCTAAGATGTTTGTACCTTGTTGATCCCAGTCGATAAGTTGGGGATATATGATGGGTATTTCATCATCGGAGTTATGAAAGGTAGAAGCTGACAAGGTGAATATAGAGTGGTTAACATAGTCATAGAAGTTTTGGATTAACTCCTTCTTGTTCTTTTTCCTATGGGTAGGTAAACTCTAATGTGGGACTATTGCAATGGCTAATTCATCAGAATATGGTTTTTTAGGTTCCTAAGATGCATGATCAAGGGTTTCCCAATAATAGTGCTTAAGCCATTCTTCTTTGGACAATGACTTCTTATTACGGGGACTAGATGAATTTGGTAAGGATTTTATCATTAGGTCCAATTCTCCAAATAGACTATCTAGGTTCATGGTACTAGTAGAGGAAAGGGAATTCCATTCATAGTCACTTGAGTCAGGGGATTCATCGTAAATTGGGGGAAGTGGTTCGTGAATATCTTGATTTCTATGTAAGCACTCACTTCCTCTTCATATGGTGATGAAGTACGGAAAGCCAATTTGAAGCAGCTGAAATCCTTTCCCTAGGTATTTCAGTCATGGCGAGACAATGATCAGTTTCGTCCTTCCCTTTTGATGTAGTCCTAACCCACTATGTTTGTCATAGACTTCACTTTGCATTATCTTAAAGCCTTTTCCATATTGATCCTTAGCTATTTGAATAGATGGTGAGGGGTATTCATTGTCTTCATGCCACAACCTCTTCACTTAACTCTCCCCATTTGGTCAATGTCATTGTATGGGGAACATGAAATGTGACTACTAACTATCTTCTATCTACCATGTGTAAGCCATATGCCTTAGGTGGAACTAGCTGACTGACACAATAGGATGCCTTCATGTGATATTATCCACAACCCTCGTCTTGGATCTTGAACTTAGGAGTGGATGATGGTGGTTTGAATGAAATAGACTTGGTAATATGTGATGGATCAACATATAGGGATAGAGTGGATGATGAAGCTTCTTGATTAATGGGTACCTGTCATTGTGGAATTTCTCTTAGGCTTGTACAATATTGAAAAGGATCTGGATCACCATTGATCATGATCTCAGTGCCATTATATAGGAATTTAAGACATTGGTGATATGTGGAAGGTATGGATTTCATTTCATATCCAAGGTCTACCTAACAATAGGTTATATGGAAGGGTGAGATCCAAGACTTGGAAGCTGGTGTTCATAACTGCTAGGCCAATTCTGATAGGGAGTGTGACAACTCCTTTGGATGATCTTTCCTCATCATCATAAGCCTCGATGACTATACTCTTAGATGTGTCTACGCATGCTTCTAATAATCCTAATGCCTTAACCAATTTTAGGGTACACAGGTTCAAACCTTCTCCACCGTCTACCAAGACTTGTCTGACTTTAGTTTGATGGACTAAGACTTCAAGATGTAATCGGTCATTATGATCAGCCTTTTTGGTTGAGTAATCCTATTGGGAAAATGTGGCATGATGGGAGTTGGTTAAATATCCTACCATTTCTTTGAAATTATTGATATCTAAGTTGGTAGGAACAGTCGTGTTCTATAAATGTTTGTTGAGAATTGCTCGATGATCAGGTGATAAATTCAATAGTTCCAAAATGGATATTTGTGTGGGGGTTTTGCTTAGTTGATCAAGGATATTGTACTTAGACTTGGAAGACTATGCAGGTGGCTCACAAGAAGGACCTAGAATAAATATATTTTTTCTGCATGTGTTTACAACACATTCCAGATGGTTCTTAATGGTGATGGTATGGATGTTTTCATTTGTAGCATGGAGATGATTTATGATCTTTCCTTTTCCATAGTCATACTTGGTTTTTGTGTAATTGGCCGATGGATTATTCTTGGTTCTCGAACTGGAGGCTTTTCCTTTCGTGTGGTCATGTAATGGGTCTGTGAAGACCTTATGATCACTATTCTTGGTATTTTTCTGCCCATCGACCTCTATGGTTCAATTTTCAACAAAGTCTTGTATAATATTCTCCATTTTTTGACATTGTTGTAGGTTGTGTCCTTTTGTTCAATGATAGTCACAATAGGCATTATCATCCCACCATGAAGGTTTAAACTGTCCAGGATCATACTCTCTTGGTTCCAAAGGTTTAATGAGATTATGTTTAATCAAGTCTTTGAAAATTGTCTCGATTGGTTGCCCTAAAGGGGTAAATTCACGTGTAGGAAATCTCCTTTGTGGTCATTGTTGTTGTGAATTTTGGAGAAAATTTGTTGTTTGATCTGGACTATTCGTCATGTCTTGATTGGGATTGTAACCTCTAAGTGTGATAACTAGTCTTGTATGTATGGTTTTAGCATCAACAATGTCGTCATTTGTAACATTTTTGTTTCTAGACCAGAATTTGTTTCTATCATTGGGTGCGTTCTACTGTTGGACAACTGGGTTTCTACCTGGTACTTTAATTTCTCCTTTGTCAATAAGGCCTTTTTCAAGGATGATGCCCTTTTATACCAAGTCTAGGAATGAAATAAAACAATGTATGCTTAAGTCACCTCTTCGTTTTAGATTGATGTTTTCAAGGAATATCATGACCTTTTTCTTTTCTGGTATTTCAACTGGACATCTACTAGGTAGACTTCTCCATCTCTAGAAGAAAGTGGTGACAGTTTCATCATCTTCTTGTGTTGTGTGGCACAAGGTATCTATTGTTACTTCATTGTCTATGTTAAAGGAAAAGTGTTTGACAAAATTCTCAGCTAATTCACCCTTGGATTGTATGCCATATGGTAATTTAGAGAACCATTCCAATGCTATCCCAATAAGGGTTCTTGGAAATAGTCTCATCAAGTATGTGGGGTCATATGATATGTCCATGCATGTCGTAGTGAATTCTCTAATGTGTTCTAAAGGTTTCTTCCTCCCATTATACTTAGGAAAATTCAATATAATGTATCCATGGGGGAAGGGTGTCATGTAGAGCACTTTTTCAAAAGGACATAGACATAGATCTTGTGCTGAGATAGTTCATTTGCTTGACATACACATGTTGTCCATCTATTGTTGAAGCATTTGCATTTGGTTTTGGAGAACATCTACTTGTGTCAAGGACATGTTGTTTGCACTGTTTTGATCAATGTAGGTGTTCTAAAATGTTGTGTTTTGTGATGGGTTGTGATTTGGCAAGGGAATATACCCTATTAGAATGTTCTAATTCGGTGTTGGGATATTTCCTATCTGAATGTTCTTATTTAGTATAGGAATTTTTCCTATCTGAATGTTCTGATTTGGTATAGGAATATTCATGCCAACTTTGGATCTCTTAATAGTAGTGTTTGTGCCAAAGGGGTTTGATGAAGTTGCTCCCGCAGTGAATTGTAAACCTTGTGTTACAATGAAAGGGATTGTTCTTACAATTGACGATGTTTGAGTAGGTATGCTAGTTGGTATTGCTATGGTAATTTGGGGAATAGAAACTCTTGACGTCACAGTTTGTGTAGGTTGAGTAGACGGTGTTTTCAAAGTATGAATATCAAATCCTAGTGGTAGTGTGGCACCTTCTACTAGCAACTTTTCTAGATATCATTGGGGATCCATTTCCAAACATTCATCCATAAAGGATGCAAATTCAGGATCTTGTACGACAACGTCTTTGTATTCAACATAAATTTTCCCTTGTGTGTCTCTAGTGATGTATTTTTCAAGCAAAGGTTTGTGTGGTCTCTCTTTTCTTGATGGCTGATTTCTAAAAGGATTGAAAGATTCGTTAGGGTCCGAAATTTCTTTCTATTTCTTTTTAGACCTTGTTTCAACCATGAAAAGTTGCTCAAAATGGGGTAATGCAAACTATGTCTAAAAACTGATATTTCCTATTTCTATGTTTTTTTTGTTGGATATTTTGAATATAAAGGATGTTGCTAAAGACTTCTAAAATGACATATACTAAGATGACATATGGTAGGATGGACAATATGTAGAATCTAGAGTAGACTATGACGGTAAATGATTCTAAGATGGCTATAACCTACCACCTATGTAATAAATCCAAGCAATGATTTGAGTTGACCAAGGAACCTGATTGTAGGACAAAGACAGTTGACAAGGTGAATTTCCTAAACTAAACTATTGAGCTGGAAAGATTCACAAATAGGATAATAGTGACTAGGTTCAATGATAGTGACAAATTGGAGCATAAATGTATCCAATGACAAGGAAATTTATTCTATTTTCTGATATGCAATTTCCTAGGAAGTGTCTAAATATATGCAACTTAGGATGACTATGACTAGGATGTATATGATACCTAATAATGCAAGGTTTTGAACAAATTTTTTCCATTTTTTGTCCAAGGTTGACTTTAGAAACAAAAGTGAAAAAGACAATAATGCTTTCGGAGTCAGTTTATAGTTTTTGAAGTTTTCTATTGACAATCAAATAACATTTACCTATCAAATGCGGTTCTATTTTTTATAGATGCGGTTTAAGTTCCACATGCGGTGATTTGACTAAAACGGGTTTTGAATGTTGACAGGTAGTTGCGGTTTTTGGACAGATGCAGTTTATTGTATGACAGATGTGACTCAGTTGATCATATGTGACTCAAAATATGGACTCTGTGAAAACAAATTGTTGACAGACACTTGCATTTTTTAGATTGACAGATGTGGCTCGCAAATAGACATGCGACTCAAAAATTGATAGTTGCGGTGTAGTATCTAGACTATGGAGTTTTTTGACAAAAAGATGTGGCGTTTAACTTAACAATTGTGACTATCTAAGATAGATGTGGTGTTAAAAATTATAGTTGCAACTCAGTTTGACAATTGTGGTTTTTTGAAGATGGTGTTTCGACTGACTCCATTTGTTGATCAAGTTTTTTGACGAATACAAAAAAAAAAGCACATAATACAATGTGTTTTCAGTTTGTAGTGATGGATCTATTAAAATCAGAGAACAATTACTCCCTAGGCTATTTGGACAGTATTTACAGAGTTCTTACTTGGATAAATCCAACTATGCATATTCAAAGCGGATGACTAGTAGCTTGATCCCACTAGCTCTCCTCCATGACACTCACTTATACAAGGCAACCAAGCTACTGTACCCATGAAAATCCCATGGAATACATCTCATCTCCACACATGAGCCATAAGAATGTAAGATGGATTCACAGGTCTGACCTGCTACACCAGTAAATAGATAGGATTTTGGAAAACTACAACAATTTGGCTTTTTAATTTGGGCACCCATTCAAAAGAGCCATGTGAGAGGCAATATCATCCCAGTTCTATAGAGGTTAGGCTCTGTAGGTTTTAACATACCACAAGGGTACTAGGGAGTCAAGTGCTAGTCCACTAGGATCCTCGTAATACTAATCTTTCCTCGAGTATTAAAATTTGTATACTGGTTGGGAGTCACTGGCGATAAGAGCGTAACCAATTTTGAGTCATCTTGGGGTGAGTAATTTTACCCACAAAGATAGGCCTAAGTTCTAGAGTCAGTAATCATTTCTCTTACACCCAGGATCACATAAATGTGCAAGGGGAGAGGATACTTCGATATATCGAATCAGGGTTCTAAACTAAATAATTGCATACATGAAAAACACTGGTTAATTTTTAAACCCAAATGACAATTATCTAACTACCAAACAAAAAGCTTTTACAATTAACTAAAAAAATAAATGTCTTCATATAAGGTCCTGCATGCAACTGATTAGTAATTTATTTGTGTCTTCAACTCTCGTCCTATAGAAAAGAAGATGTTTCTTGGTCTTCTACGCTTTGTCCTATAAAAACTAAGTTATCCCCCTTAACACAGTTGCAAACAAAACAAGAGAAAAATGAAAAATCAAATCATGAAAATACAGAAGTTAATAAAAAATAAAAATAAATTTTACCAAGCAGATGTGGCTTTTAAACTTACAGATGTGGTGCGATGTTGACAGGAAGATGTAGTGTAGTGTTGACAGTCAGATGCAGTGCAAAATTTTGATAGTCATATGCGGTGCAGAGTGTCACAAATGCAATTTGTGTTGTCGGATACGTTGTAGTATGTATCAAATGTGGTTTGCGAGTGCAGATGCATTGTTTCTTCAATCAACTATCATTTTTTGTATGATTCCTGCAAAATAAAAAATGGAAAGACAGAGATGTTGCAAAATTTGAAGCGTGATTCACATCAGGTTCACCAATGTAGACCTAGAATAAATGGAAATCTGCATAGATAGATGATGTTAAATCTAATCTAACAAATATTAATCTAAAATCAAACAACTAAGAATGAGTAAAAATGAACAAAACAATTAAAACTATAACTAGAACAGTATCACCGAATATGCATCCACTCCTTCAAATTATCTTGATTGTCCTTCTCCATTTTTTTGTCTTAGTATTCTTGCCCTCAGATTTTCAGTATTGATGCAAGCATAACCTTGATGTATTGTCTCAACAAAATATCAAAGCTAATATGTTCTTCTCAAAAGTATTGATTTTGGGAGGAGGAATAATGATAATGACAAGTCAATTTATAGATTTTAAGTTTTCAAATGATTGGCTCAGATTCATAAGAGAGATCGACGAACGAGATTGATAAATGTCATGCGATATGAGTTAGGAAATTTTGCAAGATAAAGATTAAATTAGAATGATAACTTAATCTTGCATCAAGACTGTTCGAAAATAGAAAGAACACGAGCTCCAAATTAAATAAACAATTTAATCTTCAGTTGAGAGTCTTCAAAAATAGAAGAAATAGACTTTGAATGAAAAAGATAAAGTTAGAACTCAAAGAATAATCCGTTCAAATGCACACATGAATTAATTAATTAAATAAATATATTTATTTAATAAACACATTCATGCATATGAGTTAGAACTAGTTAACTGACTAGTTGTGACAGAGAGTCCTCTCACAGAGATGATCAAATATCGAATCCGGAGATAACCAATGGATTAAAATAGATCTTGAGTCAGAAGGTGAGTGAATGATTAGATAACTGGATGATAGAAGAATGTGACAGAAACAATTAAATATGAATTATATGTTAATTTAATTCAACATTCAAAAATTGAAATGAATTAATTAAATGAATAATGTAATTTATTTAATTGATTGTTGAAAAGGATTAAATTGAATAATTAAATAATAAATTCTTTAATTAAGATAGAGAATTAAATAGTTAGTGACATAATTAAATAAATATGATTTATTTAATTAATCAAGTTGAATAAATGGTTATAATGAATTAATTAAATAATTAAAATGGTTATTTAATTAATAGAGGAAATATGTGTTGAGAAAGGTAATTAAATAATAAACATTATTTAATCAACCATGGAAATTAGAAAATTATGTCGAAAGTGGTGCTCACAGGCCTAAACCAAGTTTTCGGTGTCTATAGGTTGTTCAACATGAATCATCACTCTCGAAATGGTCATTTGGGGTTCATTTTTTTCAATTTATCTTACGTAACTGAGTTTCTTTTATGACAAACACTTTTCTTGATTAAGTTTTCAAACTAAATTTCTATGCCAAAAACATCATAAATTTTATAAGGTCCATTTTGTGAAAATCATGAGGTTGAGGCTGTTGTTTATGACTTTCATCACAAACACATTTTTATATAGTGACTTTAAAGAGCTTGACATTAGCTCATTACCAGTTGAATCATTCTCTCCTTTCAAATCAGGGAGGTAGGCCCTCTAAAGATAAACAAAAGCAAGGAATTACATTTGTAGTTTGATCTCCCAGTTCACATGAAACAAGGAGAGAGCACACACAATTTTGTTTCCCTACACTAGCATGGGGTTTATTTTTAATCCAAATTGAAAGATGTGGGTGATTATACAATATGTCAAGGAATGTTTCTAATTCCTAATATTTTTGAGTGGTGTGAGAGAAGTGCATACACATTTAATGACAAATATTTAAATCACAAAACATAGAAAACACTCGTTAATTTTAACCCTCAAAGAAAAGATGGGTTTATTTTAAGCACAAAACAAAGTCTTAAGTTGTTTTATTTTATTTTAAACCAAAAATAAAATGAAGTGAAGGTTCAATTTTAATCTTGTTTGAGCTTTTTCTTAAAACCCAATTGAGTTCTAGTGTGGTCCTAAAGCATAAAATGAAAATCATGATAAATGGGTTATAATTTCCCTGAAATTGTCAAAAATCTTGTTACAATTATAATATTTAAAGATGAGAATACTTCTTCACTTCAACTTTTATCATCCAACTTACAAAACCCAGTTATCCTAAAAACTTGAACAAAGTTAAAGGCATGGTAGTGATTAGATGAAGTAAAAAAATTGAAGCACATGTTCAAAATTGATCATTTTTTTTCTTACCAGAGAAGGGCATCTTTGTTCATGATAGCGTCGCTATAATTCATATGAGCATCACTTTGGTGAATTTAGGTGTGTCTCTGTAGAAGTTGAGTGATGACGATAGCATCACGATTTTGTAGCGTCGTGGTTTGAAAATTTGGATACATCTAAAAGTATTCAGCATCACCATTTAGTTTAATCAGTGCTAAGATATTAATTAGGTGTCATTGTTTCTAATGATGATAGAATTATTGTATGGTGATTCCCAAAAAAGGCGTGCCTAAAATTCCCTTGAGCGTCACTATATCCTACAAAAATTAGAAAAAAAGGAATTGGAGATAGAAATTTTATTAAATTTGATTGGTTTTCCCCTCCTTCTAGCACCATAATGTGACCAATGGATTAGTATGGAATGATTACGCTTGATCTATGAAAAATCAAAGCATAAAGAAGCCACTAACGTCAATCTCAACAGGATCAATCAAATGTACATTAAACCAAGAATTCATTAAAACCAAGCATACTAAACTATGAAAGATTAAAAAATTCCTACTCTAATCCATTGAAACGTATCCCGTTGTGGGAGTGGTGTCGCGTTGATGTGGAACAAAGACCCTTTCCAAATACCATGGATAAATGAGCTTGTTCTAGTAAGTTTTATTGAAGAAAATTGATTGAACTACTATGAGATGTGTATGAAAACATTATTCAAAGTTCAATGATCCTAATACAAGCTAATTTAACATAATTTTATACTAAAATGATATAGATATGAAAATAAAAAGCTAATCTAAATGGATTCTAAACTAAAAGATTCAAACCCCAATTAACAAATAAGCTAAATGGATGCATTATGTGATCATGGAAGCCATTAATGGAAGCTAAAGCTAATTAATGCAAGTAACTAAACTAAAATATGGATCCATTTGTCTCCAAATAGTGATCTATTTATAAGAGAGAAAATGAGAAATGGAGGATTGAGATAAAAAAGGCTAATAAATGGTCAAATATGGATGAAGTAGGAGGCATGGATCATGGATTCTCATCAACATATGAGAATGAAAGATGAGATTTTAATCAAGGGTTAATATTCCCTCAAACAAACACAGTTTTGACATGTACATGAAGTTTTGAGTTAACTTGCACATGAAGCTTTGAAAGAAAAATCCCTTTTAAAAATGAGTGAGGAGAATATTTTTGGAATATTCTCATGGGTGAGGGAAAAGGATAATTTAGCATATTAAAAAAAAAATTAATTGTACAAAAGGGGGAGGAATATTCCATGGAAATATTCCTTTTGGAGGAATGTGCAAAGGAGAAATATTTGAGCTTGGAATATTCCCTTGCAAGTGTGGGGGGAATTAGATTAATTAATTATTGACATTTAAATAGTGTTAATTATACAACTATAGTATTTAGAAGAATTGCATGATATTCATTAAATAAACTGATTTAATGAAAAGGGGAAAGGTGATGACATTTAATCAAATAACTTAGGGTTATCTAATTAAATAAGAAGATTTATGGATTTAAATTAAATAGTTTGATTTATTTAATTTAATGAGATGAAATGTTAGTATGAAAAGGGGTGAATTAACCCAATTAAATTAATTAGATTAATATATGAAAATGATTTAATTAATTAAATAGCTAAGCTAATTTAATCAATTAAGTGAAAAGAGGATGGGTTTGAGGATGAAATGGTGTTAGTATACCTGATTCAAGTGCATGATATCATTCAAGACATTTTTTAGTGTCTACAACACCTAAATTTAATTGTTAGGATATATCCGTCTACATTAGTGTGTATGTTATAAAAAATGAATAAAATAATAGAAACATTCCAATATAGTGATAATAAAATAAACCCTTGAGGTGGGGCAACACCATTTAATAACAAACATGAGGGGTAAATTTTTTCAATATAGGCTTTAAACTCTAATAAAATTATTCAAGATTGAAGATTTATAAATACTAAAACCTTAGAATATATAGAGTCTTTCTAATAAAAAATACTACTATACAACATGTAAGATAATTGGGTAAGTGAAAAATGATGGGGGGCCAAAAAGGGGTTTTAAGTGGCCACCTTTTTTTCTGAAATTAGGAAATACTAACCTTGGATGTGAAATTGAGGATAGTTACACTCAAAAAAATTAGATGCAACAAAAAAAGGATTGTAGCTCTCTGATTTACTCTCTAAACTACTATTTTTTTTAAATGGTAGAGATTAAGGTGTTCAAAAGAGGGAGCCACATAAATTGGTGTTGTTTTTGTAAACAAAAATAACTTAGTAACTTTTGTGGCTCCTTCAAAAGGTTAAATTTTTTTTGGTATTTTTAAAATTGCTTCATTCAGAAATTAGCTTACAACATTTAGTTAATGCCCAAATTTTCTAATAATTTTTTTAATGAATATTTATGTTTTACTGATTTTCAAAGTGGAAACTTCCTGAAAAATAGAATTTTGGCAGTCCTACCCCTATAAATTTTGAAAATTAATTGAAAAACATTTTTTTAATAAATGTAGAATGGATTCTAGCTTTTAAAAATGTAATTTATTTGAAATTTTGATGATCAATTAATTTTTAATGAAAAAATACCAAACACTAGTTTTCTTCAAAAAACACAAACACAAACAAAAAAAATTAAAGATGAAAGGCTTAACATTGTCAAAATATGAAAAAAATTACATCATTAGATATCTATGAGAGAGCCTAACATTACCCATGTGTGTGATTTGTTCGACATTGAAACACGTGCAAAATTGATTCTTAACATGAACATGATTATGTTAAATATTCTAGATTTTGCAAAAGAACATCTTTGAGAATTGGGAAGGCACTCCAAGACTTTGGTTGGTATTCCAAAAGAAAATACCAAGCCTAAGGCTTGGAGACTCCCAAAGCAATAAATAATGTAAGTGCATTATAATGCGCTCATGTTATTTCATAGTTTTGACATATTTTTTGCATTTGTGCTTGAGTTGCCTAAGGAAGACATAACACTAGCGTAGTCACATTATTTCTTTCTTTGTGTTAAATTCCATCCTAATAAATGTATGTATGTATGCATGTATGATCGTATTCCATATATATATATGCATGTATGTATGTATTTATTTATGTATGTATGTATTCATGCATGCTTGTTTGTATGTATGTATGCTTGTATGTATGTATGTTTGTATGTATGTATGTATATATGTATGTGTGTGTATGTATGTATGTATGTAGTAGTATATGCACGTATATATGTATGCTCATATGTATGTAATTATGTATGTACATGCGTGTATGTAAGTATGTATACTTATATGTATGCATGTATGTTTGTATGTATGTATGTATGTATGTATGTATGTATGTATGTATGTATTTAGAGGGAGGAAGAGTTGTAAGAGAGAGAGAGAGTTTTCTAGGTAGGGTTGGAGGGAGAGAGGGAGGGAGATACCTAAGAGAGATGGGTAGTGAGAGAGAGACTTGAGAGAGGGAGTGGAGGGAGGGAGAGACCTAAGAGAGAGAGAGAGTGTGTGTGAGAGAAGGGTTTGGAGTGAGAGGGATTTATCTAGATAGGGTGGGAGGGATAGAGGGATAGAGAGAAATATAGATAGAAGGGGGGTGAGAGAGAGACAAATAGTTATCTAGGTAGGGTGCCAGAGGGAGAGAAATGAGAGATAGGGAGAGAGAGGGAGTGCAAGAGAGAGGAAATGGGAGAGATGAGGAGTGAAAAATGAGTGGGAGAGATAAAGGAAGTGATAGAGAGTTATCTAGGTATGTTTTGTGTGGTCTCATAGTACACCCCTTTTTCTCGTTAGCAAAATGTGGACCCCTTTTTTTTTCCTCTCACTTTCACTTGCTTTGGTGTTGTTTTGGGGTGTAGGTAGGTTTGCAAGTCTCATTTCACTTTGTTTGGTATTTATTTTAGTACTTGTTATTTCTTGGATTTGGTGTTTCCATCTTTTCATAGTTTTATCAATTTACTAGAAAACGAAGTCCCAAAGTTGTTGCGGTTGTGTCAAATATGTTGTATCTTTGATTGGTCCTAGTCCCACCTAGTAATTCATCACCTAGATTTTGATAATATTAGTGGTCTTGTTCTTTCCTACATCAATTAGTCACGTGGTTAATTTTATTTTTCTTTAGTAGGAGGTCAGAAATAGAGGGTTATGTTATGAAAAGTTTGAATTATTTTGATTTTGCTTGGGCTAGGTTCCTAGTTCCTCTCTCTGCTCTCAGTTTTTCTTAAATATCAGAGGTAAGCCTCCAAGTTCTCAATAATCTTTCCAAGGATTGGTATTGGAGGTTTTCAATCTTAGTGATCATAAATGATCACATATCTTAAAGGCCTTCTCTTCGTAAAAATAAAAGTGACACAAGAGTTCTATGTAAGCTTTTCATTCCATATTTTCCTCTTGTAGTGAGCCCACGTAGAAACATAGGTGTTCATAATTTTCACCCTAATTTACCATGATTGCACCTTTATCCAAGAAATCAATGAATTGTAATAGGTAATTAATGAAGGTGGAAAAATACCCATGTACTTGGTACCACCTCGAGCATATGGTTTCTTTTATAACACTCTACTTTGTGTCATGTTGAAAATTTGCAAAGGACTTTGAGTCACTAATACTGATACTATGGCATGCAAGGAAAGGTAGATTTGAAGAAACTAAGAACACAACTACCAAGGGTTTGAAAGTTGCATTCTAAAAATATTGTTATCATCAGCAAAACTAGGTATGTCTCGAATAAAAAAAAAATTGTAAATCATTTTTATGCATCAAAGTCTTGAGAAAATGGTATTTCCTTTGATAACTAAAATATTGATTATTTTGATATAAGTTTAACCAAATGCTTAATTGAAAGTTTTTTGAATCGTTAAAGATAATTGGTTAAATTTAAACCTAACTCACACACAAGGCACATATTTGAAATACAGAACATGTCGGAAAAATTATTACTTCTCAAACGAGGCCAAAAAATGAATTCAAATATTGCACTTCACAAGTTGTACTGATCGGTGGGATAGCTGATGATACTCATATGGGACGGTCTTTTGAAATTGAATTCCTCACATAGGCATGGAAATAAAATTATTCTCAATGTACAGAGAATGTTATATCAAGTAGGGTACTTTTAGCAAGAGGGTTTCCACCAGTAATGGAGGCTCTTGAATTGGTAATGGAATTTTTGAACTATTATAACCCAAAAAAATATTTGTTGAGAAGGAGGGAAGAACTTATGCATATCTCTCTAAAAAAGGAATTATATATACATTTGGGCTTCCTACATTTACTCAAATGTACCCCATAGATATGAAGGTGAAAACTAAGACTTACCCAGGTGTTAAAGAAAAAACTAGGAAAATTTAATGAGTACTCAATGGTGTTTGGAGGAAATTACAAAGAAAAAAAAGCCAATTCTAAGGTCTATGTTAAACCCAGATGTTCAAGATATTATAACAATGCTAAGAAGGATGTTGGATTGCGAGATGTTAGTAAATTCAAACCATGGATGTTTGTGATCATAGCAAAATTGATGGAAGGCCTTATGTCGACGCATTAGAGAGGATTTATTAGCGAAAAATTACATGGCCAAATAAAGTCATTTCCAAAGTCAAGATGTTTTCTATGTCTTTATATGTGATATACTCCCACGCCTTAAGGGAAAATAAGCAAGGGTTGAAAAGAATTGGTACTGTAGGTAGAGAAATAGGAAACAATATGATATATGATTATTTAACCCAAATTACTATTCATGAATACAAGGAGCATTATCAAAGGGTTAATGATGTGTTTTCCATGAAGTTGGTTAGAATAATGGAAGGTGGAAAAACAAAAATATTGTCTTTGGAAGCACAAAGTGTTATTAAATAGGTTGGAGGCTAGTACATTCAGTTTCCCACTTTCACCTACATTAGGGTGGAAGGCTTTGAAGGATATCCTTTCATGTTGCCTAGGTATCCTATAGATAAAATAGTGTTATTAGAATTATTAAGATAGTTGAATTCATCCCAAACTCTTTACAACAAGGCTCATAAGAAGGTTTCCCTTAAATTTCCTATCGTAATAGGGAACTACAAGCGCAATACGGTAAGAGTAGCTAGTCTATGTGAAGATGAGTTTAAGATGTACAATTTGGAGTACTTTCAATTCTGAAGAAATAATTATGACCTAGAAGGGAACATTTCCAAGAATATATCTAATTATCATGCTCATGTTCAACATTTTGAAGACTACTAGCTCAATTGTGATCATGATCTTAAAGTGAGAAAGAGAAAATGTGAAAGATTGTCATTACAATCTACAAGAATTCTCAAGATTCATGATATTCTATATCAATTGAAGGAAGATAATGGTGAAATTTTGAATTAGGCCTATAGTGAAAAAAGAGTCTATGAAGAACCTATTCTAGATCGAGATTATGAAAGTAGAGAAATAACATCTATTGAATAATTCTTAGAACTAGTCATATTGCAAACTCAACATTGGATAAATTATTTTTGTAAAGCTTTAAGAAGATTAGGAATAAAAACCACATATTGTATAGATACTTGAAAGAAATAAGAAGAGGATGATCCTAAATATGGGGAGTCTACTAAGAAAAGGAGAAAAGATGGTAAAGCAACAACTGCTATATATATTGAAGAGAGAACCCTTGAGGCTCTCATCCAATGAGTTTCATTAAAACTAGCTGGTCAACATAAAGAGGCCAAACCAGGTAAGGTTCAAGAAAAAGTGAAGTCAAAAGTGGCATTTTCTTCCACAAAAAAACCAAAGACTCGAGCTAAGGTAGATGAAGAGGAAGGGATGATAGAGAACACTGGTACACAGATAAGGTCTGCATCTCAAAGAGTTGTAACATTATTTACCTCTCCCCCTTCAATTAATATGGCTAATATGAAATATGGATTAGAAAAAACTTATGTGTTTTTAGATGAGGATGTTGAGCTAGATGAAGCTCAAATTAAGGAACAAATGGATAAATTGGGTGCCATGTATGAGTGAGTAAAATAAAATAAATCTAAAGATAAAACCATGGTAAAACTAATGGTGGAAGAGATTCTAGATATAGGGTCAATTCCTATGAATGTTGAAGAAAAATAATTTATAAGAGGACCACTTGCTTCAAAGGTAGGGAAACCTGAAGTTCTTGAAATGGAAACAAGGGAGACTACAAGAAAAGTCCCTACTTATGATATTGTTATTGAAGATATATTTTATTCCTAGCCTTTGATGAGGAATGATAAAAATGATATTATTCGTAACTGTAGGTTTCTGAAGATTTAAAGGAGGACTAAATTGAAATTGAAAATGAAGAACCTTCACAAACTTCATGTGATAAGATCAAAGATGAAGATGGTATTGATGTGACAGGATACAAATAAGTTGATTTCATAGGAATTGATATTGAACACTTGGCTAGATAGGAAAATACAAGTCTTGTAAATAAGGAGACAATGTTGAATCTTGGTAATCTAGAATCTATGCAAGTCAATATTGAAAATGTTCTGATTTTAGAGGATGTAAAAGATAAAGTTGGAAACATAAGAGAATAAGTTCTTGAGCATGTTAAAAATAAAGAAGAGAGGAATTTTCTAGAGGTAGAACACAATGAAGATGCACCTTATTGGTTAATATGATAATTATATTCCCCATTGGAAGTGGAATTGGTACCTCTAAACCTTAGAAGTCTAATGCAAGAAGTAGAAACTCTTAAACCTAGGAAAAGAGCTAAAATGAAACATGTTATGCAGAAGAATGCAAATGGAGGTACAAAAATCCATATAGCTACTCCAATAGTGGATAAAAATAAACATGATATAATGCCCAAGGAGTATAAAATAACAAGTATCAATGTTGGATACACATCCTAGACACAAGAATTAGAAGAAATGAAGACAAATTTGGATACAACTATTGCTAGTGTATAGAAAAGTAAACAAAAGAAAAGAGAGTTGAAAGAACAGATTGCTAGCACAATATAAATTGCCTTAGAATCAGTTCTTATGTCACAAGAGCAGTTCGATTCTATTGTAACAATTCACCACAAGATGAATGGATCGAGTATTGAGTAAAGCAAGGAGAAGAAATCATTATAGATGCAATTGGGAAGTATAAGGAAGCACACTGTTGGTTTGAAAAATCCAAAATATTGGAAGGGGAACATAGATTTCACCAAAAATAGGTTGATACTAAGAGGTGAAATATAGAAACTCTCATTCAAATAGATGCCCAATAATTCATAAGAGAAAAGATAATTTTAGAACAAGAAGTCCCATTATGTGAAAAATGGAAGAAACAATTAAATTGGGAAGGTGAGACTTTAGTACAATGTATAGAAGGATTTGAAAAGTTCATTGAGAAGTGTAGTAAATTCATTAATAAAGATCAAGATTTATATGAAGTGTTAGCATGACAATATTGTGATCCCAAGACACTAGAACAAGAGGGTAAAGAAGTAGAATCTTTTAACGAATGTATTGAAATAATAAATAAGGACCCTATTAAGTTGTTAACCCTAGAAGATATTGATGAGATCATACATTGTAGGAACACTATAATCAAGTACGAAACATAGAAGATGCAAAGGAATACCAAGATCAAGTACAATTAGAAGGAAATCCAGGGAATTTCAAATTAAGATATGCTTCAGATATTAATTTCTTTATGAGAATATCAGCTGAAGAAAGGTTAAGAAAGGTTCCTGAAACTAAAACTCGAGATGATATAAGGTTGTACTGAATATCAAATACCAGAAGTGGCATAAAGATATATTGCTAAATTTAGTTTTGTGGGTTTCTCTTGGTCCCGATAAAGGTTTCCCATTCAGTATTATAAAGAATGCTAACAGCCATATTTTGTGTGGAGTGTTGTGTACTAGAATTTGGAGTTAAATATTATTGTTGCTAAAGAAGTAAAAAATTTGACTTTGTCTAGAAGATTCTAATGACAACTAGCATATGCCACGTGCTACATTTTTTGTTTCCATTTTTTTTTTTCACTTGATAGACTTTTAGTTTCAACTCTTTAGGCCTTGTTCCTATAAAAGGTCATTTATTGTTTTACTTTTATTTCAAGTTCAAAAATTTGTGAATGTTAGAAGAGCCAAAAATTCTCTAAGTTTTGTTATTTTTTCCTATTTTCTAAATCATTCTTGATTAAAAAATTGTATTCACATATATCTTAATCAATATCAAAGCCAATCTGATAGCTACCTATCTCATGAATCTTTTGTAGTTCATTTTTCCATTCATCCAAACAAGACTTCATACTACACCATTTAAGGGTGCATACAAAACCTACTTAGTTTCCAAACTAAACCCCCTTCTTTAAAAGCTCACACCATTCTATGCCAAGTTGTAAAGCAATTTGGTGAAGTACAGAGTAGTTTTCTTTGATTTGATTAAATCTTTGGGCATGTGTGGAGAATACCCAAGAGCAATTTTATTTTTCAGTATTTTGATGCTTTATTTTAGACTAGATGTTAAAATTTTAGAAAATGTTCAAAAAAATTAAATGAAAGGAAATGTTATTTGAAAATATTTCATTTATATGAAATTGTTTAATGCCTAAAGCTAAATCTACTTAAGTGAAAGAAAATTTGTTTAATTCTCATGAAATATTATTGTGAATCTATTGATTTCATGAAAAAAATTTATGATCGAACTAAAAATATTTTATCTAATACTTATGATTCTTAAAGAAACTAGAGATAACCATATGTCACTTGAGATTAATAGTAAAATCACATCATACCCTAAAGAAAACCTAGTATGGTCAAGACCTGATTCCTGGAGCCTTGGGATTAAGCTAATTCAACCTTTCCCTCTTTACTTGAACCCTTAGGTTTCCCTACTTAAATCTTTCAAGTAAAGATAGGTTCTTCACAATTCTCATGTTGTTAGGTCTCAAAAGTGTAGGTTTTGGACCTTAAGAGTCTATCAGTCACTTATTACTCTCTTGGCTAATGAACGAGGCAAGTAAGGCTGCTTACCTCCTACTCTTTAGGCTCTGCTAAACCTAGGTGGGTGTACCTAAGTGATGTGGCATATTTTGAAGGTAGTGATATCTAATCAAAAAATCTACTCACAATGGCACATGGGAGTGTTGTAGATGTAAGGTTTAACTATTTCTTCCTATTGAAAATGCTCATGATGAATAAAGTTTGTATAAGAGTATTTCAAAATGACTAGTGCCTATATTATTAGGTGAGTGGAGTCAAAATATGGATGATGATTATGGAGACAGTTTTGTGTACAATAGAAAAATTTACTCTTCAACTTAACTCGAACAGTTGGACACCTTAAATGTCTACACCTTGTGCAAATGTGACAATACGTTAATTATTTGTACTCTTCTTAGTAATCCCAGTGGTATCCCCTTATGCTACTATGAAATTGTGAAAAGATTTAATTTAGATGTGAAAGGAAACCAATTAAGATCATCTTTTAAAAGGACTTTAGTCCAGAAAAGAACCTATTAAAGACAAAATCTTAAGAGGAATTTTAATTCTTCTTCACATAAAAACCAATCAACACCACACAACTACAACAAATGTGCATTGAAAAATTAAATGTATATCCATACACTCAATTTGAATAACATAAACAACCACTTTGGAGATAGTCAAATAGCTTATAAGCATATAAATCCATGCAATTTTTGAACACATAAAACAAAATCAGTATTTATGTGTAACCTTCTCGATTTTATTTATCTTTGAATGGTATGGATTATAACAAGATTTTTTGATATGAAATGGATGAGAAAGATTTGCAATCTATCTTCTTACTATTCCTATTCTAAAAAAATTAATCCGATGATCCTTTTAATCATCATAAGTTCAAAATATATATCAATATCTTGAAGAGGATATACCCCTTCACAAGTATCTTTTGTAATTAACAACAATTAAAAATTAACAATTAAGCTCAAATGATCTTATGTTATATGATCTAAATATTCTTGGCTCAAATGTGTATTAGCATCCTATGCAACATTCCTCATAGGTATCTCCATGATGATCATCTTCTCCAAGTGCTCACAAGTCTCCTCTAGTGTTGAATCCTCATTTTTGGCTGCTTCCAAGGCTCTATGTAGTATCAATCTACATTCTTTCATCCAATCACTCTTATCTTTCAATTCTCCATTATCTTTGAATAGTGAAGGAAACCCTTCTTTCGAAGCATCTATGAATTATCTACCATCCGCTTTTAGTTCCTTGTAATAGTACTTGTTTTCCCTCATCATATCCTCAACGGTTGTAATTGATCTACTTTTTGAAGTACTTCTCCTTTTCATTTCTTGGATCTTGTCATTTATTCCTTTGTGTTCTTGAATGGAATTGTGACTTTTAAAGTGATTCACCCAAAGGTTATCCATCTAGACCATCAGGTTAGTGTGCCTCTTTTGGAATATTGAAGACAGTGTTTCAAATCTAGCTTTGCTCACTTGAATGTGAACTTCTGACTCCTCATTTTTATCCTTTGATTGATAACTTTCCCCTTGAGTTAACATTCTAGTAGATCCCTAGAATGTATTCCTAAATTTCTCTCAGGAAATCATTTTCTTTCAATTATCCCTCATTTTTTAACTTGTATATATCCCACTCCTTGATCAACATTTGAATTTGTGCTTTATTCAATTTTGCTACATTTATTCCAATGTATGCTATAACCATAGGATCAGTCTCTCCTACTTTCAGTGTCATCACGTGACCGAATTCCTTCTCAGTTTCAATTATCATAAATTTCTTATGTGGACGATACAGTGCCCAAATCATAAGAGATTTCTCATTAGGGTTATATCTTGATCTAATATACACTTCTATCACACCCTCTAGATTGAGCTTATGCTTAGCATCATTATTATACAAAAAACTATAAAAAAGAGAGCATAATTTAAGTCTAAACCTAGGAAAATCATTACACCAGACTCCTCTAATAGTTTTCTTCCTTTCTTTGGAGTCATGTCTTTCGTTCTGCAAGTTCCCTCTTTACCTTTTATTGCCATTTTTCATTTCATCATCTAGCTCTATTGTCACTTCTTGCTAAGCCAAAATATAGAATGGCTATTTCTCATGTCGTGAGTATTTGGTACATGTTTGGGACATTGTCATATGTGTGTCTTTTCGATCAACAAGCCATAGAACCCTTTATTTGAATATTTTCTACATATAGGGAAGAGGTACAAAAAGTCACAACAATCAAATTTTTGGAATCAAGGAACACTAAGAGGGGGGTGAATCAATGTTCTACAAAATTTAACTTTATTAACTTGATCTGTAAACCACTTATAACATTGAACTGAAAGAAAGATACAAGAACATAAGGTGGTCAACCATAACACCATAACACAAGGATTTTTACATGGAAACCTTGTTTAGGGGAAAAACCACGGTGCAAAATAATGCACAATATGAGTATACACAAAATAAGTGTTTATAAATGGAATGCACATGCACTCAGACACACTACCTAGAGCTCACTACTCAAATACAAAAATATTTCTCCAAAAGAAGGCACACTTTCTTACAATCACATTCAAAAGACAACTAAAGTGGATGAACTGTGAGATAGCATCTTCTTATGCTTGATTATCATTCTGGTTAAGCACATTGGTCACATTCTTCACATTTTATCTGATTCTTCTCTTGAAACTTTGTCTTCTTTAATTCAAACCACCAATCTTTTCTCTACTCAAGTGAAACTATGCACAATCAATCTATAATCCTTCTAACTCTCACATCATGTGTCAAAATGATATAATTAATCAATTATATATATCCACAACTAGAGATTAGAACAACTTCATGTCATCTTTAACAAAATATGAAATGTTCACAAACTATTGGCCCAATCCATAGACAATTATCAATGTGAATCAAAAAATGTCGGACATAACATAGTAAAGATCCAAAAGAACATGTCTCAAACACGAAACACCTTAAACAATTATGCCTCAAATATCCACAATATGCTACACTCATCTAGTCGACCTTTCTACATTGTTAAACTAAAAATCAATAAACCAGATCTTCTAACTTGTATACCAATCAGTGTGAAGCCTGATGATTCAAAGATAAGATAGTTCATACATCAAAAGACCTTCCTTGAGATCCACAACACAAAATGATAACATGAAACTACATATGAGTCAATGTACACAACTCTGTCAGATGCCCTATTTTAGCTTTGATAGATAACACATATCTTCAATTTGACTTCCGATATAAGCAATTATTGAGGTGTGGATGGGATTAATGACTAGGGTTGCCATCAATGACAACACTATATAACTTGTGTAGTGTCTCTTGCCAAAATATCTCACTTTGGTATTGATGGAAACACTTAGTGAAAAATGACTAAGTGTCAGAATCATTACCAACATGAATACACTGCAATCCTCAAAAATTCAAACAAATAAATTATTCATAGGTCCCCCTCAGATGAATATGACATTTTTTAGTGTCCCACACTCCCCCTTTAACATCAATGGAAAAGATGGGAATCCACATACCAAAAATCATACAAAATTGTATATGTACAAACATGCTTTTCTAACTTACATGGACTTGAATATGTCTGCAAAATTGTTCTTTAATAGGCTTAAACTAGTGTCCCAACCCTTTTTGAGACTCTCCAAAATAGTCATGTGACCATAGAATAGGTAGGATTGCATCTCTACTAACTCAAGATTTTTTGGATCACTGATAGCCATAGAATCACGTGCTTCCTTCAATGCACTAAGCATTGTCTCCATTTTTTTACCAAACCCTTCCTACTTCTACAGGATCTTCCAATATGACCAAATTCATTACAATTATAGAACATGACATTTATTTGTCCAAACTAGTTATTCCATTGATTTTCTCTTGATTTGCACTAGTTAGCAATATGGCCAAATCTATTGTGGGCATAACACCTGACATTTCTATTAAAAAATTTGTTTGTCATATTTTTTCATTCACTTGACTTATGACCATACTTATTGCAATTGAAACACTGAGTGAAGAATGATGGACCACTTGGATTGATTCTACTTCTACATCAAGCAACCCTATGACCAAATTCATTGTAAACAAAACACTATCTATTGACCTTTTGAGCATTGGGTTGTCTTACTAGATACCTTATAGCTTTGCTTTTTTGATTTCCTAGCCAAAATTTCCTTTGACCAAATCCGGAGCCTTCTCCTTTCTCATATCCAAGACCTTGCTTGTCACTTCCAATCTTCTGAATTTGAATCAATTCATCAAGCTTAGCTAAGTTAATATTGAACTTCTCCTTGTATTCATTAGTAGTAGAAAGTTCATCTTTGAGAATAAAAATCTATCTTTCAATCTCTTCTTCATTGTTTTCAGATTGTTGAAATTCAAGCCCTAGCTGATTGAATCCACCATTAATTATGTTGCATTCATCAGATCTTTCTTTCAAGGAATAAGTAAGATTCTCTTCCTTATTCTTTCTCTCTGCAATCTCCTTGGTCATCCTCATCAGAATAGATTCCATCTTATGCTTTAGAACATCATTATCTCTAGTGAGCTTTTCATATTCTTCTATCTTTTCCCTCAAAGCTTGACTTAGGTTTTCATCTTCCATGCTTTTACTCTCTTTCTGCTTGATTTGATCACATAGTTCCATTCTCTTTTCCCTAGACTTATGGATTTGATCTTTCAATGATTAAATTAATTTCTCAACATTCATGAGGCTTGCTTGCAATTCTCAGACTTCAAATTTGGACTGATTAAGGTCATTTAGTGCCACCAAAAGTTGTTGGTAAAGATTGTCAGAATGCATCGAGTCACCTTTCTAGATCTTTCCCAAGCTATTAAAATTATTCTGAGGAACTAGGCTCTGATACCAATTTTTGGAATCAAGGAACACTGAGAGGGGGGGTGAATCAGTGTTTTGTAGAATTTAACTATCTTAACTTGATCTTTAAACCACTTATAGCATTGAACCAAAATAAAGATGGAAGAACATAAGGTGATCAACCACAACACCATAACAAAAGGATTTTTACTTGGAAACCCTGTTAGGGAAAAAACCATGATGGAGGTTAATCCACAATATGAGTATACTTAAAATAAGTGTTTACAAATGGAATGCACATGCATTCAGGCACACTACCTAGAGGTCACTACTCAAATATAAAAGGCTTTCTGCCCAAAAGAAGACTCATTTTCTTATAGTCACCTTCATAAGACAATTGGAGTGGATGAGCTGTGAGATAGCATCTTCTAATTCCTAATTATAGTTTCAATTAAGCACATTGGTCGCATTCTTCACATTCTATCTGATTATGCTCTTGAAACTTTGTCTGCTTTAATTCAAATCACCAATATTTTTCTACTCAAGTGAAATAGTGCACAATTGATCTATAATCCTTCTAACTCTCACATCATGTGTCAAAATGATATGAATAATCAATTATATATATCCGCAACTAGAGATTAGAACAACTACATGTCTGCTTTAACAAAATATGAAATGTGCACAAACTGTCAGCCCAATCTATAGACAATTATCAATGTGAATCAAACAATTTCGGCCAAAACATAGTAAGGATTAAAAAAGCATGTTTCGAACATGAAACACCTTAAAAAATTATGCCTCGAATATCCGCAACACGCTACACTCACCTAGTCAGCCTTTCTACACTGTTAAATTGAAAATCAATAAACCGGATCTTCTAACTTGCACACCAATCAATGAAAAGCTCAATGATTCAAAGATAAGATAGTTCATACATCAAAAGACCTTCCTTGAGATCCACAACATAAAATGATAACATGAAATTACATATGAGTTAATGTACACAACTCTATCGGATGCCCTATTTTAGCTTTGAAAAATAACACATATCTTCAATCTGAATTTCGGTATAAGTAATTACTGAGGTGTGGATGGGATTACTGACTAGGGTTTCCATCAATGAAAATAGTAGACAACTTGTGCAGTGTCTGTTGCCAACACAAATACCCCAAAGGTGGTAGATGTACATAGTTAGGGAGATAATGCATAATTTTTTGCCAATAGGAACTTATCGGTAAGAATAAGATGGTCAGAGGAAAATTTCAAAATCACACCAAGATCAAGAGTCACAGCGATGGAGATTTCATCGGCAAGAAACACATATACTCTCGCTGATTAAACTAGAGGAATATTGTGTCAGAGAGACATGCATGATCGGATTGAGTCCCTCAAATCTCTCTGACTATGAGGGTTACACATTTGAGAATGATTTTTGGGGAAATTCTAACCGAATTTTCCTAGTGAACAAAGCAATAGATGAAAGACATCGGGGAGACTAAATACATAAAGAAAGAATTCTATTCTCTTGGTGATGGTTCATGTCAGCTCAATGGTAATATAGAATGGCCTCTACTCATCAGAAAGACATTAGGCAATGAGTAAAATAATTTTAAACGGTCTAGACCACCTTGACATTGGGAAAACCATATGATTTTCTCCCAAAAATAATAAAACTTGAAAAGTGAGAATAGGGATAGTTGTATATCATTGGTAAGAATGTTTGGTTGTTTTCCTGACCAAGGATGAAAAACTAAAGGGACACTTCATATTGAAAGGAAATTTAGTTATGTCTTGGTGATCAATTATGAATGTATTAACAAAGGTGGCACAAAATAAAATATATAGATCGGACTAAGGTCAGAGGGGTTTCACTGATGAAATATTTTGTCACTTTGGAATTTAAAATTTTGAAAATACCATTGCATTCATTCATGTGGCAGACATTAATGGTTGCACAAATGAACCTTATGTGAATTCTAATTGGAAAAGATTGAGCCAAAATAATTTTCATAAATCGCAACGGGAAGGACGAGAGATCAAATAGGAGTCAAGGAATTTAGTGCAGCTAGAGATACACAAGTAAGCATTTGAATTTTCCTACAATTGATAATTTTCAATTCAATTATGTCATCTTGTGAAGGATTGAAATGAAAGGTTCAAGTTCTGTTAAAACAATAGTTAGGAAGAAAAAGGGTGAAAGTAGCCAATCCAAGAGTAAGAAACATAAAACTGAAATGGGTCTTAAAATAGCACGTAGATTGAACTAGGACCTCATAGATCAATTTCCTAGTTCAGGTCCAAAATCCAGAAGGTCTGCTCAATTCAGGGCTGATGTAGAAAGGTTAGAGGACAAATGAAAACATATAGGTGATGTGTGGACTCCCATTAGAGGCTATGAACTATTCATGTTCCACTTCTCTAAGACAAATATATTTGATCCTATATGCAACCCTTGGAATCTCAATTTAGGAAAATTAGTTTTTCCTAATGTCTTCGTGAATGTAGAGCTCTTTAAAATTTTGGCTAAACATTATAACCCAGACCTCAAAGCTATTTGCAAACTACAGGGAAATCCTTTAATACATGTGTCTAGGACCACACTTTGTGAAGTTTTAGACATAGATGACACATATGATAAAGCTATTGTGCATGAAGATTTGGAGAAGGAATATTGGAGAATGGATACAACTTATAAATTATTGAGGTTACCATTGCACAGGCCTATAAAATATTGAAACCTTGTTCCACTTGAAGATAATGAAGGGCCTCCTTTTCACCTTGATTTGTTTGATCCCTACTTGAAGCATACTTACTTCTCAGTGTGCCAAATAATGGGAAAAAAGTCTTTTGAATTCATGTCTATAGGGCCAATGGTAATTTCTACTGATATACAATGCCACAATACAAGACCTTTTCATTACACTTCACACATTTCCAAAGAAATAGACTCAAGACTAATGGCCATCAAGAATGGATCTCCCATAATGCACTTCAAACACTATTCAATTCTCATGCACATGATATTATACTATGGTCATGAGTTAGGAATGTGGCTAGAGGAATTGAGAATTACACAATTGGATAAAGAGGACCAGCCACTACCAGTGCAATTATGGACTTGCATTTGGGACAATAGGTTTATTAATTCCTGTTATATCTATTTTGAAGAATACTTGTATAGGTTTTTTAATCATCCTTGTGATTATTCATTATCTAATGAGATTAAAAGATTCTTAAGGCCCAAGGACTTCAATGGACCACCATCTATAGAGAATAATTATGGTGATTGGTATTGCTACATTGATTCAACCATGATTAGAATATATGGTTTTGATGATACACCTTTCCTTTTGCCAAAAAATGTGCCAAATAGGATTTTATATTTGGAAATTTTCATAAAAATGGACTATTCTAATGTTATCAATTTGAGTGGCTATTAGAAGCAGTCATCTATGCCCAGTACATTGTGCTTTGGATATTTTATGATGGTATCAAAGGAAGGGTATGATCTTATTTTGGATAAGTTATCAAATTTCAATATGAAGAAGGGTGCACCAAGGAAGGGGTTTGATTCTAAGGGTTATATTGGTTTTACAAGGAAAGGAAAAATATAGGTGGATATGTTCATAAACTATATCCCCATTATGATATAATCAAAAACATGGAAGAGAGGGAAGTTGAATTGGCTATTGATAACTACAATAGGGAAATGGAACATAAAATGAAGGAGTTGTAAGAAGTAGAGATTGGTAACAAATTATCCAAAGCTAGCTTGAGTCCCATATATAAGTTCAAAGGGTGATTTTTTGATGGCCTTCTTCATAGTGATACCATCTACCCACAAAGCTAGTCTCAACTTGGAATCACAAGCCCTTTTGTTATTATCTAGCATTTTGTTTATGACCTTTAGGATTCTCTTGTTGTTGGATTCATCTTGCCTGTTTTCTTGTGGATGATATGGTGAAGAATATGAGATCACTATACCATAGGATTGGAAAAATCCCTTGAATTCATTTGACTAAAATAATATTCCATTATTAGTTATGATTCTAGTTGGTACCCCAAATCAAGTGATAATATTCTCCAATAGAAATTTTTTCACAACCCTATTGGTTGATTTTTTAGTAGGTATAGCCTCTACCCATTTTGTGAGCTATTTTGTGGCTACCTATATCCATCTGTGTCATCCACTAGATTTTTCTGTAATCTCTCCTATAAAATCAATTCCCCATTGGTGAAATGGAGCCTCAACTTGAAAACGTCTCAAAGGAAATTCTCCTTGATACTTCAATTGCCTAGAAAACTTTTGGCGCGCTTCACATTTCCTAGTATAATCATAGGCATCATTAAAAACTCTAGGCAAATAGTAGCCTACTGTTAATACCTTATGTTCAGTATTTTTCATTGAGAAATTCCCTCCACATACTCCATGCATTTCCTTCAACAATGCCTTGCTTGACTTTCATCTAGGAACAACAACAAAAAACCACCTCTATTTTTCCAATAAAGGTCCCCTTTCATGAATACATACTTTGAGTCCTACAATTTAAGTGTTCTTTTCTTGTAGTTATTAAATCCTTCAGGACATTTCACATGTTTGAGATAATACATGATATCAACATACCATGGTGTGTTCTCAATGCTACTCACCATATTGTCTTCATCATTTAAATTTCATACTTGGGCAACTTCAATATTTGTTTCAGCCATTAATCTAGCTAATCCATGTCCTCTTACAAGCTTGGTGATTTGAAATTCAATGTAAAACTCTTGGATTCTATTTATCCATATGCACCTATGACCTATTGCTTCATTTTGTATAAATACATCTTTCATTGCAGAATTAGGCACATAAGCTATCACCTTTTCTCCTACTAGATATGATCTAAATTCCTTGACAACTCTCACCAATGCATATGCATGTTTCTATACAATGTGATATTTTAATTCTACATTTTGGAGGGATTTTATGAAAAAGAGATAGATTTTTCGTACCCCTCATCATTCTTTTGTAGCATTGCTGCTGCAACTGTATGATAAGATGCAAATGAAAATATTTATAAAGGCTTACTAAATCAGGGGACTTTAACATTGGGGCCTCCTTGATTGCTCTTTTCATGGATATGAATCCATATATGACCTTAGTTGTCCAGTCAATATTTGTACCCTTCTTTAACATCTTTGATATCGGTTTCACTATCTCAGCAAATTTTGATATGAACCTTCTCACAAAATTTATTTGTCCAAAGAAGGATTGGATTGCTTTAACTGTCTTAGGGATAGGAATCTTATGAATTGCTTCTACCCTTTTTGGATCAATTCATACCCCCTCTTTAGACACTATAGTCCCAAGTAGCTTTCCTTCTGTTACTGCAAAATTACACTTTGGGATTCAAAGAAATGCCATATTCTAGTGCTTTGACAAATATCTTTTCAAGATAGGCAACATGATTTTTTTCTTTCTTGGAATAAGCAGTGAGATAATCTTTGTATACCACCATTATTGCATTAATTAGATCAGAAAAAAAAAAAATCCATGGCCTTTGGAATGTTGCACCAAAATTTGTGATTCCTAATGGCATTCTGAAATAGATATGCATTCCCCATGGTGTGGTGAATCCTATCTTGTATTATTATCAGCCTTTAAACTTCACTTGGTTATAACCTAAAAATCCATCCATCATAGAAAGAAACTCATAGCTTGTGACCTTTTGCAACATAGCCTCCATATTTGGAAGTGGGTAGTTGTCCTTAAGAGATGATACATTTAGGTTTCAAAAATCTACATAGAGCCTTATATCTCCATTTTTCTTTCTGACAGGCACTAAATTAGAGACCCAAGATGAATTTCTTATAGGCTTGATAATACCCCCTTTCCTAAGCTTCATAAGTTCCTCATGCATTTTAGGTTCTAAGGTAGGATTTATGGGCCTTTGTTTTTGTCTAAAGCACTTTGCATCTAATTTCAATGGGATCTCATGTTGGAACAAATCCTCCCTATAAGCCTTAAGATCATCATAAGACCATGCAAAAATGCTTATATTTTCATAATAATGCAATCAACATAATTTTGATTGTAGGGCTTATCCTTTTCCCAATATATACCCTCTTTGGTGCCAATTCAGTGCCAAAGTTTATTTCTTCAAATATCTTCCTTTTTTGCTGGTGTTTGTTTGATAAGGGCTCGGTCATTTCCATCAAACATCCTCTCCAATGGCACAAGTCCCTTGGGAATTTTATTAGTTTTGAATTAAACAACTTCCTTTCCAAATACAATTTTCTTGCCATCTACTTCTTCTACAAATGCATTAAAATTAATTTCTTGAGCTTCATATCAACCAATGCAATGTAAGAATTTAATTAGATCAGTGTCATCATTAAAAAACATGCCAAGTATAGATGTTATCAAGGATTACAGGTCTTTTTTTGAGGTGAACCTGTGAAATACCTTCCAGAGTGACATTATCCTTCTTTAGAGCTACATTTTCCAAGAATTATGCCATTAAATTATTGGACCTATCTATCGATTAAATAGAGAAGGCATTGAAGAATTCAATGGTGTCCCATACATCATTTCTATACTGTTTTAACCCTTAATTTTTTGTAGCATACTTTGATCTCACTTGTGAGATAATCAAATCAGAATCTCCAAAAATAGTCAGTAATTTAATCTTGTGTTTGGCAACCATGTTCAATCCAATCAACAAGGGCTCATACTATGTTATATTATTCATGCATTCAAATGTCAATAAGAATGAATATTTTAATGTTTTACCCTCAGGTGAGATGAAAAAAAATCCTGCTCCATTACCTTTTTTATTGCATGCTCCATCAAAACACATTTGCCATACATCATGATCATTTTTGGAGACATCCTTATCAATTGTATTAGTGTCCAAAAATTTAGGTTGTGAATGTTCTATTCTGAAACTTCTCAAGTCCATGTCACAAAAGCAATTCATCTGATTTTGATCAACATATTCCACAATATGGTTCACTTTTAGTTCTTTATACAATTTAACCTCTTCACCATTTATTGGTATTGTGGCATAGGATAAATCAAATTTCACATTTCCTCCCACTGAAGCAGTCCATTGTCTTAACATGAGCATTCCAAATTGAGGGGGTGAGTCTATTACAGTTATATCAATTTTGTATGCCACTTGTGGATAAGTGGGTAACTTTACTTCTACATCCTTCATGATTCCTACCACTAGGACAAGCCTACTATCCATATCATAGCATTTACCACCAATAATCTCTACCCACATACCAAGTTGTTTCATGACTCCCATTGTCATGATGTTAATATAAACTCCTAAATCAATCATGAAATTTTTCACCATCTTGTTGTTTGTGAGTAGTGTGGTAAAAAATGAATCCACTTATGGGGGATTCATCAATGAATCACCAAGAAAAACTTCAAGGACTTTTATATCTCCCTGCCTGGCATTACGAATTTTGGTGATTTCTTTATTCTCCAAGTTTTCATTTTTATTCGTTCCACTAGATATTAGTTGAATAGCACTATCTCTATATTCTTTTATCTTCATCATCTCCAATAGTGTCATAGACATCCTCACCTATGACAACGCTTCTGTGAAATCAAATGAAGAGACATTTTCTATTTTGGCTACCTTCTTTTATTCCAATGGATCTCCTTTATTTTCTTCTTTCTCCTTTTTATTAGTTTCAACATGCTTATGTTTGCTTTTGTATAACTCCTTTTCTTCTTTGGGAACATGATTTTTCTCATTATTATTGAGTTCCTTATTCTCTACCTTCTTTGGTTTCTCCTAAGTTGTTCCCTTTTCATTTACAAACAATCCTCTTGGAGTTCCCTCATCTACATTTATCATTCTATTTCTTAGCCTATAATTTCTTTTTGCTTGTTTTATTGCAACAATAGTTAACTCTTTGATATCTTCTTCAGTTGGTCTCCTCAATCTTGACTTATTTGACTTAGGTGGCATGTAAGTAGGATGTGATTCATCATTTCTTTTATCTTCCTAATCAAAGAAGACCTATTGTTCTACCATGTGGTTTTTTTATATCTGGTTATTCACATCATACTCATACCCTTCATCTCCCGAGGATGAATATTCATGTTTAACTAGATGAATGGTATGCAAAGTTAGGTATGTTGCATGATCTCAATCTTCATTATCACATAAAATTTATTCTTCTTGTATTGACTAAAATACAACACAATGATTTGGGGAGTGAGGAAATTTGAAAACTTGACACCAAGGGTTATTATTAACCATGTAAGCTCCCCTTTTCTTTAATGGATCGGGAGTTTATTTATACTTGGGTCTGTAAGTTATTGGTTTTCCATCTTTCCAATTTGTGTTGTATGGCATATCATGGAATCTAGTTCATTCATTTATATATGAGTTCTCCTACTTATTATGAGGGTTATTAAAGTTTTGGGAACTCTAATGTTATCCCTTTTTCCAGTCATCCCTATAGCCTTTATGTTACTCTTAATGGTCAATGCAGTTTTTTGTGCTTTAGTTAAACTTCTAGGGCATTTGTTTCTGAGCTCATACCCTATTTTTGGATAAAAGGCATTCAAATAAATACTTAAGGCCATTAGATTAGTTAGTTTGGAACCTTCTGGTATTTTTTTATATATTTTGGATAACCTCTTATTGAAATCATAGACCAACTCATTCTGATATTTTTGAATACTTATTAGTTCATGAAGGGAAAATTCAGGGGCACACTGGTTCCCATATTTCTCTAGAAATTGGTTTTGAAAGTCTACTACAAAATCAATTGAAACATTAGGTAAACCATGGAACCAATCCCTTTCTTTTTCAATTATTGACATCACGAATAATCTAATATCTACATCCTCATATTCCATACCAACATCTGGTATGAAAGCATTGCAATTTTGATATGTTCTTCATTTGATATCACATTATTCCCAATGAATTTGGGAACCATATTCCTCCAATTCCTGTCCATTGGGTATGGATACAATTGATGTCTTGTCAAACCAAACTATCTAATTATAGGTTTTTGTGGAGGAAAATTCAGAGGTGGTGGATTAGGATGGTATTGGTATCTATATTGAGGCTAATGGTTGGAATTTTGTTGGTTGTGTTGTTGAGGGTAGATATTCTAATGTGGCACATACTATTGACCTGGTGGTGGATAGTATTAGGGAATATTTCCAACATTTGGGGGTTGTGATCTTTGTGGTGGTATATTATACTGGGCATGTTGTCTTGGGTTACCACCTACATTATGAGGCACCCTTGAAGTACTTGGAGCATTTGTGTTCTAAAATATTCCTTGTGAATTAAAATTTCCACCTTTTTTATGTGGAGGGACACATTTTGGTGGTTTTTGTTCCTAGATGTTTAACTATTCCATTTGTCAATCTATCTCTAGGCTTTCTCCTATCATATGTTCTTTCCTTATAATTTGTTGTCTCTTCCACTCCAAATGTGCTTCCATTTCTTGGTTAGACATGCTGTCAAAATCAACAATAGTGTGGTCAACACACCCCTCCTGATTTTCTTCTCCTTGCTATGATGAGAATCCCCTATCATATTCCTCTTGCCTTCATTTTCTCTCTTCCTCAATCTGGGCATTGAACTCCTCTTCCTGTTGAGGAATCAATTGGAAATTGAGGAAAATGTCACTCAAACTATTTCTCTCAAGTGGTGTTGTGGGATTTCTACCATTAGTATGAAAAGGAGAATTAAATTTTTTGAAGGGTTTCTCTAATGTGTTTAGATGATCTTCTAGCTATTTAGATATTGTTTCACCCTTATTTGTGTTTCCTTTTAAATGAGGAGATCCTAGCTTATCTATCCACCTAACAATGTTCTTCTTGGGACTCTCTTGATGTAATATCTTCTTCCATTCATGTTGGATGATATGAAATATCTCTGGTGTCTATTGCCTATCCTTTCTGATATGATACTTATTTTATCATTCATACAAGTCCTTCAAAGTCACCACCTACCTTTTATGAGTAGTAAAATGATTTTTTTCTCTACCAGTGGAGTATTCGCTTTATTATGATGTTTGGAATGACTCTATCATGGAAGGATTAGGTTCAAAATTGGCTTAATCCTCAACAGAGTCACCAATATGTTAGGTCTTAAAAGTGTAGGTTATGGACCTTAAGAGGGTGCCAGTCTCTTAGTACACTCTTGGCTAATGAATGAGGCAATTAAGGCTACTTACCTCCTAATCTTTAGGCTATGATAAACCTAGGTGGGTGTACCCAAGTGATGTGGTAGATTTTGAAGGTCATGATATCTAATCTAAACAATATACTCATAGTGGAACATTAGAGTGAAGTAGATGTAAGTTTTAACTACTAACTTCCTATTGAAAATGTTGGTGATGAATAAAGTTTGTATAAGAGTATTATAAAATGAGCAGTGCATATACTACTAGGTGAGTGGAGTCAAAATGTGGATGATGATTATGGAGACATGATTGTGTACAATAGATAGATTTACTCTTCAACTTAACTCAATCAGTTGGACACCTTAAATGTCTGCACCTTGTGCAAATGTGCCAGTGGGTTCTTTATTTGGACTCTTCTTAGTAATCCAATGATATCCACTTATGCTACTATGAAATTGTGAAAGGATTTAATTCAGATGTGAAAGGAAACCAATTAAGATGATCTTTTAGAAGGAATTTAATCCAGACAAAAACCAATTAAATCATAAATCTTAAGAGGAATTTTAATTCTTCTTCACACAGAAACCAATCAGCAACGCCACACAACTACAATAAATGTGTATTGACAAATTAAATGTATATCCACACACTAAATTTGAATAACATAAAGAACCACTTTGGAGATAGTCAAATAAATTATAAGCATATAAATCCACACAACTGTTGAACACTTGAAAAAAAATCAATATTTATGCATAACCTTCTCCATTGTATTTATCTTCGAATAGTATGCATTATAACAAGAATTTTTGATATGAAATGGATGAGAAAGATTTGCAATCTATATTTTTACCATGCCTATTCTAAAAAAATAATATGATGATCCTTTTAATCATCATAAGTTCTACATATATATCAATATCTTGAGGAGGGTATACCCATTCACAAGTCTTTTTGAATTAACAATAATAAAACATTAACAATTAAGCTCTAATGAGCCATAAATGAAGTTGTATTATATGATCTAAATATGCTTGGCTCAAATGTGTATCAACATCCTCTACAACATTCCTCATAGCTATCTCCATGATGATCTTCTCCATTTGCTCACAGGTCTCCTCCAATGCTAAATCCTCATTTTTGGCTGCTTCCAAGGCTCCATGTAGTATCAATCTACATTCTTTCATCTAGTCACTCTGATCTTTCAATTCTCCATTGTCTTTGAATAGTGAAGACACCCCTTCTTTTGAACCATCTATGAATTATTTAGCATTCACCTATAGTTCTGTGTAATAGTCATTGTCTTTCCTCATCATATCCTCAATAGATGTAATGGCTCCAGTATTTGAAGTGCTTCTCTTTTGCATTTCTTGGATCCTTTCCTGAATTTGTCATTTATTCTTTTGTGTTCTTGAACGACATTGTTAATTTTGGAGTGAGTCACCCTGAACTTATCCATGAAGACCATCAGGTTAGTGTGCATCTTTTGGAATATTGTAGATAGTGTGTCAAATCTGAATTTGCTCACTTGAATGTGAACTTGTGACTCCTCATTTTTATGCTTTGATTGAGAACTTTATCCTTGAGTTTAAATTATAGAAGATCCATGGAATGTATTCCTAACCGCGTCTCTAAGGAAATCATTTTCTTTCAATACTCTCTCAATGTTTAACTTGTACATATCCCACTCCTTGATCAACATTTGAATCTATTCTTTATTCAATTTTTCTACATTTATGCAAATGTCTATTGTAACCATAGGATCAGTCTCTCCTACTTTCAGTGTCATCACATGACCGAATTCCATCTTAGTTTCAATGATCACAAATTTCCTATGTGGAGGATACAGTGCCCAAATCATAAGAGAGTTCTCATCAGGGTTATATCTTGATCCAGTATACATTTTTGTCACACCCTCTAGACTAAGCTTATGCTTACCATAATTATTATGTAGAAAACTATAAAAACCAAGAGCATAATTTAAGTCTAAACCTATGAAAATCATTACACCAAACTCCTCTAATAGTTTTCTTCCTTTCTCTGTAGTCATGTCTTTCATTTCATTTTCTACATCCACCTTTAATGTGTTAAGAAGCTAGCTTTCATTATTAAGTGTGATGTCTATGACTGATTCTCTTTTTTTTTTCCTTTTTGTTTGTATAAGAATGACCTAAATATATAAGACTTAATAATCTGATCATCAGAAATGAAGGATTTATAGGCTAATTACTTGGTATCTGCAATAAATGATTCCTCAACTTCTTGTTCTCTGCTCGGAGGATGATACTCTTCAACTCTCAATTTGGGAATCTTGTTAGGCTGGCCTCGAGGTTCCCTTTCACTAGAAGATTCCTCACTAGCAAAGGAAAACATCTCTACTTCTTCCAACTCCTTCATTTTCTGTTCCATTTTCCTATTATAGTTATCAATGGGAAATTCAACTTCCCTCTCTTCCATGTTTCTGATTATATCATCATGGGGATATGGTTTATGATCATATCCACCTAGATTATGTCCTTTCCTTGCAAAACCAATATAACCCTCAAGATCAAACCCCTTCCTTGGTGCACCCTTCTTCATATTGAAATGAGATAACTTATCCAAAATAAGATCACACTCTTCCTTTGATACCACAGTGAAATCTCCAAAGCATAATGTATTGGGCATAAATAACTGCTTCTTATAGGCACTCAGATTCATAACACTAGAATAGTCCATTTGTTTGGCGATTTCTAAATATGCAATCCTATTTGGCAAAATTTTTGGCAAAATGAAAGGTGTATCTTCAAAACCATATACTCTGATCATGGTTGAATCAATGTAGCAATACTAGTCACCCTAATTATGCTCTACAGATGGTGGTCCATTGAAGTCCTTGGGATTTAATAATATTTTAATCTCATCAAATAATGAATAATCACAAGGATGATTAAAAAACCTATATAGTATCTTTACAAAGTATTCCTCAAAATAGACATAACTCGAACTAATAAACCTATTGTCCCAAATAGAAGTCCACAATTGCATTGGTACTAGCTAGTCCTCTTTATCCAATTGTGTAATTTTCAATTCCTCTAGCCACATTCATAATTCCTAACCACAGGATAATATCACGTGCATGAGAATGGAACAGTTTTTGAAGTGCATTATGGGAGATCCATTCTTGGTGGCCATTAGTCCTTACTCTGTTTCTTTGGCAATGTGTGAAGCGTAATCAAAAGGTCTTACCTTGTGGCATTATATATCAATAGAAATTACCATTGGCCCTATAGAAATGAATTTAGAAGCATTTGTTCCCATTATTTAACACATTGAGAAGTAAGTATGCTTCAAGTAGGACTCTAAAAAATCAATGTGAAAAGGAGGCCCTTCATAATCTTCAAGTGGAACAAGGTTTCCATATTTTCTAGGCCTATGGAATGATAACCTCCATCCTTTATAAGGTGTATCCATTCTCCAATATTCCTTCTCCAAATCTTCATGCACAATAAGTTGGTTCTATGTGTCATCTAGGTTGAAAAATCCACAAAGTGTGGTCCTAGACACATGTATGAAAGGCTCACTCTACAGGTTTCAAATAGCTTTGAGGTATAGGTTATAATGTTTAGCCAAAAGTTTAATGATCTCTAAATTCATGAAGACATTAGGAACAACTAATTTTCCTAAATTGAGATTTCAAGGGTTGCATATAGGCTCAAATCTATTCCTCAAAGAGAAGTGGAACATGAATAATTAATATCCTCTAATGGGAGTCCATATGTCACCTATATGTTTGCATTTATCCTCTAACTTTTCTACATCAGCCCTCAATTGGGTAGACCTTCTCGCTTTTGGCCCTGAACTGAGAAATTGATCTATGAGTTCCTAGTTCAATTTACATTTTATTTTTTGACCCATTTCAAATTTTCATTTCTTACTCTTGGATTGGCTACTTTCACCCTTTTTCTTCCTACCTTTCATTTTAACAAAACTTGAACCTTCCATTTCAATCATTCAAAAGATGGTGTAATTGAATTACAAATTATCAATTGCAAGAAAATTCAATATGCTTACTTATGTATCTCTGGTTGCACTGAATTCCTTAACTCTTGTTTGATCTCCCATCCTTCCCACTATAATTTTTGAACATTATTTTGGCTCAATCTTTTCTAATCAGAATTTCCATAAGGTTCATTCATGCATCCATTAATGTCGACCACCGGAAATGAATACCACGATATTTTCAAAATTTGAAATGATAGAGCAACACAAAAGATTTCATCGGTGAAACCCATCTAACCTCAGGCCAATCTATATGTTTTATGTGGCACCACCTTTGTCTATACATTCATAATTTATCATCAAAATATAACTAAATGTAATTTTGATATGAAGTTCCCTTTTACTTTTTCATCCTTAGTCGGGAAAACAACCAAACATTCTTATCGATGTCATACAACTTCCCCTCTACTCACTTTTCAAGTTTTATTATTTTGGCAAGAAAATCATAAGGTTTTCCCAATGTCAAGGTGGTCTAGAATGCTTGAAATCCTTTTACTCATCGCCCAATATCTTTCTCATGAGTAGAGGCCATTCCATATCACAATCAAGCTGACATGAACCATCACCAAGAGAATAGAATGCCTTCCTGATGTATTTAGTCTCCCCAATGTGTTTCCTCTACCACTTTGTTCACTAGGAAAAGTCGGTGACTTTTCGTAAAAATCATTCTCATTGGCGTAACCCTCATAGTCCAAGAGATTTGAGGGACTCAATCCAATCATACATGTCTCTCTAACAAAATAGTCCTCCAATTTCATCGGTGAGAGTATATGCATTTCTTTTCGATGAAGTCTCCATTGGTGTGACTTTTCAACTCAGTGTGATTTAGAAATTTTCTTCCAACCAGCTTATTCTCATCAATAAGTTCCTATCAGAAAAATGTTATGCATTGTCTCCCTGACTATGTACATCTACCACCCTTGGGTTATTTGATTACTGTGACTTTGTGTACCTCTTCCCGATATGCAGAAAACATTCAAATAAAGGGTTTTATGGCTTGTTGATTAGAAAGACACACATATGACAATGTCCCAAACCTATACCAAATACTCACAACATGAGAATTAGCTTTGCTATATTTTGGGTCAACAAGAAGTGAAAATAGAGCTAGATGATGAAATGAAAAATGGTAATAAAAGGTAAAGAGGGAAGTTGCGGAACGAGGAATAAAATTCTAAGACAAATAGATATCGGGGAGACCAGCCCCTTTCATGACAAGAATCAGTCTCCTTGTAGTTTTTCTCAATTGTGATCAAGGAAATTTTTGTATGCGAAAGGCCATATTCATGGTATCATGGGTTATGAAATGAATCTTTTCACAACAATTCTAACGATTTTCATTAATCATAAAATTAGAGTGTGGTGAAATATTGTGGTATGTGAAAGGTCAGTGGGTGGAGGCAAGTGAAAATATAAGATTTTTGCATTCCTAACACATGTGAGGATTTTATCTACTCTGTTGTTGTGACTAACATCATCATCAATATTAAGTGGCACTAGAAGGAGGGAATCTTTGTTATTCTTTTGGTTTCATTAGGTTTGAAACTAGATTTTTATTGAGTCACTAGATCTTGGTTTGGTGATCCTCATGTGACTTTAGTCGAGCTTAGTGGTCAAACGCCATCTAGACCTCAAAAGTCTGGTAGTGTAAGCATACATGTACAAAATCCAACTATTGTTATACTACCACCATCTCCCATAGTGATGGCTTTCTTTAACATAGATTCACCGATCTAATTTTTTGTATATAATGATCCCCTGAAAAATCCCAATAAATTGTGTCCTAAGTATTATCTTCACAAAAATGTGGAAGAACATATCGGTATCTTTAAGGATACATGTTTTAGAGGAAGGATTCAACATGGAGATATTATGTGTAGGTTGTTTCTGTATACTTTAAGTGATGAATTTTACCAATGGTATATCAATTTACCTTGTAACTTAGTTAGATCATGGAAAGATATGGAAAGTAAATTTCTAGCCAAATTTAGAACACCAATTGATCTTGCCTTATTATATCACTAGTTTGATCGAATTAAAAGGTTCGATGGAGAACCTATAATTTATTTTAATGATAGGTTCTATAAGGCTTACTCTAGGTTACAAGTACCTTGTGTAGTGGATAATTTTTTCATCATTGCAGTTTATTATATGGTGATAGATCCTTTAACTACTATGTTTGTGAAAGGAAGGGAAATTCCTCCCACTAATTTATTAGAAGCCTATGTTGAAGTCATAAGTGTAAATTTAGAAATAAAATGCCTCAGAATTGGATCATCTATAAATGGTGGAAAATGATTAAACAATTATCCTATCCCAAGTATGAATGGAGTCCCTTTAGATCATCTAGTGGCTCCTAATAGTTTTTTTTCGGTGGTCCAAAATGGGATGTTTCCTCAAAATACTATCTTTCAACCAGGAAATAGTCAAGCTTTAGTCCCTCACCCTATTCCATCTATCATAAAGCTACATCTTAATGGAAATTATTTCTTCTCACAAACTCAAGAGAGTCAAAATGTTAAAATTTTAGATGATAAGGAATAAATTAAAGAAATCACAACTCAACTCAAAAGGTTCATCACAAAGGTTATGCAACTAAGGAATCAAAAAATTATTTCTCAAAATAATAAAAAAAATCCACAAAGTCAAGCATACAAGGCTCCTAGACCACCTATATCTTGGAACACATGACTGAATAATGGAGGAATATGCACACCTTTAGATACACCAATCCTTTGGATGATAGATCCATTTCAAAGGTGAATTTAGCTAATCTTGCGATGAATAATTGATGTAAAATTGATAATACAAATTTTCATTCTAAAGTGGACTATCCACAGTTTAAAACTACTTCAGATATTTTTCTTCCTACTACACACTATAATGAGCAATACAATTATCATCCTCCTAAGATAAATGAATTAGTTATAGTAGGCTAGGATTCTACTTTTGTCCTTGAAATCTATGAATATGTTGAGTCACCCGTTATTGTCAAGAATCATACTCATTAATATGAAGGAGACAATTCAGCCATGACTTTATAAATGTATATGTTTCCTTATTAAGATCAAAATGAACCTCAAGATGAAGTCGAATAAATTCATTATTTTCAACAATATTGAAAAGGAAATAGTCATAACTTGAGGATTAACACAAATGGTTGAAATAAATTCAACGAGTCGTTGACCATGAAAATTCTGCCTAATAACTTTAGTACTCCACCAGATGATAAATCAAGAAATACTCTAGGGTTACCCAAGCTAACCTCAATATAATTCATCAAACATTTCTCAAAACGAAAAGGTAGATTCTGCTAATAAAAAAAAATTGACTAATTACTTAGCAAAAGAAATCAAAAAGGTAAAAATCATCCTTTCTTTTTTAGAATTGCTCAAAACACCTATGATCAGGAAATATTTCTTGAATACTTTAGAAGATCTTCCAAAAGAAAGAAAAATTAGAGAATCTCAAGTGAAATATAATTCCATTAAGGAAAGATATAAGAGCATTATTCTAATGGTAGATGAACAAGTAGCCTTTTATAAAGAGAAACTAGAATCCCCACCATTTTTACTCACACTCAAAATATTTGGTAAAAATCTTCATAGTTGTCTCATAGACTCTAGAGCATCTACAATGTAATGCCTTGTCCATATATCAAATGCTAGGGTTAACTCCAGAAAGTTCTTTAAATAAATTTACTCAACTTGACAAAACTAAAGTAAATGTGGTCAAAGATTTAACCGATATTCATATGCAGCTAGTGTTGGATCCTAGGATTCAATATTATATAGACATTTAGGTCATTGAGATACCTGATACTTATGTTGTGTTATTAAGAAGGGATTGGTCGATGACTTTGAATGGATACATGGCCCCAAATTTATCACATATATGGTTACCATGGAAAGGAGTTCCTAATAAAATTAGGATTGAGAAGGAACCACGTATGAAATACATGATTACCAATTACAATAAAAATAAATAAATTCTCTATATTGATGTAGAACTAGTGGTTTATAAAATGCGAAGATCAAGAGATAAAATAGAAGAAGTATTCATAAAATACTAAAAATATTAATTAGATAACTCCTTGAAATGATATTTTAATCAAATATGATTATGATTCGTCCAAAGAATAAAAGTCATTACAATAAATTTTGGAAGAAAATTGTTACAAAAGCTCGAAAGAGCGGTAAAATTAAAATTTTACCAAAAAAATTTTGTTACATGGTTGGTGCAGGTTACACAATTCTATACATTTGAAAGATAGCAGCATGATGTTGTTGGAAATAATTCACAAAATTGATAACCAATACTATATAGAATAGGATAAGATTCAAAAGTCTGAACCAGTGATACATGGAGATAAAGTCCAAGTGATGCAAACTAAATATGTTATTTCAAAAACTCTTAAGAATTAATACGAAGCCCTTATTCATGGCTTCATGCTCACAATGAAGAAGAAAGTCAAAATTATTAAGGTGTTTGGTGTTTTTGAATTGGTAGTTAGATAAATTTGAAAGTAGTACATTGGTCAATACAAGTGATTTCCTAGTTACCAACATAGAGTATGGGATTTACTAGAATATTTTGATGCTTTTTAACATTACTCAAATTCCATGAAGATTTAATCAAAGAGTCAATGCTTTACCTTCTGCTGCCAGTGCTTTGGAGCCTTTAGATGCTTCAAATTTGAGAAGATTTACAATTGAATTGGTGCTTGGTTGCCTTCATTTCCTGATAATATTACAAATTTGTAGGTATTTGAAGATGATCAACACATATTGGAATTCATTACTTACTCTGGTATCTTTGAAGCACATATAATTAAATAAATAGATCACCTCGATGGCGAGATTCAAGATGAAGAATTAGCTCAAGCTAAAGATAATAGTATTCCAAAAGGGATAATTGAGTTGGAATGAATGTTTGACAAACATCAGATAGTTCGACAGAAAGATTTTCCCTAAAGTGGTGGGGGCAATTTGAATTATACAATTTACATACCAAAGAAGATCCTAAGAATGTGCTTATAGGAAAGGTGTGTACTGAAGAAGAAAGGAGAAATATCGCTCAAACACTCAAAGATTATTAGAAGGTTATATAATGGACATATGAAGATTTGAAAACCTATGATACTTCCATCATTACTCATACAATACAACTAAAGCCTGATTTAAAGCCTTTCTGACAAAAATAATGGCTAGTAAATGCACTCTTAGAGCCACTGATCCAAAAGGAAGTCCAAAAGCTTCTCTCGACATGAATAATATTTCCTATCAAACATTCTAGTTGGGTGGAAAACTTGGTACCCATCAGGAAGAAGAATGGAGACATATGATTGTGCATAGACTTCCATAATCTTAACAGGGCATCTAAGAAAGATAATTACCCACTACCTTCATTGGAAGAAGTGTTACAAATTTTCAATGGTTCATAGATGATATCATTTTTAGATGGATTCTCTGGATATAATCAGGTAATGCTAGTGAAGGAAGATCGGATGAAGACAACATTCACCATGAAGTGGGGAAATTTTGCTTAAAGAAGGATACCATTTGGATTAATAAATACTAGAGCTACATTTCAAAGAGCTATGGATTATGCTTTTTGAGATTTGATAAGAAAATTTATTATCATCTATATGGATGGCCTCACATTATTTTCAAAGAATAGAGGATATAACATCCAAGATCTTAGAGAAATATTACAGAAATGTGAAACTTACAGAGTTTCATTGAATCCTAAGAAATGTATTTTTTAGGGTGACTAAAGGAAAACTGCTAGGACACATTATTTTTGAAAAAGGTATTTCAATAGACCTAGATAGAGTGAGTTTATTTCTCAAGTTACAACCCTTGAGAAGTAAAAAAGAATTGACATTGTATTTCAATAAGATAAATTTCATCTAGAAATTTATCAAAGGATTTATCAAGATAGTAAAACCACTCAATAATAAGTTGAAGAAATATGAAAAAATAGAGTGGACAAATGAAGCTAAGCTCACCTTCAAGAATACAAAAACTGTAATTGTGGAAGCATCGGTGCTAGTAAGTCCTAATTATGTTAAACCTTTTAATATTTAATCTTTTTCTTCTTGTCATACTTGTGCAGCAATACTAACATATAAGGGTGAGAATAAAGAAGAAAATTTGATTTCTTTTTTGAGTGCTCCATTTAAATAAGTAGAGCTAAGATACAAATATGTTGAGAAACAAGCCTTTACTTTGGTTAAGGAAGTACAAATATTCATGCATTACATTCTCAAGAGCACAGTCAAAGCTATTGTCCTAGATGTTGTTGTAGACACATATACATAACCTAGGCCTGCAAGCTTTATTTTTCCATGACTTACCATATTTCTTCTCAACATAATTGAAATATTTAATTATGTCTTATGGTCTAAATTCAACTATGAATTAAATAATTCTTAATTATTTAATTAATTCCTATCTTTTATTCCTCCTAATTATTTAAATAATTAAATTACATTTATTTATTTAAATACGTCACTAATTTCCTATGTCTCTCTATAATTAAATAAATTCCTAAATCTATTTAATTATTATTTACTTTATCCTTTTCCCTCTACAATTAAATAATTTTCATTAATTATTTATTGTTCTTTTGTCTCTTCCTCCAAAATTTAAATAAAATCATTTATTTAAATTCCCATTCCCATTTCTCCACCAAGTAAATAATTAAAAATCATTATTTACTATCTTCGCCCCACCTCTTTTGAATTAAATTAATTTTTAATTCAAAAGGTCAACACTGCCTCCTAAATCAAATAATTTTAAGTTATTATTTGATTCTCCAACAACCTCTTATTTTGTTCCCAATATCTTCGTATCACATGCATTCTTGTCCCTTGATTTAGTTTTCCTAAAATTAAATCATAGCCCTCCATTTCAAATTTCACCCCAATTTTTCCCTAACCCTAATTTCTAGTTGTCATATTCAATCTTAGCCTTCCATATTAGGGCATTTTTCAACTATCAATCCTAGCCATTCATCCAAAAAAATTATTTTTATAAAAGGGAAATGTCAACCTCATTTTGTCACTTCATGCTTGCAAATTTATGAGTACACTTACAATTTCTTAGTCAAATCCTTCAATATTTTACTAGGTCTTTGTCATAGGTCATAGTTTCCCATGAAAATATGAGGGCAAATGTTATTGAAAGAAAAATGGAGAAGGGAAATGAAGGTGAATCATCGAGTGAATGAAGGTTTTGGTGAGATTTTTCATTGGTTTGTGCTTTTTCTACTCCATTGTACTTTATTATTAGCTAGGGTTTAGTTTTTTATGCTATTTATTGATAACTTGAAGTTTTCCCTTAGTTACATTGGTGAACTTGATGTGAAGGACAAAATTTATGTAGATTACGTATGGATTTTTCATTTTTGGAGGTTCCAGGTATGATTCGACACAATTGTAAAATCCATAAAGACACAATCATTAGATTGAACAATGCAACTACTTTAAATAAAGGACATCTTTCAATTTCATTTAATTTATGGTTGTTTCTGTTAGTTTTGGGTTATTTAGACTATTGGTTTGTTAGTCTAACCCTAGTGTCATATCATAGGCATAATTAGATCATTTGTTTTGAGAGATTTTTAGCTATTTTACAAGTTCAAGTTCGGTGCCGCAACTGACTATCATTCATCACATCTACATTTCTAGTTCACCGCAATCATCATAAACATAAGTCACATTTGTTTTGCTAGACTGCATTCAACATTCTATAACCTAGAGTCATAGTTGGTGAGATGCATTTGATCACTTTTGAGAGCCACATATTTCAATTACAATAATACTATTTTTTTAGGGTTTTCTTTCAATTTCTACTAGTATTTTCAATTTTTTTCTTTTCTAATTTGGTAGGATAGGTTTTTTTGGTTACTGATGTTCTGTTGACAACATGTGGAAAGTTGGAGGAGGATACTAACTTTTTTTTCTTGTTCATTTTTATAATGTTCCTTATTTTTAAGCAACAAAAAAACAACTACAACTTGCATCACACATTCATGGGTTAATATGAACTGCATTTACATTCATTTGGTTTAAAAAGAACACAACTTGCATCTACACTCATCAAAGTTAAAATCTACTTGCATTTTTCATAGCATTGGTCTAAAAAGAACCTTGTTTGTTTCATAATAAGAACCTTGTTATTAATCAACAAAAAAAGAACAACTACAACTTTCATTTCACATTCATGGGTTAAAATGAATTGCATTTACATTCATTTAGTTTAAAAAGAACACAATTTGCATCTAAACTCATCAAGGTTAAAATGTACTTGCATTTTTCATAGCATTGGGCTAAAAAGAACCTTGTTTGTTTCATAATAAGTTGGGTTAAAATTTACAAGTGTTTGGTGTGTTTTGTGGTATGGTAATGATTTATTAGTGTCTATGCACTTCCCTTGCACCTCACAATGATCTAGAGAATCAAAATCACTTAGGGATTATTGCTTTGCCACCGAAACATTTTGGATTAGGGCATTAAAATGAATAATCTTGTGAGTGTGAAGTGAGAGATTTGTGTATGTACTCTCCTCATGCCTTTATGTGATCTTGGAGATCAAAAAAAAAGTTTTCAATTCACTTTTCTTTACCCATTATTAGATGGCCTACCACCCTACTTCGAAAGGTGGGAATGACCCAAGTGGTAACGAGCTAAATCCAAGCTCTTCCAAACTACTATATAAATTTTTGATTGCAAGGAAATTTTGCAATCAACGGGATGTGGTACATGATAGCTCTTCCCCAGCATCTTTATGATGCATAAAACCCTCATTCTAAGGGTTGGGAGACCTCTTGAGGGATTTTATCATAGTATCCACTGAACTGAATGCCCTTACTACAAAAATTTGTGTAGAAATCCAAAATCCTTCTATCTGTTGGTGAAGGATGTGCTGGTGTTTAAAATAACAACCTAGCTAGAATTTGAAACTCTCTAAGAGGTAGCCAACCTCTATATTAAAGAACACCAAAGGCTAGTGGCCAATTGACAAGATTCAGTAGACTGACATCTCCTACACTTCTAGCTCTGCAAGACCAAGGTGGGTAAACCTAAACAATGCTCAAAACATAATTCACTCATACATAGACATTTTTTTACAAATCAGATAATTCCCCATGAAACAACACTAAGGGAAGCATTGACAACTTCAAATTTGGCTAAATTCTCAATAGCTCAACCCTCTCCGAGCCATTGGAAAGTAGGGAACACAATAACACAGTAAGATTAGAATAATTTTGAAATATAAATTTGTTTTTGAGATGCACAAACTGAAAAATAGATCAGTGCTAGTTCTAGGCCATGGAATCAAACACATAAAATGAATTATCTAGTAAACAGTCCTCAACCAGTGGATTTAACTTGCTAATTCTTTGCATTAACTGTTAGTACCTTGTACCAACAATCCCTCTCTTATCATCAATTAGATTCTCATTATCAAATCCCATCTGCACACTTGAAATCACAATCACCTGCTCAAAGCATTTTAACCATTTCCTTGAAATAGAATAATGAACGACAAAACAATCTCATGAAACTTGAGATGATAAACTCAAAGACACTTTGTATTATTGAATTTATATAACTGAAAGTGTACAAAAATGGAGACAATTTGATGACATTCATGAATGTGGAGGCACCTTCATGATATTAATTGCATAAACTGGTTGTATTTACTCTTGAATTCATAAAATTACAGCTTACAGACTCAAACAATGACTCAGAAAATACAAATCTCTATCTACACAGTCCAATACAAAAATTCAGAACCCTTTACAATGAGAAGAGAAGACAAGAAATAGAAGAATGAAGGCAGCCCTAAAACTGATCTGAAAATGCCATCTGGAAACTTCATTCACCGTTGATCAACAAATTTGCAAAGCCTTTCTCCTCTCTCTTCCTCAACAAACCTTACCTCTCAAAACTGCCTTTGCTCATCATTGCCCAACAACAGAAAACATGCCCATGTGGAGATTCTCATCATTTTATCCAGCTGCTCTAAAAACCTCTTTCCCGTGCAAAACCTGTTTCTATTTTTTTCTCTTCACAATGCTGCACATTATTTGTATATTCACTTCATACTTTACCTCTAGTTATTAAAGTTTTCTAACTTTAATATTTGAGCTTTGAACTCAACTTTTATTTGCCTATGTTTTTATATTATTCATCTTTAATATTTTCCTTCATATTAATTCCCAACAAATAAAATTCCACCTGTTTTACAATAAAGTCTCATTATAAAGTGAATATTTAATTCACATGAAGCTTCTCAAAAATTTATCCTTGGGTAAAATAATTACCCATGCTTTCACTTTATTTTATATTCCCAACACAAAATATTTTGTATAAAGTGAATAATGAATCTACTTTATAAATTCTTCACATATCCAGACCATTTACCATTTACCCTCTAGTTGAAAACAATTTATTCTTGGGCACTTACCTTGTTGCACCTTCGTGATTATTTCCAGCAAAGAAAATTGCTATTTTAAATCACCCCATTATACTCACCACTGGAATAATTGCCAACATTATTTCAAATATTTAATTTGAAATATTTTGCCTCTAGTATTTCACTTTAGTTGACATTTTGGCATTTAACATTCACCCCTATCTCCATTTTACAATTCCATATATTTTAAGCGTTTCTTTTTAAAATGCAAAGGCTTTTAAAATTTTATGGGCAAATAAATTATACCCACACCTTTATTTTTACTTCATAAGATAGGGGCCCATTAAAATATCTTCACATTCATGCCCATAATTATCTTAAAAATTTTGCCCCTTTCTTATTAAAATTATCGGGCAATGCTCTATTTTTCCTAGCCTTTCATTCTCGTGGGCCCACTCCCACATTTCCCTATCTTATCGACCTCACAGCCTATCTCATGATTTCACGATACCTTCCATGAGGCTTGCAAGCAATGGTGACGAGGTGTGGGTTTCTCCCAATGGGCCACTCTCTCCATCGAGCTCCCCAATCAGCAGGCGCAGGCTTCTTTGCTTGCTATGGGCTATGCTTTCCTTCATGTGCGCCCTCCATTCTCCCTCTCTGGTGGACTGCGGGCTTCTCCTAGTGTACATAACCTCCCTGCAGTGCATGCAAGCTCCTCCTCTGCTGTGCATGGTTCCCCTGTTGGTCGTGCCCCACTCACCAAAATCTCATCTGGCCATGGGCAATTTATTCTTCTCTTGTTGCACATAAGCCATTTGATAGATTTGTCCCACATAGTGTGTGTCCCCCTCATGAATGATGGAGCTTTTCTGTATGCTCAAGTGGATGTTTACTTTGTGCTAGTTGCTTACCTATTCCTATTTCCATGATAATGCTTCTTCCAGCAACATCTGTCAATTTCATTTGGTTGAAAGTTTATGCTTTGACATAGGCCCATTGTATATAACATTACAATACTTACACCTTATGGACAAGCATCCATTCTTCAAATTGTCTCCTTCACTTAAAACCATCTATGCATTTCAAAATTTCATTCCAAATGTTGATCCCTTCAAATCAATTTACTTGAAATAATTACCCCAAATATGCAAAGCATGTCAAGCCCCATGTGGGTCCAGCTAAAACAAAAAATCATTTTCAAACAAGTTTCATACTCAAATTGACCAACACTATTTCTGAGTGTTTCTGAGATTGAAAAACGAATTGGGTTTCCATAAAAAATTGCTTTCTGGCACATTTGGAAAATGGGCAAAACTAATTCAATGGGCTCTGGAATCGTCCTAGGAAATGGTCAAATGACCTTTGGGAGACATGAAAATTTGCAAGCATATAGTCGTTTGATGCAAAAGTATAGTGCAAAAGATGGCTCAAAAAAATATATTATGAGGTGAAAGATATTAATTGGCAAAGTTTCCCAGTCAGGCATTTCTGAAACAGTGGCAGTTATGAACCAACTGAAACTCATCCAACTGCCAATTTTCCAAAATAGTGAATCAATTCCTGGCACACTACCATCAGACATAGTGGAACACTAAGATACCCTGAGCACGTGCACAAAAGGAAATTGCTTGAATCATCACCGATCAAAAGTTATTAATGATCAAAGTTGACCATTCAGAAAGGCTGTAAGGAATGCAGCTGCAAAACAGAACAAACTACATTTGGTTTCGATATGCTAAAAATAGTGAATTAGGTTATGAAGTTCTAAAAATTGACACCCGAGATCATTTTGATATGGGGAATATGGAACAACATTCATTTTTTCATGACAGTGAACTAGTTGCAAAAACCAAGCTCAAACAGGAAGCTATTTTGCAGAACTAAACATCTATAAACAACAGAACAGTGTGAAAACCCTCCAGCTTCATTTTTCGAAACTCTGTCAAAACTTATAATGGGAAGCTAAAATTTTACATGCCTACTCACATAGGTCAACTAAGTATGTCTGCAAATGGGTTTTGCACGACAATCAATAGGCTTTAAATTATAAGCATCCAAAGCAGGTAACTCAAGACTGATTCTTTAGGTGCACTTATGAAAGTGCAAAAGCAAAATTTTGAAATGGGCATCTCAAATTTGCAAAATTTGAGAGTGCCATAAGTGGCTCCGACTGGGGATGTATGCCCCCTATGGGCATAGCAAGATTCCAGATCTCTGGAGAGTAGACCAAAAGCTGAGTCCATCAGGTGTCCTCAAACTACTCCCCTTATTCAACCTTATTTTCAACTTCATTTGATGACCCCAGGTCACCAAATAAAAAATGAGAATCAACATCTACCTCTATCAAACACAATTCTGTAGAAAGAACTAATCTCCCTCAACTTATGCTTGCCTCCATTAAACCACAACAACATTGGTGACTGCACCTTTCCAAACAACAATACAAAACTGCCCTTGTGCAAATGTGAACTTGCTCTCTGTTCAACTCTATCATCAAGTGTCAACCAAATCAGATATGTCACATCACTATTAATTTCTTCATTCTTTGATTTAATATTAAGTGGCAGTATTTGAAAATGGGGATCAAGACCATTTGAAAGCATAGCTTGATCACAACCATTCACCTGATGAAACAAGTCGGTACCCCCTATCAGGCAATCATTCACAACATCATCGACATGTTCACAATCCCTATGCATCTGAAAGTCAGGCATACTTTCAAAATTCTGATTATTATGTGGCAACAACTTATCACATAAATCACTTAAATCATTCTCAAGCTGAAAACAACTTGCCTCAGTGTTGTTCACATCGCCAAATTCTATGAAAACCTCTTCCATCCAACAAAAATAGCACTCACATTCTGCCTTTTGGCTAGAACTGTTAAAATCAAACTGATTACTAGTTTGCATATCAAAATTAAAATTATCACAAGAACTTACCAAAAGATCTTGCTCATCATGCAAGCTGTCTCTAAGTGTACGCAAACAAATACACTCGTGCATTAGCACACTTTGTAATTGTTCTTCATCATGTTGGTATTGAGAGTCATCAAAGATTTCTGACTCATCATCATCTGTAATCATATAGTCATGCTCTGAACATAAGGTATCAACCTCTTCAATATTACAAGTTTTCTCAACAACGAGCAATTCCGGTTCAGAAGAACAATCTGATTTCTCATCGAAATCAACATCTTCATTCTCCCTCAAAGACTCGTGACTAGGCTCATTCAAGTCATAAAAAAAAGACTTATCCAAATCTGCATTACAATCCTCAAGATTTAACTCATTAGATATGTAAACCTCATGGTTACTTGCTGCTTTAAACTCATCAAAAGAGATTTCTGAACTTACATCAGTGTCCATATCTTCATACTCATCATACAGTGCATCATCACAATCAATTTGTTGTGTGTCTTCATGCATATCATCATCATCATGATCAATTAGTTCATCATTGGAAAGAGAATCAGATTCACTTGCATCATACCTTGCATCCTGAAGGTCATCACCACTATTAAAGTCATTAGGGGCCGCACACAACAACTGAGAGTTGTCCTTATGTGTACATTTCTGATATCTTGTGGTTAATAGATCTGAAATTTGTTCAAAAGTTAATAGTTCATTGTTTTGGTCTATTGTTTCAACCACTTCCTCTTATTTACCTTCACTTGAATTGGATGCAATATCAAATTGCAAATCAGGGCATATCAAAGGATTCTCATCTTCAAACTCTGAGAATTCAATGGGCTGATCATAAACTGGATCTCCCTAATCATAGTGAATAAACTGTCCACTTCTCCCTTCTTACTTTTTTCTGGGTTTTCATAACAACAATCCACATCACTTTGCATTTCAACATTAGATTGGGTATCATCACTAAACTTGTCACTTGCATCCTCTTGAGGATAATCATAAACATCTTCTTTATCAAACTGAAAACCAAAAATGGTTTCCTCATTGGAGCTACTTGTGACTTGTCTTTCAAAATGAAATTCATCACACACTCTGTCACTTGCAACTGATAAACTTATGTTCTCAAGAGTATTTCCTAAATCAGCAAACCCTCTTGTCTCACTATGCAGACTTGTGTCAAAGCTACATTCAACATATGTAAGCTTCACTTGATCAATTTTATCATCATATTTCTGATCACATATCTCTTCTTCAAAGAGTAAATCCAACTTATATTCTTCTTTGGGTTCTTGGCTTGGAAGACTCAATTGCTGATTTGTAGTTGGGTACATTTCTTCTATAAGTTGTTCATTAACAACTTCCTCATCATCTGATTGTGCATCTTTCTTGTCTTTTACCTTCTCAAGTATGCACTTGTTTGAAAAAATCTGACCATTTTCATTCACACAACTGCTGATTCCATCAGCATGTTTTCCCATAACTGAAGACAAAAAACTTTGAACATACTCATTCCTCTCTTTCTCCAAATTATCCAACACTGTATATACCATTTGCATGGTCAATATTTCAAAATATTTTAACAATGCACTAGATCCTTCTTCATAAGCTTCAAAATACATATGGATATAGTCATAAGTTCTAGCTCTGAAATTTTCTGGGATTGGTGAAAGAGAAACAACAAATCTATGACTGAAATCAACACTTGACTCTTCATTTTGTTTCTTGATTTGCTTTAACCTCATGATAAGGTCTGAGGGATCTCTTGAAAATTCTTCTCTGTAAGCAGCCACTAATTCATCCCAACAAGGAAATGACTTCTCAAGAAAACTTAGATACCAATCCTGAGCTCATGCTTCAAGAGATCTAACAAAAAATCTCATCCACATATCTTGATCTCTGAATGAATGTTTCTCCATGAAGCTGGAAAAACTTTGAACATGTGCATCTCCTTCACATACACTATACCCATCAAATCTAGGCATCTCCTTATAAACTTGAGTTGACATACTTGCAGTTTCATAATCAACCCATGACAAATGTAACTGAGCATACAATGGATCAAATGAATTGACAACAGGTGCAATGACTTCACAAGTAGACACAGTTTGATGGTCTCTTGACTGGGCTTGTTGAAACATTTGGTGTCTTTCATCCATTTCTTTAAGTCCTCTTTCAAATACATCATTCCATTATGGCCTGAACCTAGGCTTATTAACTCTTGGGTTCTTACACTTTTGGGTATTAAATGCTTCAAGATTATTATACTCTTGACACTTCTTAACAAGATGAATACAAGTATTCACTGGTATAGCTACTTTAAGTTGGTGATCCATGGATATTACAAATTAAGGCTCACTAATTGTGCATAATTACAAGCCTGACCACATGATGGATAACAGGGATAATTACTGACACAATGACAACCTGGGCTTGAAGATTATGAGAATACAAATGGATGGAAACCCCTAAGATATACAAATGCATCTAACCATCCAAACTAGCAGATATTTGAGCACTAAACATAATATTTCAATGGAACTACAATTACATTCAACAGATCCAACAAATAAAAGTGTGCAAACTTAATTTACTATTCTTTCCCTTTGTTAGTGCTAACTCACTCAATAGGGAAACAAAGTTTCTTCTACGAAGTTCAAATATGGTCTTCATACATAAGTTCTTGAAAACCAAAAGTGAAGAATACCTGGAAATTTTTAAACTACTGCAAATTATCTTCCTGATTGGTAATATTTCTAGATTTGGAACTTGCTTCAAATTTTTAATAGGTTTTATCAACAGAGTCGCTACCTCTTTTCATAGAGGACTGAAATTCAAGCAGTATGAAGTTCTTTTATATGTAAACATTTCTCTGAGATCCTCTCCACCAGCAGAGCACCACAGATTACAAAACTATTTAGGTTCACTGCAACAAATTCTTCTCCAAGGTTGAAATCCTTCAAACTTTGAACTAAATCAGAATGGTAAATCATTTCACTCTATGCAATGACTCTTAAGGCTAGATTCTGCAATTAGAATTTTATTGAATTCTCCCCAGCAGAGTCACCATTCTGTTGGTGTTTAAAATAACAACCTAGCCAGAATTTGAAACTCTCTAAGAGATAGCCAACCTTTATATTAAAGAACAACAAAGGCTAGTGGCCAATTGACAAGATTTAGTCAAAGACTGACATCTCCTACACTTCTAGCTCTGCAGGACCAAGGTGGGTAAACCTAAACAATGCTCAAAACTTAATTCACTCATACACAGACATTGTTTTACAAAGCAAATAATTCCCAATGAAACAACACTAAGGGAAGCATTGACAAATTTAAATTTGGCTAAATTCTCAATAGCTCAACCCTCTCTGAGCCATTGGAAAGTAGGGCATACAATAACACAATAAGATTAGAATGATTTTGAAATTTAATTTTGTTTTTGTGATGCAAAAACTAAAAAATAGATCAGTGTCAGTTCTAGGCCATGGAGTCAAACACATAAAATAAATTCTCCAGCAAAGAGTCCTAAACTAGTGGATTTAACTTGTTAATGCTTTGCATTAACTATTAGTGCCTTGCACCAACAATCCCTCTCTTATCATCAATCAAATTCTCATTATCAAATCCCATCTGCACACCTGAAATCACAATCACCTGCTCAAAGCATTTTAACCATTTCTTTGAAAAAGAACAATGAACAAACAAAACAATCTCATTAAACTTGAGATGATAAACTCAAAGACACTTTGTATTATTGAATTTATATAACTAAAAGTGTACAAAAATGGAGACAATCTTATGACATTCATGAGTGGAAGTACCTTCATGATATTAATTGCATAAACTAGCTATATTTACTCTTGAATTCATAAAATTATAGCTTACAGACTCAAACAGTGACTCAGAAAATACAAATCTCTATCTACACAGTCCAATACAAAAATTCAGAACCCTTTACAATGAGAAGAGAAGATAAGAAATAAAAGAATGAAGGCAGCCCTAAAACTGATCCGAAAATTCCATGTGGAAACTTCATTCACCATTGATCAACAAATCTGGAAAGCCTCTCTCCTCTCTCTTCCTGCAATAAATCTTACCTCTCAAAACTATATTTTCTCATCATTGCCCAGCAACAGAAAACATGTCCATGTGGAGATTCTCATCATTTTATCCAGCTGCTCTAAAAACCTCTTTCCCATGCAAAACCTGTTTTTTTTTTTTGCTCTTCACAATGCTGCACATTATTTGCATATTCATTTCATACTTTACCTCTAGTTATTTAAGTTTTGTAGCTTTAATATTTGAGCTTTGAACTCAACTTTTATTTGCCTATGTTGTTATATTATTCATCTTTAATATTTTACTTCATATTAATTCCCAGCAAATAAAATTCCACCTGTTTTACAATAAAGTCTCATTATAAAGTGAATATTTAATTCACATGAAGCTTCTCAGAAATTTATCCTTGGGTAAAATAATTACCCATGCTTTCACTTTATTTTATATGCCCAACACAAAATCTTTTGTATAAAGTGAATAATGAATCCACTTTATAAATTCTCCACATATCCAGACCATTTACCATTTACCCTCTAGTTGAAAACAATTTATTCTTGGGCACTTACCTTGCTGCGCCTTCATGATTATTTCGAGGAAAGAAAATTGCTATTTTAAATCACCCCATTATACTCACCACTAGAATAATTTCCAACATTATTTCACATATTTAATTTGAAATATGTTGCCTCTAGTATTTCACTTTAGTTGACATTTTGGCATTTAACATTCACCCTTGTCTCCATTTTACAATTCCATATATTTTAAGCATTTCTTTTTAAAATGCAAATGCTTTTAAAATTTTACGGGAAAATAAATTATACCCACACCTTTATTTTTTCTTCATAAGATAGGGGCCCATTAAAATATCTTCACATTCATGCCCATACTTATCCTAAAAGTTTTTCCCCTTTCTTATTAAAATTATCGGGCAATGCTCTATTTTTTCCAACCTTTCATTCTCGTGGGCCCACTCCCACATTGCCCTATCTTGCCGACCTCGCAACCTATCTCATGATTTCACCATACCTCCCACAAGGCTTGTGAGAAAGGGTGAGGAGGTGTGGGTTTCTCCCAACAGGTCACTCTCTCCATCAAGCTCCCCAATCAGCAGGCACGGGCTTCTTTGCTTGCTACGGGCTATGGTTTCCTTCATGCGCACCCTCCATTCTCCCTCTTTGGCAGACTACAGGCCTCTCCTAGTGTACATAACCTCTCTGCAATGCGCGCGAGCCTCCTCCTCTATTGTGCATGGTTCCCCTATTGACCGAGCCCCACTCACCAAAGTCTGATCTAGCCATGGGCAATTCATTCTTCTCTTGCTACACATAAGCCATTTGATAGACTTGTCCCATGCAGTGTGTGTCCCCCTCATGAATGATGGCACTTTTTTGTATGCTCAAGTGGATGTTTACTTTGGGCTAGTTTCTTACCTGTTCCCATTTCCATGCTAATGCTTCTTACAACAACATCTATCAATTCCATTTGGTTGAAAGTTTATGCTTTGACACAGGCCCATTGTATATAACAGTACAACACTTACACCTTATGGACAAGCATCCATTCTTCAAATTGTCTGCTTCACTTAAAACCATCTATGCATTTCAAAATTTCATTCCAAATGTTGATCCCTTCAAATCAATTTACTTGAAATAATTACCCCAATTATGCAAAGCATGTTGTGCCCCATGTGGGTCCGGCTAAAAACAATTTTCGTTTTCAAACAAGTTTCATACTCAAATTGACCAACATTGTTTCTGATTGTTTATAAGATTGAAAAACAAACTGGTTTTCCATAAAAAACTACTTTTTGGCACATTTAGAAAATGGGCAAAACTGACCCAATGGGCTCTGGAATCATCTTGGAAAACTGGTCAAACGACCTCTGGGAGACATGAAAATTTGCAAGCATATAGTCATTTGACCCAAAAGTATAGTGCAAAAGACGGCTCAAAAAAATGTATTATGAGGTGAAATATATTTATCGACAAAGTTGCCTAGTCAGGCCTTTCTGAAACAGTAGCAGTTCTGAACCAACTAAAACTCATCCAATTGCCAATTTGCCAAAATAGTGAATCAACTCCTAGCGCGCTACCATCAGACATAGTGGAACATTAAGATACCATGAGAATGTGTGCATAAGGAATTTTCTTGAATCATCACCGATCAAAAGTTATTAATGATCAAAGTTGACCATTGAGAAAGGTTGTCAGGAATACAGCTGCAAAATAGAACAAACTGCATTTAGTTTCGATCTGCTAAAAATAGCAAATCAGGTTATGAAGTTCTAAAAATTGACACCAAAGATCATTTTGATATGGGGAATATGGAACAACATTCATTTTTTCATGATAGTGAACTGGTTGCAAAAACCAAGCTGAAACAAGAAGCTGTTTTGCAGAACTGAACATCTGTAAACAACAAAACAGTGTGAAAACCCTCCAACTTCACTTTTTGAAACTCTATCAAAACTTATCATGGGAAGCTAAAATTTGACATGCCTGCTCACATAGGTCAACTGAGTATGTCTACAAATGGGTTTTGCATGACAATCAACAGGCTTTAAATTATAAGCCTCCAAAGCAGGTAACTCGGGACTGATTCTTCAGGTGTACTTTTGAAAGTGCAGAAGCAAAATTTTGAAATGGGCATCTCAAATTTGCAAAATTTGAGAGTGCCATCAGGATGTCAGACATATTAAGCCATCCCACACTTTCGTTGTTCATTGTAGAGATCAAATTTTCTTGAGATCCTTGTGGTATTAGGGAGTTAAAAACTTGGTAGGCTCGATAAGTGAGTGTCATGTAAGGGGGAGCTAGTACTACCAAGTTCCTAATCTATCCACTTTGAATAGGTGTGGCTAGAGAAATCCAAGTGGGAACCCAATAGATATTATCCTTTCCAGCCATAGGATTTGTGCAATTATTTTCAAATTTCTTTTACAAAACAATCCAAGACTAAAACAAAATGTTTTCCAAAGTGTTTGCTGAATTAATCAACAAATGCACACCTCTACATTGTGGAAAATCATAATTAGACTAGAAAAATTTTTACAACTTGGTCAAAATTGTAGAAAAAGAAGACTCTATGCACTATGCAACATAATCGAGACTCTGTGAACTACAACCGACTATATTTCAATGCAAGTGTTAAACTAAACAACACATCTAACATATTGAAATGCATCTATTAAACTTTCAACACAATTGTTGTCTTAAACAATGCATCTATCCTCTACAATGCAATTGTGACCCTAAATGCCATAACTATCTATCACTCAGAAAAACAATCGCCACTGTCACAGTCCGAAATAAAAAAATTCAAGATCTATCTCCAACCTCCTTTTCATAGTGGCCTCTATATGAAAACCAGAAGGATTTTCTCAAGCTATCCACTATTACAAATTTTACTTTGTCATTTAGTCTTAGCAATAGGCATACCATTGCAAACTTTAGTTGCATTTTAGGATTCCTAATCACCTTTAGCCTAGTCAAACTCTTAAGACATTATCTTTGCAAATTTCAAAATAGGCCAACTTTCCATAATTTGTACAAACCATCACTTCAAGATAAGATTTTCATTGGACCAAACCACTTGTCACACTTATAGTCTTTTGTCATTTTGATTGAGTCCTTTCCAACTCATAAGTCTAGTTTGGGAAACTCACTTTGTCTCTTTGTCATTTCACTTGGTCTAACAAAAGGGTCCATTGGAAATTCTAAATTGAATCATTGGCTAAACTTTGGATGGTTAGTAAACCTCTTCTCAAATCCCAAAAATTTCATTACCTTTAGAGCTTGCTTACCCCTTGCATTTAACACTTCCATTACATATTTAGACATTTCCATAGCATATAAAAAATCTCTCATTTTAAGAAACCATCGTTTGTCACCTTGCACTAGAAATTCCTCTTAGAAATCATTATTGAATTGCATTATACATTCCTCTTAGACATTATTATCATTTTACATCCCTCATAAAAATCATTTTAACCTCACATTGCAGGGTAAAGCCACAAAAGTGGTTTACAATTCTAGTGAGGAAGGAAAAGTTGCAAAAAATGAACTCATGCAAAAAAAAATGGTTTTTGGGGGTTCAAATGAACTTTTGTTTTGAGTGAACCTAAAGAGGGTTCACTAGAACTCCCCTTCGAGTGAACCCATTAAATGCTAGGTCCCACATTTCCTCGAAAAATAAGCAAAGAAAATGGTTTTGGAAAGGGGGCTTGCTCAAACCTGCTTCTTCCCCCCTTCTGCCCCTTTGGCACAAAAAAACTCCAGAATATTTCCCTTCAAAACTCAAGTTGAGGTTGAAAATTGAGGAGACTTCATGGACCCAACTGGATGATGGTAGTCCTCGGAATGAACTATCAAACAAATATAATTTTAATATGTTTTGGTTTTATTATGTATTTGTTTTTTTAGTTTTATTAAACATAGGTTTTTCACCAAAAATCAAGCTCTTTGTTCTGCACATGTGGAAAAATAGAAGATTATCAAAAAATAATTTGAAAAATATTAGTGCACTAGATATTGAAGTCATTGATCCAACAAAAAAAAACTGAATTTAGATACACAATTTTTTTTACATTGTATATGGTCCGCATAAGTTTGAATTGTAATTGGTTTGACTTTGAAACTTGATTAACGATAAAATATTCAATAAAACACTATGAAACCAATTGGAAGCACTAGATATCATAGCTAGAAATCTAAATTCAAAAAAAAAAGAATTTTATCCTTCATGGAAAAAAGTTGTGTTGTATATGGTGAGTGTCACTCTTTAAAAATGGTGTTTAGTGAAAAAAACTAGTTTTCGAAGGATATGGAAAAAGAAGTACAATATAATTCAAAAAAATATATTTAGAATCTACAAACAAAATTTCACAAATCACTAGTTTGCATCATCTTCAAATTCCTCATGGTTTAGCCACTATAGGTGCCCGAAAGTGAAGATTTAGTTAGGAAAAAATAATTCAGTGTCCAGTTTGGCAAAAAATTGTAAACCAGTAATGTGGGATCACCCTAGACATCCAAAATCCTCTTTAGACATTGTTGCCACATTGCATTAGGACACTTCTCATTTATTATTCCAAAAAGACCAAAAATATAGCTACATTAGCATTGAATCTTTATATCCAAAAACTAAAAAAACATAGACTTAGATCATATAAATTCCATTTATAGACCTAGTTCCATATCATTTGTATTTCCCCTCTTGTTTCATATAATCCTACATTTTTTATACTATATTACAAAAAAGGAGAAGAGACATGGACATTCTTGGCAAAGAAGATGAACTTTATAACCATAGTAGTGACATGAACCTAAATACCACTTCACATACAACTCACCACAATACCAACATGGGATATACCTCCAAGAACCCTTTCACTGACACAAATATTTAACATCCATCACACAACAATCCTTTTGAGGAATTCATTCACAAATATGCAAAAGGAAATGTGTTTATAGAAGACATAGAGGCTGCTGCCCAAAATCTAGAAGTAGCTTATTTCATAGATGAATTACCCATGCTAGATCCACAATGATATTTAGCCAAAATATTACATCAAGGAGTTAGATTACCACATGGATTTGGTGTCAACACCTTTAGAGTGGCATCACCTAGTCATGACACACAAACTAGTCGATCTCCCCCAACACCTCAACATAGTGCTACCACTACTTCTATTAGAATGGAGACTCAAAGTGAAACCAACACAATCAATACAAAATCCACTTTTGGGGCACAAAATATATCACAAACCATGTCACAACCAATGCCACAAGTGTCTAAAACTGTATCACAAAATTCTAGATCAACATTTTCTATATTTGAATCATCATCCAATGCTATGGGGACATCTTCATTTAATCCTTTTGCAATAAAAAAAACAAGAAGAGTTGACATTCAAGGACCTCAACCTAACACCAATACCACATCACAAGGTCCTAAAATGAATGCAAACACTAGTCACCCTAATAGATAAAACATGAGCTTCCCACATGGCCATATCTATCAATTTGGACAAGGAAATCAAGCATCACAACACATGAACATGTTACAAACAAGTAACAACCCGCTCGATCATAAAAAAAAACATGGGGAACACATTCCTCAAATGAAATTCAATGCTATTGGATCACATATCCCAACATACACTTCCCATGTTCATACACATGCTCAACATCAATACATTCCAACTCAAAAGGTGTCATCACAACAAACATGAATGGAAGGGATACCTATTGACAATATGAGTGATGCCACCAACAATCCAATAGTGGATGCATTGAATTCCCATCTAGTTTCCTTACAAAATAAAGTACAAAAGATGCAGCTATCAAACAAGAAGGCTTAAACATCCTTTGACTTCCATCCATATCCATTTGACACAAGATTATACATGCCACCATTCCCTTTAGGATATGTGGTCCCAAATTTCTCTAAATACAAAGGAAATATAAACCCTATTGAGAACATAAGAGAATTCACAACCGCTTGTGTAGATGTGTCATATGAACAAACTTATTTGATGAGAATTTCTCCTAGGAGTCTCACAGGTCCCGCACTCAATTGGTTCACACTTTTTCTTAAAGGGATAATATCATGGGATGAACTTGCCAAAAAATTTGTAGAGAACTATGTCTCTAACATTGACACTAACATTACAATCACCATGCTATGTAAGATAACACAAGAAGAATCTATTGAAAATTCATTCCTTTCTTTCTAAAATGGAAAGTATTGGCAAGCTGATGTCTAGTTGAAATCCCTAAAAAAGAGAACGTACGCATATTTGTTCAAAACCTCATTGGACCTTTGAAATATGATTTGCAAGTCCATTGTTGTACAACCTTCACAGACCTTGTTGGAAAGGGTGTTCAACTTGAAAATGACCTCTTTGCATAAGGTAAACTTAAGTACCCTAGTAAGAACACAAATATGAGCATGACCAATGATAAGAACAAGTATTGGGCCAAAAATAAACATGTTATCAATGATGGTGTTGTCAACACTAAAGAAATGAATAAAATCAGTCCTAAAATCACACTTAGGGGATCTCAACCACAAAACACTCCCCTTTCCATCCTGAAACCTATCAAAAATTGCATTCAAAGCAACCAAGACCAAGGTAAATAGAGGTAAACTAGATAATTCCTGAAACAACACATATACAACCCCTAGGGAGAACCTATTGAATTTTTCATCAAGAAGCTCATACAATATAATGTCATAACATTGCAAGAACCTAAATCATATGACCCATGAAAATTTAAACCATCATGGTGGGAAAATAACACCTTTTGTCATTAATATAGAGAAAAAGAACATAAAACAACATCCTATAAAAAATTGAGGAACATCATACAAGCTCAAATTGAGAACAGAGTCATTGAATTTAACTGTAAATAATACTCTTCCAATACTAACCATGCCATTCCTAAGAATCCACTACAAGATCATGATTCAAGAAATCCCTCTTTGTTGGGTCAAAAGACTAATAACTAGGCCAACTACACTCGTTTTTCCTTTGATTACTTGAGTGGACCAATAATCAATCAACTTTGAGCTGCTAATGAATATGTCTATACCATCCCCATCAAAAAGAATCCTAAATGTAATGTCACCACTCAACGAGCCAAAATCATGATAGTTGTCCCTTCTACTAAGCCACTACAACCAAAAGGAAAATTTAACCTTGTTGACCAATTAGGTAAAACCCCTGCATATATTTCCATACTCAAACTCTTGTGCATCTCTCTCATGCATAAATCTATCCTTAACAAGGCTTTAAAAGAGACTTCAGTCCCCACTGACATTGATGTCAACAATTTTGAAGCTATGGTCAGATATTTACCCAATTCCCACCAATTCACTTTCTTAGACCAAGATTACTCCATGCCTAATCCATACCACAATGATGCATTACAAATTGAAGTCTTCATTCACAAACACAAGGTCAGATGAGTCATAGTAGATGGTGGAGCCAGATTGAATATATGCTCCTTAAAATTTGTCAAGGAATTAGGCTTTTGTGATGCATGTGCAGATGCCACTAAAATCATTGTAATCAAAGCTTATGATGATAAGAATAATTCTTCTAAGGGAATTGTCACACTCCATATTTTTGTTGGGCCAACAATCATAAAAACCATGTGCGAGTTCCTAGAACTTGAATTTCTCTACAACATCCTCCTTGGTCGACCTTGGATTCACACTTTAAAGGATGTACCATCCACATATCATCAATGCCTCAAATTCCCACACAATGGCACTAAAATTACCACTCCAGGTGACTCTAATCCTTTTAACTATTGTTCAAACCTTAGAGTAATTTCTAAACATCAATTTCCCATCAATTGAGAGGCCTCACCTTCCACTTCATCCCACTACATTGATGCTTCTCACCTTCTCACCTCATCAGATCATCCACTCCATTCACCGTACCATCAAACCCTAAGTTCCAAGTGTGTGATATGATATGTGGAGAATATTGCATGAATAATTTACCAACAAATGACAATGTTATTGATCTCAAGAAGGTTTAGACTTCTAATAATTCCATCAAGACAATTGTAGAAGGAACACAAAAAGATGGTCGTACATTGATTGAAACCTTTTGGGATCCTAAAACTACATCCAAATTTCCCTATCTTCTTCCACTCAATCCTCTCATATCCATGAAAAACAACTCCTTGATCCTGATCCCATTGGTGAAATCCAATCATCATCCTTCCATCCCACCTACCTTGGTGGTGCAGGAGCACCAACCTTCTCTCTATTTTTCCATTAAGTGTTTCATAAGCAAGGTGTGTTAGGATGTTTGAGTTGAGTTCTTGAGTCTTAATAAGGTCCAATGTGACCTTTCTTTTCTAATTGATCAACTTTGAGCGGCTTTTATATTCATCTTGTAAGGTTTGCAAATCATGTGGAAGGAATTGAAAAAGTTGACAAGGGGGTGTCAAGGTAGATAGGATGATTTTTTCTTGCATAATTCATGTTTTATTAGTTGAATAAGGTCTCATTAGACTATTTTTAATAGTTTAAGTGCTTAAGAGGGTCTAGGAAACAATAAAGAGTTAAAACTTGGAACTGCCAAATTTGTGAGTTCCATAAATACAACAAATATGTAATGCAACAGTCATGAGAGGTTTAAAAAGTAGTTGTAAGGAATTTGGGCATTGGTTTGATGAGGAGAATCCTTTAAAAAGGCATGAAAAATAATTTTTTAATGTTGGCTTGAATTTTGAAGTTTTGGCAATAAGAATATCTCTATTTTTCATCAAATGTTTGAGTTTTCCTATCATTTGTAGGTTTGTACGAGCCTATACAGTTTGATTGTTCCATGTAAATAATTTTAATTTGTGGTGGCAGGTGTTAGAAATCTTTTGGAATAGGTTTGAGGGAAATCCATTGTGATTTGTGGTAAATATCCTTATTTTCCTATAACAGGCTGAGAACACCCTATTTCAGGGTTTTCTAACCAAAATCATGATTTAAGGGCCCTTACACTAACTGAACCTACTGTAACTAGTGTAATGGGCCCTAGGGAGTTTGAATAAGAATTAGATTTCATGGTTAGAGTTGTGTAGAAGGAATGAGAGGGGTAAATTTGTTGTCCTGACTGGTTCTTGTTAAGGAAATGCAAGAAATTGTGACTTGGGTCTAGTGTTTGTCAAAACCAGTAAGAGTGGTGGTATTTCTTCAGCTTTTGAACATATTGCGGACATAATACACATGTCTGAGTCAGTGTAAAGGTCTGGGAGGTTGTTCAATTGGGACTTTGAATAAACCCTCTTGACTTGGCATGAAATTGAGGGTTTTGGAGTTTTCTATGGGGTGTTGCCACAATAGTGGTTTACAATTTCTGCGAGGAATTGATTTTTTCTGAAATCACATATTTTTAAAAAATCTAATGATTTAAGCCTTAAAATTTTCCATTTTAAGGATTCCAATTGAAAATGGTTTGATGAAATCACCTTAGATCAAACCCCCTTTGATAGAACCTCAACAGTTTTAAACCATACCTATAAATGAGTCTCATTTACACCTATCAAAATGTTGATAAAAAATAACTTTTGATTTACCTTTTGGGGGATTAATTGAATTCATTTAAAATTTATTTCAAATGATTATCATATCTCTTGGAATGAGCTATCCAATTAATATAATTTTAATATTTTTTGGTTTTATTATGTATTTGTTTTTTTAGTTTTATTAAACATAGGTTTTTCATCGAAAATGAAGGTATCTATTCTGCACATGTGGAAAAATAGTAGATTATCAAAACAAAATTTTGAAAAATATGAGTGCACCAAATAATGAAGTCCTTGATCCAACAAAAAAATAAATAAATAAATTTTGATATATACAAAAAAAGTTATGCGTTATACAGTCACACTATGTCTAAATTGTAATTGGTTTGACTTTGAAACTTGATTAAAGTAAAAATATTCAATAAAAAACTATCTAACCAAGTGGAAGCACTAGATATCAGAGTCAAAAATATAAATTAGAAAGAATTATAATTTAGTCCTTCATGGAAAGAAATTTATGTGTTATACGGTGTGCATCACTTTTTAAAAATGTTGTTCTCTTAAAAAAAACTAGTTTTCATGGGAGATGGAAAAAGAAATGCAATCTGATTCCAAAAATTTTGAAAAAGAATATTTTTAGAATCTACAGACAAAATGTGATGAGACTCTAGTTTTTATCATCTTCAAATTCCTCACATTTTAGCTGCTATAGGTACCCGAATGTGAAGATTTAGTTAAAAATAATAATTTTAGTGTCCAGTTTGGCCAAAAATTGTAAACCACTAGTGTGAGATCACCCTATGTTGGAGGTGTCAACCCTGGGTATTGATTGTGGTTTTAGAGGTTTTAGGGCATAGGAAATGTTTCCCCAAGGTTTCAAGGGTTTGTGTTAAGTTTAAGGGCATGTTTCTTTGTAATTTAGGCCTAATCAACCTAATTTGGTTAGCGTAGAAGGGGCGATTTTAGGAGATTGGTCCAAAAGAATTATATCTGATTTTGGGATATGTGTTACAACTCTAAAGTGGGTGTCTGAGTCCATCATATATTTTTCAGGTGTCTTGCAGAATATTTAAGTTAATGGCAAAAAACTGAGTTTGCACTACTCTTAGGTTACATGGGTGAAAGTGAGAAATTACACTACCGAATGTTGTCAAACTTTGAGGATTATTTGGATTACTCTAAAAGGCCATTTTAATCTTGTTAGATGCCTCTTGAAGGAAATTTTTCACTTTTAATGAGTGTGAGCCCCCTCTCTGCATCACTTGGGTTAGGGTATGGATCTCTTTCCAAGTCATTAAGGATGTGCAAGCCTCCTTCAACATTAACAATACTATAAAGGATAGTCCCAAAGATTCTATTGATGACATTTCCACTCCTTATCATACACAAAATATTCCTCTCACTCCATCCATTTCACCCATCTCACTCATATCCATCTATATTATAGACATGGATCAACAAGTCATATCTCAAGCAAAGAATAAAAATAAAGCTCAAGAATTAAAGGTGACGGTGCCTTTTACAAATGGAAATCCAGTATCTAAAGAGAGAATACACAAAAAGAATGATAAAGAAAATTCATTTAGAAAAATTCAAAATATATTGGACAATTCAAAGATACAAGTAAAATTGAAGATTGAAGGAAAGAAAAATTGTGCATCTTCATCAAAAATAATTGGGGGCATCTATCAAAAGAATGAAAGTAAGAAAAAATTGAGCTTCAACTATGCCTCTCCATCAAAAATAACTTGGGATATCTATCAAATCATAATTCCAAAATAAGATATTGTTGATCTAGCATTGCCATCATCACTTTCATTAATTTCATATGTCCCATTCCATCCATTCATACACATCCATCACATCTCTCCACTTTTATTGGAAAAAAAATTCAATGTACCTTTGATGACGACCCCTTCACATACTCTATCTCATTAGTCACTCAAAATATTTTTCATCTAAAGCATGATGGCCCACATAGTATGCAAATTAGGGATCATACTATGGCCTTTTTCAACCATCATTTCTATCATCCTTCATATTTTCCACTCGCATTTCTCATCCAAATCAGGTCCTTTCATCTAGCACATCCATTCAAATAGGATTCAGGGATCATCGCAATGTATTGGTTCTACACATAGCTTTTGAGAGTCTTGTATTAATCTAAAAATACAACAAAACTCATTACCTTGATGAAAACCATGCAAACGGGTAGCTTGGTGATACCAAAAAAATAAAAAAATATCAAAAAATGTAAAGAGAAATAATCCATTAGTGAAAACCACTTTGGTGGTGCTTTGGATAAGTGCCATGGCGATAAACTAGGAAACAGGTGCCATGCATAGGCAATCTTTGTTTCACCATCTACTATCACTCCATCTACACATGTCCACAATAAATACCTAGCCTTTTGAGATCCTCACAACATCTGTCATAAAGTATTTCTATTTCTTTCCATATATGAAAATGGTTGACATAATTCCTCACACATCATCCACCTTTTATCCCAGGCAAGTCTCATTCCATCTCATTCCTCCTCGTTAGTCCTAGACCTGATTGGGGGAAACACCCTTAAAACTTCACTATGGTGGGTCTCGCACATGGTCTCCTATATTGTAAAATATCCAGAAAAGAAAAACAAAATATTCGACAAAATCCAACAAAATCACTAGTTTTGCATCATCTTCAAATTCCTCATGGTTTAGTCGCTATAGGTGCTCGAAAGTAAAGATATAGTAAGAAAAAATTATTCCAATGTCCATTTTGGCCAAAAATTATAAACCAGTATTGTGGGATCACCCTATACATCTAGCATCCTATTTAGACATTATTGTCACATTGCATTAGGACACTTCTCATTTCTTATTCCAAAAAGACCAAAAATATAGTTACATTAGCATTGAATATTTATATCCAAAAAATCAAAAAACATAGACTTAGCTCATATCATTTCCATCCATAGACCTAGTTCCATATCATTTTTATTTCCCCTCTTGTTTGAGAAAATATTACATGGTTTAGACTAGATTACAAAAAAGGAGAAGATCCATGGACCTTTTTGGAAAAGAGGACGACCTTTATAACCATACTAGTGACATGAAACTAAATGCCACTTCACATACAACTCACCACAATACCAACATGAGATCTACCTCCAAAAACCCTTTCAATGACACAAATATTGGACATCCATCACACAACAATCCTTTTGAGGAATTCATTCACAAAGATGCAAATGGAAATGTGTTTATAGAAGACATAGAGGCTACTGCCCAGGATCTAGAAGTAGCTTCTTTCATAGACAAATTATCCATGCTAGATCCACAATGATATTTAGCCAAGCTCTTACATTAAGGAGTTAGATTACCACATAGATTTTATGTCAATACCTTGAGAGTGGCATAACCTATTCATGACACACAAAATAGTCAAACTCCCCCAGCACGATAACATAGCACTACCACTGCTTCTATTGGCATGAAAACTCAAAGTGAAACCAAAATGATCAATACGAAATCTTCTTTTGGGGCACCAACTATATCACAAACCATGTCACAAACAATGCAACAAGTTTCTAAAACTATGTCACAAACTTCTATCTCAACATTTCCTACATTTGGATCATCATCCAATGCTATGGGGACATCCTCATTCAATCCTTTTGCAAGAAAAAAAAAAAAGAAGAGTTGACATTCAAGGACCTCAACCTAACACCAATACCACATCACAAGGTCTTGAAATTAACATGAACACTAGTAGCCCTCATAGATAAAACATGAGCTTCCCACATGGCGATATCTATCAATTTGGACAAGGAAATCAAGCATTACAACACATGAACATGTCAAAATAAGACACAACCTGCTTGATCATAAAAAAAAACATGGGAAGCACATTCCTAAAATGCAATTCAATGCTACTAGATCACATATCCCAACATACAATTCCCATGTTCATACACATGCTCAACATCAACACATTCCAACTAAAAGGTGTTATCACAAAAAACATGAATCAAAGGGATACCTATTGACAATATGAGTGATTCCACCAAAAATCCAATAGTGGATGCATTGACTGCCCATCTAATTACCTTACAAAAAAAAGTAGAGAACATGCAGCTATCAAACAAGAAGGCTTATACATCCATTGACTTGCATCCATATTCATTTGTCACTAGCTTATACATGCCACCATTCCCTCTAGGATATGTGGTCCCAAATTTCTCTAAATACAAAGGAAATAAAAACCCTATTGAGCACATAAGAGAATTCACAACTACTTGTATAGATGTGGCATATGAACAAAATTATTTGATGAGACTTTTTCCTAGGAATCTCATAGGTCCCACAATCAATTGGTTCACCCTTTTTCTTAAAGGGATAAGATCATGGGATGAACTTTCCAACAAATTTGTAGGTAACTATGCCTATAACACTTACACTAACATTACAATCGCCACACTATGTAAGATAACATAAGAAGAATCTATTCAAACATTCATTCATTTCTTTTTAAAATGGCTAGGCTTGGAAAGTTGATGTCTAGTTGAAATCCCTGAAAAGGAGAAGGTACAAAAGTTTGTTCAAAACCTCATTGGACCTTTCAAATATAATTTTCAAGTCCATTATTGTACAACCTTCATAGACCTTGTTGAAAATGATGTCCAACTTGAAAAGGCCCTCTTCGCACAAGGTGATTTTAAGTGCCCAAGTATGAACACGAACATGAACATGAACAATGATAAGAACAAGTATTGGGCCAAAAAAAAACATGTTACAAATGATGGTGTTGTCAACGCTAAAGTAGTGAATAAAATCGGTCTTGAAATCACTCTTAGGGGATCTCAACCACAAAAAACTCCCCTTTCCATCCTGACACCTATCTCAAATTCCATTCAAGGAAACCAAGACCAAGGTCAACAAAGGTAAACTAGACAATTCCCAAAACACCACACATACTACCCCTTGGGAGAACCTATTCGAACAGGATTCAAGCATCATCACAACGTATTGGTTCTACACATAGCTTTCAAGAGTCTTGTCTTAATCATGCAAAATATTAAAAAAAATGAAAATTACAACAAAAATGATTACCTTCATGAAAACCTGGCAAACAAGCAACTTGGTGACACCAAAAAAATAAAAAAATATCAAAAAAAGTAAAGAGAAATAATCCATTAGTCAAAACCACTTCGGTGGCACTTTGGATAAGTACCATGGTGAAAAACTAAGAAACAGGTTCCATGCGTAGGTAGTATTATTTTTGCCATCTACTATCACTCCATCTACCTTTGTCCATAACAAATACCTAGCCTTCCGACACCCTCACAACTTCTATCATAAAATATTGCTATTTCTTTCCATGGCTTAAAATGTTGAGATCATGCCTCACACATCATCCACCTTTTATCCCAAGCAAGTCTCATTCCACCTCGTTCATCCTGGTTAGTCCTAGACCCGAGTGGGGGAAACACCCTTAACACCTAACTATGGTGGGTCTCGCACATTGTCTTGTATATCATAAAATATCCAAAAAAAATAAAATAATAAAATATTCGACAAAAGCCAACAAAATCAAATATTTGACAAAAGCAAAAAAATCAAAATATCCAAAAAATCCAAAAACTCAAATATTTGACAAAAGAAAAAAGAAATCAAATATTTTACAAAAGCCAAAAAAATCATAACATTGTCAAAAATCCAAAAATATATACCAAAAACATACAAATAACTCTCAAAAATCCCAAAAACAGAGTCAAAATCAATCAAAGTTAAGTCATAGTTAGAATGGTCAAACTATGTGGTCTCTATGCATTTTCTATGTAGGAAAGGTCATCATTTGATGTACCCCCCAGACCACTTGAGTCGGTCTTATAGGTTCTTAATATCAACTGATCATTTCAGTCTAATAAACAAGTTACTTGGTCTTTTCCATGTCAGTCCTATTAGTCAATAAAATATATCATCCTTGATCATGGTGTCAAACAAACTATGAGGTCTCTAAACATTTTCTTCATAGGAAAGGGCATCATTGTTGTGCCCTTGAGGCCCCCTAGGTCAGTATTTTAGGGTCTATCGGGTCACATTAAAACACATTAGTTAGTCTTCAATAAATGGGCATGTAAGTCTCATCTCTGTCGAACTACATGGTCTATGAGTGTATGATGTAGGCAAGGCCATCATTGATGAGCCCCTGAGGCCCCCTAAGTCCAGACCCTTAGGGTCTCTTGATTCATTCTTTGCCTCATTGCAACATCCTAAATCAAACAAATCTTAAACAAATCTAGGCACGTGGTCAATTGGGTCATCTACTCAAACTTGGTCAAACTCTCATAACAATGCCAAACTATCAATTCTCGGTCATTTTTAGGACATGTATTTCTAGGGAATGACCCTTGTCATTTATTTTTTCTTTAGGATATGTCTTTCCTATGCATTGACACTATCAAATGGAATTTTGGGGGGATCCTATCAACACTAGGGATTGACACTCCCAACATCAAGTCTATTTAGGATCCGTCCTTCCTAAATTTGATTCCTCAAAATTTATCACACATTAGCCTACTTGACACAAAACTAGGCTTTTCCAAAATTGACATTTAAGCATTAATAATCTTGACATCCAAAAAAATCTTAGAAAACACTCTTGGAAAACACTTTGGCAAACACTGTCTCTAAATATGGTCACTTTTACCATTTTATTTTTCATCATAATACTAGCCATCTCCAAGATGTCTTGTATAGGATTTAGAGGAGAAATGATTTTTCATGAATTCTCTTTCATTTTGATGACTGTCTATGGTATATTGCGATAAAAACACTAGGATAATTGGGCTCCCTATTTGAGTCACAATCCTCCTTGTTTGCAATTTTTTGTTTTACGCGATGGCATGACCTTGTACACCATTGATTTATGTCATATCATAGTGCTTTTTGTCCATTGCAATAATTTGTCCAATGATGATTAATGCAACACCTACTTGTACTCTGGAAAATATTGAAGGTTTCTTATCTGCACTAACATCCGCCCCCTTTCATCTAATAGTCCCTCTTGTTCTACCCTCTAAAAATGTCCTATAACACACAAAAACATAGCTACATACATGACCATCTATGGGTTTGCATTAGTACATTTCACATAGGCTATACATCTCACATTTGCATAAATCCATTTACATGTCATTTGCATAATTCCATTTGCATTAACATAACATATAGGCACATTTCCATTTCATAAATCATACATTCTATTGCTTCAGATTTATACATGACAACTATAATCATAACATAAAGCATAATCCATACAATACTCACATCATCCACAATTAGAGAACATTACATTCATAATCATAATCATGAAATTTTATGCATTCATTAGTATTTAGGCATCATGCATATATAAAGCATTATCATAACATCATCAATAACAACATCTCATCATAAAATACCATCATTTATACATACATCACATAAAACATAATGCATCATCATGGGAATGATAACATAGGGAATATCACATAATCATAAATCATCATGCATAATAACACAACACATGGCATATAGTCCGCACCAAAAATTATATATATTTATCACTCAAAAAAGTGTCACATTACAATATAATGTCTCTCCAAAAATGAGCTCGTAGGCTTGATGGACAAAAATACAAGTGTCAAAATACATGAGTCAAAATGGGTCTATCCAATGCGGCCATGATCCCTAGAGCCCATGTTTCTGCTCTCACCCCAACTCAATATTCTCTAAGATTACTTGTTGTGAGACCAACCACTACTAACAACCTTTGACACACTAAGTTCCCATCACTTTGATGGCACTACCTCCTCTTAGATCTATCTATAATACCATTCTCTGCACCCAATTCTAGCAATCTCTCTGACCATATCAACTATAGGCCCACCTTCAGGTGGCAATAAAGTCTAGACTCCTCTTCTCTTCTTTTTGTTCCCTGATAATGGTTGTGTGTGTCTCAGATTGTAGGGTGTCTCTCTCTACGTGTATTCCATCCCTCTCTACCCATAGAGCATGAAGCTCAGCCTCTAATTCCTATGCTTCTTCCTATAGGCTCACTAGCTCCTAATCTCTATCCCCTATACTTCCTCTGACAAGTACATCCTTACATCCCTCATTCCCATGTAGAATCCTCTTTGTAGGATCCATTCCTCCTCACTCGTCTCTTCCTCCTCAAGCCACTCCTCATACCATACCACCTTCACATCCATAGAAGCTACACCAACTAGAATATTGAGTTACTCCACCTTAGGTCACTCTCCCTTTGCCTCCACATCTAGTATTTACTCCTCCTATCTACCCTCCTCCTCCTCTCCCTCCTCCTAGATGGGAGAAAGTGACATACTCCTCCTCCTCTATAGTCTCCATCGCTACATCCTCTCACCATCCCCTCCTCTCCCACCCATACAATCATCTCCTCCATCTCCTCCATCATCACCCCGACCACCACTTCCTCTCCCTCCATCTCCTCTCCCTCTCCCTCTACCTCTCCTACCTTGAGGACCTCGTCCTCCTCGAACCACCAGAGCTGGTTGATCTAGATTGGTCAAAGGAATATGGCATGCACTTCCCATGATGCATCATTCTCTATCAAGGTGCCTACATTTGTTGGAAACCCTCTCCATGCCCACAAAATTTCCTATATTTTTTCTATTGTCTACTCAATTGTAGCTACTGCAATCACCATTATGTCACCTCCTTGGGTGATCGAGCAAACACTATTGTACCTCGTGAAACTCCCTACTGCTCTCTTAATTATCTTAGGACTGGATCTGGAAAATATATATCAATAATATGTTGTGATTGAATAGTCCATCCAATAAGGTATCTCTCCTCTTGGCACAACTATAGATGTTGATGCTCATCCAACCACTAAGCATAATCCATCCAAGGCCTCCTTATGAAGCTAGCCAAAGTATGCAACCCATGTTGCCAGTAACCAATATCCTTGACATGTGTCTACATGACTGATCCTTTATATATATACACATATGGTACATTAGACACCAACTAGTGACCAACTAGTGGACAAGACACTATAATGCGCTCCCAAGCCTAGACCATCGAACGAGTGACTTTGCAGCTCATGGACTATCCTTGCTAATAAGTTATATCATGTAGCTAAAATTAAACCATCACTAAAAAACATGGCCCCTAGTAATATAATGTGTCATTGGTCATCATCTCGACTAACATGTCTCCCCATTTGACTGGAAATCCATGTCCTAAACGGTCTAGAATGACTACCCTGACTATCATAGTGCAAATTATGTAGTCAAACCACTCATATCTCATAGCTAATGTCTCCTATCTGATCTCATATTGGTCAATCCCCAAATCCTTGACATCCTCATATATGTAGTAGGTGGTCAAAGCCCGATGTCCCCAACCTAGATCATATATGACCTGCTAACCTTGGATCGGTAGTCATAGGATTTTGTAGACATCCTCTAATGTGATTGTAGCCTCTCTCGTAGGTAGATGAAATGAGCATGTCTCATAATGCCATCTCCCAGCAAGCACAGTAAGCATCCCCTTGTTTTCCCTAATGATGGGTATGAATGTAACATTATATAGGCCAAGATACCATAACATGCAGTTTTCAGCACTAGTCAACTAGTCTCACAACTGATAAGTATCTAGTGGTTGTGACTCTTGTGTGTAAATTGGATCCAAATGAACTCATGAGCAGCATGATGGCCAAGATACCATAAAATGCAATTTTTAGCACTAGTCAACTAGTCTCGCAACCGATAAGTATCTAGTGGTCGTGACTCTTATGTGTAAATCAGATCCAAATGAACTTGTGAACAGCATGATGGACACTACATCAGTTAAACATCTTATGTCAACCAATTTTTCACATGTCATAAAATAAAATCAATCCTACTCTAGGGAAACTTTATCACTAGTAAATTGTGTCACATAATTCTCAATTACGCTGCACAATGGAAAATGCGTTGCATGCTTTCACAAATGAGTCGCAGGATCTTGATTGTGTTGAACCCATAAATTAATTGTGAACTATACCTACACTTGCATCATTCCTAAGGCAGTTGCGTATAAGCCCTAAAGGTTGTGCATAATTACAACCAATTGCATCATGCATACACATATATAGTTAAAAACCTACAGATGTGTCGAACCCTAGAAAACGCATCACATAATTTCATATCCATATCCTACCCTTGGTGTGTTCTAATCACTTGTTTCGAATAATAGGAAATTTTATCAAATGCGATAACACTTGCGGCTATCCTTGAATGACGCAATTGACTGCTAAAATTTTAACCTATCTAAAAATGCATGAAATCAAAATTTGACAAAGTGGGTTTGTAGGTACTCACTAGATCTCCTACACCGTTCGGTCATTTGATTGTCTACACTTAGTATGCTTTTTGCTCAATGTGAGGAATGCACTCCATCTTCACTCAAAGCTCCTAATCTCCAACCTTCAAAAGTACAAAATTAGTCCTTGGCTTGCCAATTTCATACTTATACCTCCCAAAAATTAGGGTTTTAATAAGGTTTGTGCTCGTTTCACTTCAAGTAATCCTTGCAACTATATTCTATATACCATGAGGTTCCTAAAGGTCATTTCTCTCACCACCATGGCATTTTCTACCTATTAAATTGACTTTTCGAAACATTTTTTGATTTTATTTTATTTTTTGGAAATGTTGATAAATTCTTCTAAGGGGACATGCGTCTACCCTAATTACACTGGGAAACATTTTGACTAAATTGTCTTTGTCACAATGCGATAAAATACATCAAGACAAAGAGGGGAAAAATGTAGAATCATAAAAATAACCTAGTCCTACCAGCATTTTTTTTCCACGACTTACCATATTTCTTCTCAACTTAATTAAAATATTTAACTGTCCTATGGTCCAAATTTAACAATTAATTAAAAAATTCTTAATTGTTTCATTAATTCCTATCTTTTATTCCTCTTGATTATTTATTTAAATATGTCATTAATTTCCTATGTCTCTCTATAATTAAATAAATTCCTAAATTTATTTAATTATTATTTACTTTATCCTTTTTCCTCTACAATTAAATAATTTTCATTAATTATTTAATTGTCCTTTTGTATATTCCTCCAAAATTTAAATAAAATCATTTATTTAAATTGTCAGTTTCATTTTCCCACCAAGTAAATAATTAAAAATCATTATTTGTTGTCCTGGCCCCACCTCTTTTGAATTAAATTAATTTTTAATTCAAAAGGTCAACATTGCCTCCTAAATCAAATAATTTTAAATTCTTATTTGATTCTCCAACAACCTTTTTTTCATCCCCAATATCTTCTTGTCACATGTATTCCTATACATTGGTTTAATTTTCCTAAAATTAAATCATAGCCCTCCATTTCAAATTTCACCCCACTTTTTCCCTAACCCTAATTGCTAGTTGTCATATTCAATCTCAGCCTTCCATCTTAGGGAATTTGTAAATTGTCTATCCTAGCCATTCTTCCAAAAAATTGACTTTTATAAAAGGGCAATCCCAACCTCATTTTGTCACTTCATGCTTGCAAATTTTTGAGTACACTAGAAATTTCTTGTTCAAATCCTTCAATATTTTGCTAGATCTTTGTCATAGGTCGTAGTTTCCCATTAAAATATCAGGGAAAATGGTATTGATAGAAAAATGCAGAAGGGAAATGAAGTTGAATCATGGAGTGTATGAAGGTTTTGGTGATATTGTTCATTGGTTTATGATTTTTTTACTCCATTGTACTTCATTGTTAGCTAGGGTTTAGTTTGTTTATTTCTAACCTAAATTTTTCCCTTAGTTATAGTTGTAGTTAAAATGTTGTTAACAAAGAGCGAGCTTAGAGAAAAGAGAGTTAAATGGGTTAAAATTTTGTAAGAGTTTGGTTTAGAAATTATACCCATGAAGGTAGTCTAGGGACAAGCCTTGGTTAAATATATTATAGAGATAGATCCACAAATCTCTAGCCAACAGTAAAGTTTGGATATAAAAGATCAAGAAGATTGGTATTCAGATATATGGTGTTATTTAGTTAGCCATACTTGCCTTTATCATATGCAGAGGAATCAAAGAAGAGCCCTTAAGATAAAATCACAAAGTTACATGATCAAAGGAGGAGATCTATTCAAAATAAATCATGAAGGAATCTATTTAAGATGTTTGAATAGAATGGAAGCAAATGAAGTGTTGTAGGAATTTCATGATAAGTTTGGAACAACTCATTAAGCACCTTTAGCCATTGCACACCTCATCTTGAGAGTTGGTATTTACTGGCCAACAATTTTTACAGACACATATGAACATGTGAATCACTGTTATACATGTCAAACTATGAAAAATAAATGAATATTTAATGCTCAACCATTATAGCCAGTGACAAAAATGCACCCTTTTTCACAATGGGGACTATATTTCATTGGTACTATTAATCCTCCTTCATTCATGGGTCATAGGTTTGTATTGACTTCTATAGATTATTGCACCAGATGGATGGAAGCATGTCCTAGCAAACAATGCACCATAGAGGTGGCAATCAATACTTTGGAAGAGAACATTATTACTAGGTTTGGAGTACCTTACGCACTGGTATGTGACAATGGCCCTACTTTTTCTTCATTAAAGTTTTCCAATTAGGCATTTGAATAGGTATAACATTTAAATTCTCATTTAACTATTATCCATAAGAAAATGGATTAGGAGAGTTATCAAACAAAAATTTTCTCGATATAATTAAACAATTGGTTGAAAAGAATCCTACAAAATTACATTCTTTATTGAAATTTTCCCTTTGGTTAGATTGTACTAGGATGAAATTTGTGTTGGGGAATTCTCCTTACCACTTAGTTTATGGGGTAGATCCTATATTTCCAATAGATTTGAAAATTCCTACTTGGTAGTTTGCTCAAGAATATATTGGATTAGATGATCAAACTAAAGCTTGACTATTGTAATTAATGCATTTAGCTGAAAAGTGTACCTAAGCTATAGATCATTTTTCTAGGCATTAATTTGTTGTAAAATAAGGGTTTGACAAAAGGGATAGATTAAAGACTTTCAAAATATTTGACTTATTCGTATATGGTGAGTTTGACAAGTTATGAACATGTCCTTATCAAGTCTCTAAAATTTTGGGTGATAGTGTGTCATAGATAAAATGGATTGCTGCAAAGAAAGATGGTTAAATATAATCTAACAAGCATAAATCTAAATGAAACAACTAAGAATTAATTAAATTAAGTAAAGAATAAAAATGATAATGAAACGATCTCACCGAATATTAGTCCACCTCTTCAAATTATATTGATTGTCCTTCTCCATTTTCCCCTAGTCTCTTGTCCTTCATATTCTAGTCCTCTCATTGATTTCAAGAGCACACTCATGTTCTTCCCTTTCACTGGGGCATATCATTTTTTCAATTTCTTTGACACAATGCGAGAAACAACATTGTATCAATGAGGGGAAAACTGTAGACACTAAAAATTGGTCTAGACCTATGAGTACCACTTTCAACATAATTCTCTAATGTCCATGGTCATGATTAAATAATTTTTATTATTTAATTACTTTTTGAACACATCTTTCCTCTATTAATTTACTATTAAAAGAAGGGTAAAAACTTTATTAAACCAAGGAAAAATACAAAGTAAGGCCATTACACAACCCTATCTAGATCCACCAAGTGGTCCAACTGTTGAGACAAATTAGGGGGTAATTGATCCCGATCCAACACAAACTAGTCCTGAAGATGATTTGACGCCCATTTAGCCAAACCATCTACAACACCATTCCATTCTCTAGGAATATCAGTAAAAGTAATGAACTCTAGAGAAGTACAAAGGTTGAGAATCTTTTCCACAATCAGAGCCAACTGCCAACTAACATCATCTAAATTATGCCTATTCAATAGGTTCACAACAACCTGGGAATCAGATTCACAAATGAGCCTGTGCCACCCCAATTGACTTCCACGTTTCACTGCCAAAAGTATAGTCTGAGCCTCCATAAGATTATTAGAATGAAAACCATTATAAACTGAGAAGATAAACTGAACATCACGAAAGCTATCCCGACCAACCCCACCAATACCACCATGACCAGGATTTCCATGAGAAGAGCCGTCAATATTAAGCTTGAGGACCCCCTGAGGAGGAGGGGACCATCTTCCCTCCCTATTAACCTTTGGGGTAGGATGACGACATCTGTTGCACATGAGATGTTGTTGCGGAGGAGGAAGATGGAGACGTTTAAAACAATCAACATCAGAAGGGGCCACCAAAATAGATAGATCACACTTAGCAGCAAGAGTTTCACCCAAGGAATGCAGAATTTTCTGCCATAGACAAGGGGCCACCAATAACACATCCTGAAAAACCCGACGATTCCTCTCCAATCAAAGATTCCAAATAATGAAGGAAGGGCCAATCCCCCAAGTAGCTTGAAGAAAGGAAGTAGAAACCGGGGACCTACCCCAGCGATCCAAAAACTCAACTAATGAGCAAACATGCTAGCAGGGCGTATTCCACACCCCCCACCAAAAATGCTAGATCTCCCTAGCATAAGAGCATTGGAAGAAAACATGAGAGACACTTTCTTCTGAATTACAACATAACACACATCTTGAGGGACCTTGGAATCTGTGCTTGCAAAGATTATCCCAAGTAAGACACCTGCTTTGAGCCACTAACCACATGAAGAAATTGCACTTAGGCCAAGCCAACTTATGCTAGACTTGCTTCCACCAAGGGACCTCAATATCTCTAAAAAATTGCCTACCCAGCTGCTCATAGCCAATAGACACAGAGTACTTCCCAGACCTATTAGAGCCATCCCAAGCCAAAATATCTAGGCCCCACTAAGAATTACAAGCACGAGAACCCAAAAGCTGAGCAAGCTCTTTCCTGCACCCCTCAGCCCCCTAGGAAGCCATTCAACAGGATGCTTCTAGCGAAAGGTAACCATAGAACCACTATTCTCAACAATCTTCTAATGCTCCATGGTGTCCCAGCTAGCAGTAGTAAAAACATCACAAAGGGGCTGAAGATGAGGATAATCAGAAAGAAGGGGTGGGTGACCATCCCAAGCATCAAACCAAAAAAGAGCTTGAGATCCTGAGTGATAGATCTAGAAAAGAGCACGCTTAATCAACTGATCACCCACTATCAAAGTATTCCAAATCATAGAGCCACTCTCCTCCAAAGGATAGCGGAGGACCTCAAAAGAAGCAACACCTCTAAGATACTTATGGTTAAGAATCTAAGCCCATAACTAGTGTTGGTTAGTGCACTAATGCCAATAAAGCTTAGTAGCAAGAACCTGACCATTCAGAATAGCAAAGCATAAGCCGAGACCCCCCTCCTGCTTTGGTCTACACACAAAATCCCAGTTAACAAGAATCCACTTAGAGGACATCAAGTTCCCACTCCAAAGGAATTGATGAGAGAGAGCATCAAATTCCCTAAGGAAATACATAGGGATCGAATGAAAAAAACACCTATAGATGGGGAGGGCCTGAATAACCATCTTAAGGAGAGTAACTCTAGCAACTATAGACAACCATCGATGAGTCCAATGAGTTACCTTCTTTCTCAACTTATCACGCAACAACTACCAGGAAGATCGGGGCTGCCTGCCAACAACAAGAGGAATCCCCAAATACACAAAGGGAAGAGACCTAATTTGAAACTGCAAAATTCCAGCAATCCTTCATTGGATAGCCTAGGGAGTATTAAAGATGAAAATAGAGGAATTCTACTCATTGAATTTCTAACCTGAAGCACCAAGGTAGATATTCAAAGCATTTCTGAAGGATTGAGCTTCACAAATACAAGCCAGCCCCATAAGGGAAGTATCATCCACAAACTGGAGATGAGATAGCATTGGAAGACCCATCCCCCACTGCTAACCATGAATCAAACCCTGAGAAACCTGGAATTTAAGGAAGTGACCAAGCCCCTCTGCCAAGATAATAAAAATATAAGGAGAGAGGGATCCCCCTGACGAAGTCCCCTAGAAGCACCAAATAGCTCAGAAGGCTCACCATTCACAATAACCGAAAAGGAGGAATAAGTCACACAACTCATAGTCCAATTCACCCAATATGAAGAAAACCCAAAGGCCAACATAATCTTCTGAAGAAATCCCCATTTAACTCTATCATACGCTTTGGCCATATCTAGCTTACTGAACATAGACCTAACCTTAGAGATTTTCATGGAATGAATGACCTCAGAGGCAAACACCACTCCATCCAAAATATGATGGCCCTCCACAAAGCCTCCTTGCTCCTTAGAAATAATAGTAGATAAAAAAGACTTAAGCCTTTCCACAATCAACTTCATAACAATCTTATACACCACATTGTAGAGCATAATAGGTCTAAAGAAATCAATCTGATCAGCTCCATCTTTCTTAGGGATGAGAACCATAAAATTAGCATTCAGGGCACGAAGCATCTGCTTATTATGAAGAGACTCACGAACCACCTCCAACAAATGCATCTTCACACTATCCCAAAACTCTTGGAAGAATTGAACAGGGAAACCATTAGGGCCAGGAGCTTTCCCCTTATTCATCCAAAACACAACCTCCTCCACCTTAGAAAAAGTAATCGAACGGTTCAAAGAAGCATTCAAGTCATTAGAGATCAAAGAAGGAATACAAGAAATGACAATGTTTTCATTAGCCTCAGTAGGGGGAGAGTCCTCAGTGAACAGAGTAGAGTAGATTGATGGGATTCTCTAGACAAAGCCTATTGTGAAGATATAGAAGAGCCCTCATGATTTACAAGAGAAGGGATATGACATTTATTCTGATGAGCCTACACAAAATGATGAAAGAAAGCAGTATTATTGTCACCCTCTTGAAGCCAGTCAACCCTAGCCTTTTGTTTCCAAAAAAATTTCTTCACGAAGATCCCACTCCTCCACCACTTTCAGGGCCTGGGACTCAGCATACCCAAGAGCCTCTAAAATACCCAAATCCCTAATCTGGCAAGTGATAATAGCAAGGTTCTCCTGTGCTTCCCTTTTTTTTCCCGTAAATTTCCAAAGCATGCTCTATTCCAATGCTTAAAATGAAACTTGACATATTGCAGCTTCTTGACGAAAGCATACATAGTTGTACCATATGCAGGAGCTCCATCCCTCCACCACTGACCAACCAGATTATATAAGGATGAATCATGCAACCACATAAGCTGAAATTTGAAATGAGGGTTCTTAGAATTAGGGAAAGAAGAATTAGAAAACTTAATTGGCCAGTGATCTGAGCCACACCAATCCAGGATCTCAAAGCAAGTGACTAAATTGCTCCCAACCCAAAAGCAAGAGACCAGAAATCTATTTAGCCACTCTGAAATTGTAGCATGCCCACTTCACCTATTATTCCAATTAAAAATTCCATTGGAGGGTTTAATGTCAACAAGAGCAAGAGAATCCACATTAGCATGAAATAGATCAGATGCAAGACCCAGTCTTGGAAGCCCCCCTCTTTTCTCCTCTAAACACAACACAAAATTGAAATCTCCTACTAAGATCCAAGGCAAATAGGGTGCACAAGACCTAACATACCTGATATGGGCCCAAAGTTGGATTTTACCACGAATATCAATCAGAGCATAAATATTACTAACTAAAATAGTCTCACCAAAATCTAAAACAAAAGCAACCACATAAATAGAGGAATGGCTAGAGATCCACTAGTGAGGAACAACCTTATGAGGATCCTAAAAAAGAGCCAAACCTCTGGAACTGCCCCTAGACCCAATTCACTAGCACTACCTAGAACCCCAAATGCGAGGAGAAAATTGAAGCATGAGATCCACTTGAAGGTTGGTCTCCTGCACACAGAAAATATCCAGAGAGTGAACCCTAATCAAATCTTGAATAGCCTTTTTTCGAGAGGCACTATTCAACCCCCTTGCATTCCATGAAAGAATAATCATGAGGAAGGTTGGAAAAAGTGAGCCTCAATGGTCTTAACCGACCCCCATTCCACCAACAAATCTCCAGTAAATTTAAGCTTGTCTGCATCCTTCTTACGACCAACTTTAGAGGAATTGTCAAAATGCCCCTTTTTGAGAGGGCGTTGTAGCACCCCAAGACCAAGAGACGTACACTGACCTCTACCTGAAGACAATGCCTCCTTAGCCAAATCTGCTAAAACAATATCATCATGTAGATCTACAGAAGCATCAGGAGGCCCAACACCCCCCTACACCAACAGTGGAGAGTTATCCTTAACAACCATAGCCTGCTCCATCCCTGTACCCATTTTATTTGCTCCAATCAAGATCTCAGCTAGGATCCCCTCCTCTAAGGCCAAACTATCTAGAACCTCAAAATAGTTGAAACCCTGATCACTTTTTTTATCTTTAAAGGGCCACTTCTGACCCCTCCCCTTAGCTTTCGACTTAACAGGAATAAAACCATAATTCGGTCCCCCCTCAGTCATAGGCACCTTTCCCTTATCTCCCTTCTCAGTTGAAGGCTCCGAAGAAGGAGGAGAAGAAACCCCCACCATTCGAGTAGTCCTAGGACATTGGCGTTGAAGGTGCCCATACTCGTGACAAAATCGACGTCGAAAAGGGAGGGACTCATAATCTAACTATTGAATCCCCGAGGCAGAGCCAATACAAATTTCCAAAGAATCTGGTAATGGATTATTTAAATCAATTTCAACACAAATGCAAGCGAATGAAAATACCTTTTTATCTAAAGTATTCTGAGCAATGGTAGTCGGCTTCCCTAACAAAGAAACAATTCTCTGCAAAATATCCTCTCTCCAAAACTCCAATGTTAGCCATGGCAGACAGACCCACACAGGAACTCATGAAGGCAGGTCCTCAGCTGCATTGAATCCTCCATGCCAAGGTTTCATGACCAATCTCACATGATTGTAAGAGTATGCCCCCCCATCAAAAACACCATTCCCAGCCACCAAAATATCAAAGTCACCTTCAACTTGCCAGGATCTACGAATCTAGGACTCCAAAGCCGAAAGGGGGATATGGATACCCAAAAATTTACAGATAAGAACATGTTGGCTCCAATAAGAAAATTCCTCTTGCACAGATTCTAGAGAAATAACCAAAACAAGGCGATCTTGTCTTCACGGGAAACACCCATTCACCTTTTTAAGCTTAGAGCTCTCACCCACAAACGAGGAATCCATCGTCGAAGCATGCACATCTGCAAAGGAAGTTCGAGATGGCTTCTTAACCGAAAGCATCAAAATATTGGAGATCCCAGCCATAACTTCACACCCAAAACCCACCACACCAACCTCCACACCCCTCACCGCCGATAGCAACCCCACACAACACCCCACAATCCCACATGCTACACCCCACACCATACACAACACACCACACCCCTCCACACCTAGCACACCACCGCACCCCACCCCACCTCACCCCACCCACACGCGCGAGCAGTAGCAAGCTGTAGGCACCTGCACAGGAGGCACGCACACAACAGGAGGTACGCACGCAGCAAGAGCTAGGCATCACTGCCCTAGCAGCAGACCAACGTAGAGCAATTGACCATTGTGCTATCCTAGCGCTATAGAGTGCCAACCACCTCCTCTATTAATTAAATAACCTTTTAATTATTTAATTAATTCATGTTATGAATCTTATTCAACTTTGATTAATTAAATAAATCGTATTTATTTAATTAGGTCGTTAATTAATTAATTCCCTTTTTGAATTAAATAATATATTATTTAATTAAATCCTTCAATTTCTAATGTTGAATTAAATTAACATTTAATTCATAATTAATTATTTCTGTCACATTCTTCTATCGTCCAGTTATTTAATTATTCACTCACCATCTAACTTGAGATCTATTTAAATTCGCAAGTTATCTCCGAATTCAATATCTGATCATCTCTGCGAAAGGATTCTCTGTCACAACCAGTGAGTTAACTAGTTCTAACTCATATGCATGAATATATTTATTAATTAAATATCTTTATTTAATTATTTAATTCATGTGTCCATTCGAACAAATTATTCTTTGAGTTCTAACTTTATCATTTTCATTTAAAGTCTAATTATTCTATTTTTGAAGACTTTCAACTGAAGATTAAATGATTTATTAAATCTTGAACTCATGTTCTTTCTATTTTTGAATAGTATTAACACTAGATTAAATTATTATTCTAATTTTATCTTTATCATGTAGAATTTCCCAACTCACATTGCATGTAATTCATCAATCTTGAGCATTGATCTCTCTTTCGAATCTGAGCCGATCGTTTGAAAACCCAATTTCTATAAATTGACCTATCATTGTCATTATTCTTCCTCCTGAAATCAATACTTTGAAGAAGAACTTATAATCTTCGATATTTTTCTTAGACAATATAACAAGGCTATGCTTGCATACATACAAAAAATCTAAGGGCAAGAATACTGATACAATAAAATGGAGAATGAAAATCAAGATAATTCAAAGAGGTGGACTAATACTCGGTGAGATCGTCTCATTGCCATTTTTATTGTTTAGTTCATTTAATTCGTTCTTAGTTTTTTGATTTAGATTTATGCTTATTAGATTAGATTTAACCATCTTTTTGTGCAGCAATCCATTTTATCTATGTCACATTTTACACGAGGGATACAAGATGCTATCCCTCATGGATGGTTTCTCTAGGTATAACCAAATCAAAATCGTAGCTGAAGATCAACACAAGACAACATTCACATGTCCATGGGGAACATACTATTGGAATGTTATGCCTTTTGGGCTTAAGAATGAAAGAGCTATGTATCAACATGCAATGATGACTATTTTCAATGATTTTATCCATACTCTCATGGAATATTATGTCAATGATATTATAGAAAAATCAGTAACAACGGAAAATCATTTGAAATTTCTAGACAAGATTTTCCTAGAGGCTAGAAAATTACGTCAGACTAAATCCAAATAAATGTGTCTTTGGAGTGAAATAAGGGAAAATTCTAGGATATATCATTTCTAGAAGAGGCATTGAAGTAGATCCAGAGAAGGTAAAAGCTATTATAGAAATTCCTCCTCCCGTGTGGATTGGTCAACTAAGAACACTATAGGGAAGATTACAGTCTATCAGGCACTTCATTGTACAACTAGTAGACAAAATACACCCATTCCAACATTTTCTCAAGAAGGGAGTATGATTTGTATGGACACCTAAATGTCATGAATCTTTCCAAAAAATTAAGGATTATCTACTCACTCCACCTATGTTAATGCCAACTATAGATGGCAAACCATTAATACTATACATTTCAGAAACTTAGCTGGCATTAGGAGCTCTTCTCGCAAAAAATGATGATCAAGGTCATGAAAGAGTAGTGTACTACATCAGTCGTACCTAGGTGGGATATGAATTAAATGACAGTAACATAGAACGTGCATGTCTTGTGGTAGTCTTTGCTACTCAAAAAATTTGGCACTATATGCTAAACCACCAAACCATGTTGGTCACAAAGATTGATCCTCTTAAATATCTCCTAAATAAAGTAGCATTAATAGGCCGATTGGCTAAATGGGTTATGATACTTAGTGAATATGACATCTAATATGTGGAGAGGAAAGCTATAAAAGGACATAGATAAAATGGATTTCTACACAACAAGATGGTTAAATATAATCTAACAAACATAAATCTAAATCAAACAACTAAGAACGAATTAAATGAACTAAACAATAAAAATGATAATGAAACAATCTCACCGAATATCAGTCCACCTCTTCGAACTATCTTGATTGTCCTTCTCCATTTTGTTGTATCAGTATTCTTGCCCTCATATTTTATGTATGTATGCAAGCATAGCCTCGATGTATTGTCTAAGCAAAATATTGAAGATTATAAGTTCTTCTCACAAGTACTGATTTCAGGAGGAGGAATAATGACAATGACAGGTCAATTTATAGAAATTGGGTTTTTGAACGATCAAGATTGATGAATTCCATGCGATGTGAGTTTTGTGTCAATTAGAATGTCAGTTGGGATATTTTGTAGGATAAAGAATAAATTAGAATAATAATTTAATCTTGTGTTAATACTATTTGAAAATAGAAAGAAAATGAGTTCAAGATTAAATAAATTATTTAATCTTCAGTTAAAAGTCTTCAAAAATAGAAGAATTAGACTTTAAATGAAAATGATAAAGTTAGAACTTAGAGAATAATCTGTTCGAATGCACACATGAATTAATTAATTAAATAAAGATATTTAATTAATAACTATGTTCATGCATATGAGTTAGAACTAGTTAATTGACTGGTTGTGATAGAGAGTTCTTTCGCAGAGACGATCAGATATTGAATCCAAAGATAACTGGTGTATTTAAATAGATCTCGAGTCAAATGGTGAGTGAATAATTAGATAACTGGACGATAGAAGAATGTGATAGAAACAATTAATTATGAATTAAATGTTAATTTAATTCAACATTAAAAATTGAAAGATTTAATTAAATAAATAATAATAATTTATTTAAATGATTGTTGAAAAGATTAATTCAATAATTCAATAAGGAATATTTAATTATAATTGAACTATGACAAAGGGGTTAATTAAATAATAGATTATTTAATTCAGAAAGGGAATTAATTAATTAGCAACGTAATTAAATAAATATGATTTATTTAGTTAATCAAAGTTGAATAAGAGTCATAACATGAATTAATTAAATAATTAAAAGGTTATTTAATTAATAGAGGAAAGATGTGTTTAGAAAGTAATTAAATAATAAACATTGTTTAATCATGACAATGGACATTAGAAAATTATGTCGAAAGTCGTACTTCTAAGCCTAGACCAATTTTTAGTGTGTACAATTTTCCCCTCTTTGATACAATGTTGTTTATCGTGTTGTGTCAAAGAAATTGAAAAAATGATATGCCCCAGTGAAAGGGAGAATGATGAGGAGGTAGTGGTATGCCCCCTCGAGAGGATAGGCTGGTTTGAAGAACATGAGTGTGCTCTCCAAATCAATGAGAGGACTGGAATATGAAGGAGAAGAGACTAGGGGAAAATAGATAAGGATGATGAAGATACAAACTAGAAGAAATGTTAGTGCGGATAATTCAAAATGTTAGTACAAAAAAAAGAAGGTTGTTTGAAGGACATATGATCTTCGATATTTTTCCATATATATACTAAGCTTTGCATTTTATCATCATTGGGCAGGACTGACAAAAATGGATAGTACACACCATGATATGAGAAAGACCATAGTGTACAAAGTCATCCACTTGCGAAAAACAGACAATCGTAGACAAGGAGTGTCTTAACTCATACTAAGGGCAAGATTGCCCCAATCTTTTTATCTAGACAAACCATAGACAACAAACAAATAAAAATGGGTCATGAGACATCATTGCTCCTCTAAATCCTTTATGGGACATCCTTGAGGAAACTAGTAACATGACTCAAAATCCAAATTTTAAAAAGATAGTTGACAGACAATAGTCTAAGAAAAAGAGTCTTGAGACATCCTTGCTTCTCTAAATCCTTCAAGGGACATCCTTGAGAAAGCTAGTAATCGGACTTATGCAAAAATCGATAGAAAGACAAGACAAAATAAGATATAAATTCAAAAAGAGAAATAAAAGTATTTGCCAAAACTTGATCTTGTGTAATTGTTTGATGTTTGACATAGCTCGATGTGAGGGATGATACATACCGCATAAGACGTTGAGTCTGGTTTAGACTTGGTGAATATCTGTGTAAGGCATGATAAAGCTTGGTTTTAGAAAGACATGTGTCGTATAAGATGTTGGAGCCTAATGACGTTTATGTGACAAGATACATGAGACTATGAAAATTGACGATGTCTATTGACAAGAAAGACATATCTTGCTAAGATATAAGTTTATCACTTTGACAATCTATTTGATTTTGACTTGATGATAGTTTTTTAGATTTTTTCCTTGTTTATTAATGACTTGTTTTGGTTCCTTGACTATTATGAGTGTGTGTGTTTTTATAGTGTATGACTTGAGATGATATACCCTAAAGGACTGACCTAATGCAGCCTTGGGGGCTCATCGATTGATTAGCCTTGCCTACATTGTACACACAGAGACCTCATAGTTTGACCAAACTTTAACTGACATAACTGACTCAAAATGTGTACTTAAGTTGATTATATGCAACATCTGTGATAGTGAATGTGATAAACCCTATTGGAATGACCTATTGTGGTCACAGGGCCTCATCGATTGATTATCCTTGCCTACATTGTACATGCAGAGACCTCGTAGTTCGACATGACCAATGATTTTGAATGTACAAAGAGTCATGATTTTAATGTGTGTGAGACGTGAGAAACCTAGACAAACAGACCTAATGCCTTAGGGGAACATTGATAGATGGCGTTGCCTATGTCTAGTCATAGAGGCAATGTAGTTTGACTATTTCTACAACTGACTTAACATAACTGATGTTGACTATGTTTTTGATTTTTTTGTTTTTTGTCTTTTTCTAATGTTTCTGAATTTTTCCATGACATTTTACGATGTTTTTGAGCTTTTTTAAGGATATTTTTTGATGTTGGGTTGCTATGTACAAGGTCCTCATGACACAGAACATTGATTTTCCCCCAGTCGGGAATAAGGCATACAGGATGGAGTGGGGAATGTGACGGAGTGGACTTGATGTCAATCGATCCAAGTAATGGATAAGACAACCATTTATTATGAGTGAAGGTGAAAAGTCTAATTGGAATGATGGTAGACGAAAGAGAAAAGTTGACTACACATGGCACCTATTTGCCAGGTTTTCACCGTGGTACTTATCCATAGCACCACCGAAGTGGTATTCACTATTGGATGAATTATTTCTCTTTACTATTTTGCTGATTTTCCAATTTTTTTGGTGTTACAAAGATGCTTGTTTACTAAGTTTTCATCAAGGTAACCATTTTTTTATTTTTTCCATTTTTTGGTATTTTGTTTTATTAAGACAAAGACTCTCAGAAGCTATGTAGAGAACCTCTTCAGATGAAGGCTATTGATTGGTGAAAAAAGTGGTTCTCCTTCAGGGGTAGAGAGTTGATACGCTCCTGATCCAAAAGCTTATGTGACAATATAGGGCCCTAACCAGTTAGGCTCAAACTTACCTGGATTTTCTCGTCTAGCTTGATTCTTGGGATTCTCCATCAAAATGAAGTCACCAATGTCAAAGTGTTGATTTAGATCTTTCCTATTATAGCTACGATGAAGATGATTTTGATATGTTTGCAAATGGTCTAGTGCCTTTTGTCTTCGTTCATCTAGTAATTCTAACTCTTGTAATTTGGATACACGGTATTCTTCATTGTCAATATGACCTTTCAAGGATACCCTCAGAGAAGGGATTTCAACCTCAATAGGTAAGATAGCTTCATATCTAAATACTAGGGAGTATGGAGTGGCACCAGTGGGAGTAAGAATGGTTGTGCGGTAAGCCCATATGGTAGGATTAAGCTATAGATGCTAGTCATGACCAACATCATTGACAATCTCTTTTAGTATTTTTACAATGGTTTTATTAGATGCCTCAGCTTGGCCATTACCTTGTGGGTAATATGGAGTGGAAAAATGATGTTTGATAAGGAATTCTTCACATAGATGGGAAATTTCTTTATTTTTTTCAATGGATGGCCATTGTCTATAATAATGGATTGGGGTACACCATACCGAAAAATGATATAGTTTAGGATAACTTGGATATTTCTGTGTCGGTTATGTAGGTCATGGGAATAGCTTCAATCCATTTGGTGAATTATTCGGTGGTGGTTATGATGAATTTTCGGCTATTGGATGATGGAGGGTGTATCTTACCTATGAGGTCAAGTCCCCATTAGGAAAATGGCCATGGTGAAGTAATTACACAAAGCTCTCATGCTAGTTCTCATATCAAATATCCATGTATCTGACACTGTCGACATTTCTTTACAAAGATATATCAGTCCTTTTCCATTATAGGCCAATAATAACCTAATCTCATAATCTTATGGGATAAAGTAGAGCCGCAAGAATTGGATCCAAATATACCCTCGTGTACCACTCTCAAGGTTGCTTGTGCTTCTTCAACATCAGGAAATCTCATTAGTGTTTTTTCTAAGGTACGTCTATGTAGGGTATCTCTGATGATGGTGTATTTAGCTGACTTACGGATAAAGGTTCTACATTGGTTTTTTGACAGGTCTAATGGTAAAGTTTGGTCATTTAGATAGTCAAATACATCTTTGTACCAAGGGGAAGTAGGACCAACAATCATACACACCATCATAGAATCAGGGACATCATAGGTAGGGACCAATACTTGTTCGACCAAAAACTCAAAATTAGGCACATTGCTTAGAATATCCAATAAGGAACCCATGGTTTTCATAGCATCTATTGCCCTGTTCTGAATACGTGGTATTTTTTGAAAGGTAATATCATCAAAAACTGCTTGAAACTATTAGCCATGCACTTGTAGGGGGAAATTTTCTCATCTTTAGTTTCATAATCATCATTTACTTGCCGGACTACTAGCTGAGAATCCCCATAAACATGTAGACTCTTAATCTTCCTTTGCACTGCCATTCTTAGTCCTGTCACTAAGGCTTCATAATTTTCTATGATGTTGGTGCAAGGGAAAGCAATTTTGAATGATTTAGGAATAGTATCATCTTGAGGTGTAGCAAATAGTATCCCTACTCCTGAACCATGAATAGTATGTGACCCATCAAAGTATAATTTCCATTTGGTTCTAGTGTGAACTTTGAAGATAAACTCGTTAGGAAAATTTGCCACTAAAGGATGGTCTATCTTCATGGGTGCATCCACTAACTGATCTGCAATTACGTGTCCTTTTATAGATTTCTTCTCCACATATTGGATGCCATATTCACCAAGTATCATAACCCATTTAGCCAATCAACCTGTTAATGCTACTTTACTTAGGAGATATTGAAGAGGATCAATCTTTGTGACCAACATGGTTTGGTGGTTTATCATATAGTGCCAAATTTTTTGAGTAGCAAAGACTACTGCAAGATAGGCACATTCTATGATACTGTAGTTTAATTCATATCCCACCAAGGTACAATTGATGTAGTACACTTCTCTTTCATGGCCTTGATCATCATTTTGTGTGAGAAGAGATCCTAATGTTGATTGAGTTCCTGAAATGTATAGTATTAATGATTTCCCATCTGTATGTGGCATTAAAACAGGTGGAGTGAGTAGATAATCCTTGATTTGGTGGAAATTTACCTAACATTTAGGTGTCCACACAAAAGCTACTCCCTTCTTGAGAAAATGTTGGAATGGGTGTATTTTTTCTGCTAGTTGTACAATGAAATGCCTGATAGAATGTAATCTCTCCTGTAGTGTTCTTAGTTGACCAATGCTGACAAGAGGAGGCATTTCTACAATATCTTTTGCCTTCTCTAGATCTAATTGAAAGCCTCCTCTAGAAATGATATATCCTAGAAGTTTCCCTGATTTCACTCCAAAGACAAATCTCTTTGGATTTAGTCTGACGTTGTAATTTTCTAGCCTCTGGAATATCTTGTCTAGAAATTTCAAATGATCTTCCCTTTTTACTATTTTTTCTATAATATCATCGACATAATCTTCCATCAGATTATGGATAAAGTCATGGAAAATAGTCATCATTTCACATTGATACGTAGCTCCTGCATTCTAAAGCCCGAAAGGCATAACATTCCAATAGTGTGCTCCCCATGGACATGTGAAAGTTGTCTTGTGTTGGTCTTTAGATGCGATTTTGATTTGGTTATACATAGAGAAACCATCCATGAGGGATAACATCTCATATCCTATTGTAAGGTCCACTATCATGTCAATGTTCGGCAAGGGGAAGTCATCCTTAGGACATGCCTTGTTGATGTCTCTAAAGTCTATACAAATATGGATGCCCCTAATTGGTTTAGTCACTGGCACAACATTTGAAATCTAGTTTGTATAATCTATGGATCTTATGAATCTGACATCCAATAGTTTCTTAAGTTCTGCATTGACCAGTAGATAAATTTGTGGATGCATCTTCCTTAACTTCTATTTGACGGGCTTAATACCTAGCTGTAATGGTAGATGATGCAATATAAGGTCTAGATCTAGCCCAGGAATGTTAGCATACGACAATGCAAATTTTATCTCTCTCTTTGTAGAGAAGTCTTGAAACTCTTGTTGTTCTCTCTCTATCAAAGAGGCTACAAAGTATATTACCCACGGGTTTTCTTCTATGTTTATGTTGACTTCAAATGACTCCTCTACTAACATCGATGAATTTTCCTGAGCAATGGGGAGAGTATTCAAACCTCCATCCTTGGGTGCCTCAGAGAGGTTTTCACTCTTGGATACGTACTTTATTTTTACTATTTCTTCATCAAAAGGCGCCTTTCGGTTTTCACCTAGAGACTCATAATTTTGCTCATTTTCACTTTTCTTCTTTTTATTTTCATTTTTGCGACTAGTGGGGTAAATAGACTCCCCAAAATATTTTTTTTCATCCAAGTCTATGGTTAAACCAACTTTATGATCCCCTCTTGGTATGCCTTCTCGAAGTCCCATGAAATCAGCTATTGCTTTGTCTTTCTCGAATAAATCTAAGACGGGTGTACCTTGTTGATCCTAGTCGATAAGTTGGGGATATACAAGAGGCATGTCATCATCAGAGATATCAAATATGGAAGCTGACAAGGTGAATATAGAGTGGTTGGCATGGTCACATAAGTTTTGGACTAACTCCTTTTTCTTTTTCCTATGGGTAGGTAAACTCTAATGTGGGACTATTGCAAGGGCTAGGTCATCAGAAGATGGTCCGTTAGGTGCCCAAGATGCAGGATCAAGGGTTTCCCAATAATAATGCTTAAGCCATTCTTCTTTGGATAAGGGCTAGATGGATTTGGTATGGGTTTTATCATTTGGCTGTGTTCTTCAAATATATTATCTAGGTTCATGGTGCTAGTACATGAAAGGGAATCTAATTCATAGTCGCTTGATTCATGGGATTCATCATAAACTAGGGAAAGTGGTTCGTGAGATATCTTGATGTTTTCATAAGCACTCACTTCCTCTTGAAATGGTGACGAAGTACTAGGAAACCCAATTCTAAGCAGTTGAAACCCTAGCCCTAGGCCTTTTGGTCATGGTGAGACAATGATCGGTTTAGTCCTTCCATTTTGATGTAATCCTAACCCACTATGTCCTTCGTAGCCTTTTCTTTTCATTATATTAAATCTTTTTCCATATTGATCCTTAGCTATCTGAATAGATGGTGAGGGGTATTCATTGTCTTCCTGGTACAACCAGGAGGTAATATCACCTTGGTCCACAATTTCTTCACTTAATTCTCCCCATTTGGTCAATGTCATTGTAGGGAGAACATGAAATGTGACTATAGATTGTCTTCTATCTACCATGGGTAAGCCATATGCCTTAGGTGGAACTAGCCGACTGACACAATAGGATGCCTTCATGTGATACTCTCCACAACCCTTGTCCTGGATCTCGACCTTAGGAGTGCATGTTGGTGGTTTTAATGAAATTGACTTGACAAGATGTGATGGATCAGCATATAGGGATAAAGTGGATGATGAAGCTTCTTGATTAACTGGCACTTGTTGATGTGGAATTTCCCTTAGGCTTCTACAATATTGAAAAGGATTTGGATCACCGTCAATCATGATTTTTGTGCCATTATATGGGAATTTAAGACACTGGTGATATGTGGAAGGTATGGCTTTCATTTCATGTATCCAAGGTCTACCTAACAACAGGTTTTATGGAAGGGTGAGATCTAAGACTTGAAACCTAGTGTTCATAACTGTCGGGCCAATTTTGATAGGGAGTGTGACAACACCTTTGGATGATCTTTCCTCATCATCATAAGCCTTGATGACTATACTCTTAGAGGTGTCTACGCATTCCTCTGAGAATCCTAATGCCTTAACAAATTTTAGGGTACACAAGTTCAAACCTGCTCCTCCATCTACCAAGAATCGTCTGAGTTTGGTTTGATGGACTAGGAATTCAAGATGTAATGGGTCATTATGATCGGTCTTTTCTATTGAATAATCCTATTGAGAAAATGTGGCATGATGGGAGTTGGTTAAGTATCCTACCATTTCCTCAAAATGATTGACATCTAAGTTGGTAGGGATAGTCATTCTCTATAAGGCTTTGTCGAGAATGGCTCGATGATCAGGTGATAAGGTCAATAGTTCCAAAATAGATATGTGTTGGGGTCTTACTCAGTTGATCAGGCAGATTGTACCTAGACTTGGAAGACTATGTAGGTGGCTCAAAAGAAGGACCTGGAATAGTTATCTTAGTTCTATGTGTATTTACAACATATTCAGGATGCTTCTTAAAGTTGATGGTATGGACATTTTTATTTGTAGTTCGGAGGTGATTTATGATCATACCTTTTCCATAGTCATACTTGGTATTTGCATAATTGGCCAATGTGGCATTCTTAGTTCTCGAACTGGAGGCCTTTTCTTTTGCGTGGTCATGTAATGGGTCTATGAAGACCTTATGATCACTATTATTAGCATATTTCTACCCATTGACCTCTATGGTTCCATCTTCAACAAAGTCTTGTATGATATTCTTCAGTTGTCGACATTGTTGTAGGTTATGTCCTTTTTTTTTATGGTATTCACAATAGAAATTATCATCCCACCATGAGGGTTTAAACTATCTAGGATCATACTATCTTGGTTCCAATGGTTCTAGGAGATCATGTTTAATTAGTTCTTTGAAAATTGTCTCGATTGGTTACCCCAAAGGGGTAAATTCACGTTAAGGAAATCTCCTTTGTGGTCGTTGTTGTTGTGAATTTTGGAAAAAAATTGCTAATTGATATGGATTACTCATCATGTCTTGATTGGGGTTGTAGCCTCTAAGTGTGATGATTAGTCCCATATGTATGGTCTTAACATCAACAATACCATCATTGGTAACATATTTTTTTCTAGACCAGAACTTGTTTCTATCGTTCGAAGCGTTTTGATGTTGAACAAATGGGTTTTTGCTTGGTACTTTAATTTCTCCTTTGTCAAGAATACATTTTTCAAGGATGATGCCCTTTTGTACGAAGTCTAGGAATGAAGTAGAACAATGTACTCTTAAGTCACTTCTTAGTTTTGGATTAATATTTTCAAGGAATATCGTGGCTTTTTGTTTTTCTAGTATTTCAAGTGGACATGTACTAGCTAAACTTCTCCATCTTTGGAAGAAAGTGGTGAAAGTTTTGCCTTCTTCTTGCGTTGTGTGACACAAGGTAGCTATAACTATTTCATTTTCTATGTTAAAGGAAAAGTGTTTGACAAACTTCTCAGCTAATTCACCACATGATCGTATGCCATATGGTAATTTAGAGAACCATTCTAGTGCTATCCCGACAAGGGTTCATGGAAATAGTCTCATCAAGTATTTGGGGTCATATGATATGTCCATGGATGTTGTATATAATTCTCTAGTGTGTTCTAAAGGATTCCTCCTCCCATTATACTTAGGAAAATTTGGTATAATGTATCCATGTGGGAAGGGTATCATGTATAGCATTTTGTCAAAAGGACATGAACATAAATCTTGCGTTGAGATAGTTCATTTGCTTGACATAGACATGTTGTCCATCTATTGTTGAAGCATTTTCATTTGATTTTGGAGAACATATCCTTGTGTCAAGGACATATTGTTTGCACATTTTGAATCAATGTAGGTGTTCTAAAATGCAATGTTTTGTGATGGGTTATGATTTGGCGAGGGTATATATCCTATTTGAATGTTCTAATTCTATATAGGAATATTTCCTCTCTGAATATTCTAATTTGGTATTGGAATTTTTCATGTCTGAATGTTCTGATTTGGTATAGGAATATTCATGCCAACTTTGGATCTCTTACTAGTAGTGTTTGTACCAAAGGGGTTAAAATGGATTGTTCTTACAATTGATGATGTTTGAGTAGGTATGCCAATTGGTATTTCTATGGTAATTTGAGGAATAGAAACACTTGACATCATGGTTTGCGTTGGTTGAGTAAATGGTGTTTTCAAAGTGTGAATATCAAATCGTGGTGGTAGTGTGGCACCTTCTACTAGCAACTTTGCTAGATATTGTTGGGGATCAATTTCCAAACACTCATCCATAAAGGATGCAAACTCAGGATCTTGTATGGCAGCGTCTATGTCTTCAACATAAATTTATCCATTTGTGTCTCTAGTGACATGTTTTTCAAGCAACATTTTGTGTGGTCTTTCTTTCCTTGATGGTTGACTTCTAAAAGGATTGACAAATTTGTTAGGGTCCAACATTGCTTTATGTTTATTCTTAGACCTTGTTTTGACCATGAGAATTTGCTCAAAATGAGGTAATGCAAACTATGTCTAAAAATTGATATGTCCTATTTCTATGTTTTTTGGATTTTATGAATATAAAGGATATTGCTAAAGATTTCTAAAATGACGTATATGAAGATGATGTATAGTAGGATAAACAATATTAAAAATTTCAAGTAGACTATGATAGTAAATGATTCTAAGATGGGTAGAACCTACCACCTATGGATTAAATCCAAGCAATGATTTAACTCTACCAAGGAACTTGTTTGTAGGACAAAGACAACTAACAAGGTGAATTTCCCAAACTAGACTATTGAGCTAGAAAGATTCACTAATAGGATAATAGTGACTAGGTTCAATGATAATGACAAATTGAAGCATCAATGTATCCAATGATGTGGAAAGTTATTTTATTCTATGATATGCAACTTCCTAGGAAGTGTCTAAATGTGTGCAACTTAGGATGACTAGCACTAAGATGTATATGACACCTAATAATGCAAGGTTTTTGAGCAAATTTTTTCTCTAGTTTCTGTCCAAGGTTGATCGTAAGAAACAAAAGGGAAAAAGACAATTTATTTTTCAGACTAAGTTTGTAGTTTTTTGAATTTCTCTGTTGACAATCAATTGCGGTTCACTTTTCAAATGCATTGATAGATTTGATAGATGTGTTTTAGGTTTCAAATGCGGTGAATTGACCAAACTAGGTTTCAAATGTTGATAGGAAATTGCAACTTTCTAACAGATGTGGTTTACTTTATGGAAGATGCGACTCAAAAATCATATGCGACTTGGAAATATGAACTTTGTGAAACTAAACCTATTGAAAGACATTTGCAATTTTCCGTTTGATAGTTGTGGCTCACACATACACATGCAGCTTGAAATATGATAGTTGCGGCTCAGAAACTAGACTGTGAAACTAACATTTGTTGACAGACACATGCAGTGTTTACTTGAATAGTTACAACACTCTAAGACACACGTGGTTCAAAATATGACAGTTGTGACTTGATTTGATAGTTGGAGTTTTATGAAGATAATGTTATGACTGACTTGGTTTAATGATCAAGTTTTTGACGAATACAACAAAAAATAATCATAGAATAAAAAGTGTTTTCAGTTTGATGTGTTGAATCTATTAAAACTAGAAGACAATTACAATTTAGGCTCTATTGGATAGTATTTACTGAGTTCTTACTTGGATAAATCCAGCTATGCATATTCAAGGTGTATTACTAGTAGCTTGACCCCACTAGCTCCCCTCCACAACACTCACTTATATAGGGTAGCCAAGCTACTATACCCATGAAACTCCCATGGCATACATCTCATCTCCAAACATGAACCATAAGAATGTAAGATGGCTTCACAGGTCTGACCTACTACACCAAGAAATAGATAGTATTTTGGAAAAACTACAACAAATTGGATTTTTAATTTGGGAACCCGTTCATGAAGGCCACGCAAGAGGTAATATCATCCCAATTTGTAGAGGTATCCCTCATGTAAAATGTGACATAGATAAAGTGGATTTCTGCACAGAAAGATGGTTAAATATAATCTAACGAGCATAAATATAAATCAAACAACTAAGAACGAATTAAATAAACTAAACAATTAAAATGATAATGAAACGATCTCACCAAATATCAGTCCACCTCTTTGAATTATCTTGATTTTCCTTCTCCATTTTTCTATATCGGTATTCTTGCCCTCAAATTTTTTGTATGTATGCAAGCATAGCCTGGATGTATTGTCTAATAAAAATATCAATGATTATAAGTTCTTCTCAAAAGTACTGATTTTGGGAGGAGGAATAATGACAATGAGAGGTCAATTTATAGAAACTGAGTTTTCAAATGATCGACTCAAATTCAAAAGAGAGATCAATGACCGAGATTGATGAATGCCATGCGATGTGAGTTTTGTGTCAGTTAGAACATGAGTTGGGAAATTCTACAAATAAAGATTAAATTAGAATAATAATTTAATCTGGTGTTATTAATAATCGAGAATAGAAAGAACACGAGTTCAAGATTAAATAAATTATTTAATCTTCAGTTGAAAGTCTTCGAAAATAGAAGAATTAGACTTTAAATGAAAATGATAAAGTTAGAACTCAGAGAATAATCTACTCGAATACACACATGAATTAATTAAATAAATATATTTAATTAATAAATATTTTCATGCATATGAGTTAGAACTAGCTAACTGACTAGTTATGATAGAGAGCCCTTTCACAGAGATGATCAAATATCAAATCTAGAGATAACTGGTAGATTTAAATAGATCTTGTGTCAGATGGTGAGTGAATAATTAGATAACTAGACGATAGAAGAATGTGACAAAAACAATTAATTATGAATTAAATATTAATTTAATTCAACATTCAAAATTGAAAGATTTAATTAAATAAATAATAATAATTTATTTAATTGACTATTGAAAAGATTAGTTGAATAGTTAAATAAGAAATATTTAATTATAATTGAAATATGACAAAGGGGTTAATTAAATAATAAATTATTTAATTTAGAAAGGGAATTAATTAATTAGCGACTTAATTAAATAAATATGATTTATTTAATTAATCAAAGTTGAATAAGAGTCATAACATGAATTAATTAAATAATTAAAAGGTTATTTAATTAATAGAGTAAAGATGTGTTTAGAAAGTAATTAAATAATAAACATTATTTAATCATGACCATGGACGTTAGAAAATTATGTCAAAAAAGGTACTCACAGGCCTAGACCAATTTTCAGTGTCTAGAGATAGTACCTATAGGTTTAAAAAACTAACTAGAGAGGATGTTCCATTACATGTTAATGGCCAATTTCTGAAGCATTATTTTGAGGTATAGTTTTTTGTAAATAGGTTTTTGTAAATAGTTTTTTGTAAATAGATTTTTTCTCTTTTCCTTTTGTTTCTTTATAAATATTTTTTTGTTGATTCATTTCATTTTTTTTGGGTATTGTGTCATCAGAATATACAACAATTGGTAACCTTTGAAGGTGAACAAGGTAATAGAATGTCAATTCTAGAAATTTGATCTATGTTTTGACCAGAAGTAGTCCTTTATTTATAGATGATTAGGGAATTGTTCAGTTCCTTTTACTCTAGTTAGCATAAATCATCCAATTGATGTTGAGCTACAAACACCCATATCTTGAATCATTTAACTAAAATTTTGGATAGTAGTTATTTGCATTGAGTGAAAAAACAAAAGGCTACCATTGCTACCACTATAATTCCCAACCTAATAGTGGGATTCATTTCCTGCAAGTTGATATAAAAAAAATTTGAAATGGTCTATAAAAGAAATATCAAAAGAAAGTAATCAACCCTTTAGGCTATCCAAATATCTCTAGTGGGGCTATAGACACTTGATTGGTAGTAGAGCTATTTCTAAATTTTCTGTAGAAGAAATAACCAATTGCATAGACGTGAGATCAATAACACTTAATTTGGTATGATAGCTAAAGTGAAGTTGGAATGTTGGAATGAAGATCCAATTTTTTATAGTTAGAAGACTAAAGAAAGTTGAAGTATGATTTTTAGATCAAGAATTGACTTTCTATTATTTTTTTTAGTTTTGTTGGTTGCTAGTTGTTGTCTAGTCTCACAACATGCCCCATTTTTCTCCTTGGAAAAATGTGGATCCATTTTTTTTTTCCTCTCACTTTTACTTGATTTGGTGTTGTTTTGGGGGTTTGGTAGGTTTGCAAGTCTCATTTAAATTTTCTTGTCCTTATAATTTAAGTCCTTGTTCTTTCCTAGATTCGATGTTTCGGTCTTTTCACAAAGTTTTATCAATTTACTAGAAAATGGAGTCTCAAAGTTGTTGTGATTGTGTCAAAGATGTTGTGTCTTTGATTAGTTCTAGTCTCGCTTGGTAAGTCATCACCCAAATTTTTTAACCCCAGTGGTCGCATTCTTTTCTGCATTCATTAGTCTAATGGTTTCTTTTATTTTTCTTGAGCGAAAGGTCAAAAAACAAAGGTTCTATTATAAAAAGTTTGAATTATTTTGATGTTGCTTGGACCTGGGTCTAGGTTCCTCTCTTTGCTCCTAGGTTTTCTTAAAGCTTAGAGGTAAGTGTTTCGATTCTCGATAATATTTCCAAGGTTTTATACTGGAGGTTGTCAATCCAGGTGATCATAAATGATCACATATCTTAAAGGCATTTGCCTCATAAAAATCAAAGTGACACAAGAGTGCCACATAATATTTTCGCAACATATTTTCCTCTCGTAGTGAGCCCATGTAAAAACCTAGGTGTGTTTAATTTGAACCCAATTCACCATGATTGCACCTTTATTCAAGAAATTAATGCATTGTAATATGTGATTAATCAAGGTGGAAAACTACCCACGTACTTTGCACCACCTTGAGAATGTTATTTCTTTTATAAAACTCTACTTTGCGTCATGTTGCAAATTTGCAAAGGACATTGAGTGAATGAGACTAATACTATGGTGCATAAGGAAAGGTAAATTTTGAGAAACTACGAACAAAACTACCAAGCGTTTAATCATTGCATTCTGAAAATATTGTTATCATCAGCAAAACTAGGTATGTCTCAAATAACATAAATTCTATCAATCATTTTTATGCATGAAATTCTTGAGAAAATGGTATTCAATTTGATAACTAAAATGTTGATTATTTGGATATAAATTTAACTGAATGGTGAATTGAAAGTTTTATGAACCATTAAAGATAACTGGTTAAATTTAACCCTAACTTACACACAAGGCACATATTTGAAATGTAGAACACGTCGGAAAAAATGACTACTTCTGAAATAAGGCCAGAAAATGAATTCAAATATTGCACTTCACAAGCTATAACAATTGGTGGGATAGCTAATGATACTCATATTGCATGGTCTTCTAATATCAAATTCCTCACATAGGCATTACAAGAAAATGCTTCTCAATGTACAAAGAATGTTATTGCAAGTGGGTTACTTTTAGCAGGAGGCTTTTTGCCAACAATGGAGGCCCTTGAATTTGTTATGGAATGTTTGAACTATTATAACCTAGACAAAAGAGTCATTGAGAAGGAGGGAATAACCTATGTAGATCTCTCCAAACTAGGAATGATATATACATTTAGGCTTCCTACATTTACTTAGATGTACCCCATAAAGATGAAGGTGAAAACTAAGACTTACCTAAATGTCAAAGAACATAATAGGAAAATTATGAGTACTCAATGGTGTCTAAAGGAAATTACAAAGCAGGCAAAGCCAATTCTAAGGTCTATGTTCAACCCAAATTTTAAAGATACTATAAAAAGGCTAAGCAAGATAGCTGGATTGTGATATGCCAGTAAATTAAAACCATGGATGTTTATGATCATAGCCAAATTGATGGAAGGCCTAGTACTAGTGCATTGGGAATAATTTATTAGCAACAGATTGCATGATCAAATAAAGGAATTTCTAAATTCAATATGTTTTTCTATGTTTTCATATGTGATATACTCTTGCACCTTAACGGAAAATAAGAAAAGGTTGAAAAGAATTGGTACTTTGGGAAGAGAAATAGAAAAAAATCTGATATATGCTCATTTACCCAAAATTATTATTCATGAATATAGGGAGCATTATCAGAGGGTTAATGATGATTTTTTCATGAAGTTGGTTAGAATAATGGAAGGAGACAAATCCAAATGATTGTCTTTGGAGGCACAAAGTGTTATTAAACAAGTTGGAGGCTAGTACAATTAGTTTCCCATTTTGACCTACATTAGGGTGGAAGGCTTTGAAGGATATCCTTTCATGTTGCCTAGGAACCCTATAGATAAAATAGTGTTATTAGAATTATTAAGATAGTTGAAAGTCATCCCAAGCTCTTTATAGCTTGGCCCATAAGAATTTTTCACTTAAATTTCCTATCGTAATAGGGAACTACAAGTGCAATACAGATAGAGCAACCGATCTATGTGAAGATGAGTTTAAGATGTACAATTTGGAGTACATTCAACTCCAAAGAAATAATTATGACCCAGAAGGGAGCACTACCAAGAATATAGTTGGTTTTAATGCTCATGTTCAAAATTTAGAAGACTACTGGCTTAATTGTGATGATGAGCTTAAAAGGAGAAAGAGAAAATACAAATTTTTTTCTTTATAATTTGTAAGAATTCTCAAAATTCATGATATTTCAAACCAATTGAAGGAAGATGATGGTGAAGTGTTGAATCAGGCCTATAATGAAAATAAATTATGTGATGAACCTATTCGAGATCTAGATTATGAAAGTAGAGAAATAACATTTGTTGAAGAATTCTTAGAACCAGTCATATTGTAGACTCAACATTTGATAAATGATTTTTTTGAAGCTTTAAGAAGAGTGGGAATAAAACCTACATATTCTCTAGATATAAGAAAGAAAGAAAGAGAAGAGGATGAGCCTTAACATGGGGAGCCAACTAAGAAAAAGAGAAAAGTTGGTAAAGAAGTTGCTACTATAAATATCAAACAAAGAATCCCTGAGGCTCTAATCCAAGGAGTTTCATTAAAACTAATTGGTCAACATAAAGAGGTCGAAACATGTAAGGTTCAAGCAAAAATGAAGTCAAAAGTGGCATTTTCTTCCACAACAAAATAAAAGACTCGGACTAAGGCATATGAAGAGGAAGTGATGATAGAGAACATTGGTACATAAACAAAGTTTGCATCTCAAAGAGTTACAAAATTATTTACCTCTCCCCCTTTAGTTAATATGGCTACTATAAAATAGGCATTAGGAAAAACTCATGTGGTTTTAGATGAGGATGCAAAGCTAGATGAAGCTCAAATTAAAGAAAAAATGGATAAATTTGGCACCATGTATGAGTGAATAAAAGAAAATAAATCTAAATATAAAACCATAGTACAACCAGTGGTGGAAGAGATTCTAGATACAAGGTCAATTCATAAGAAGAACACTTGCTTTAGAGGCGGGGAACCCTGAAGCTCTTGAAATGGAAACAAGGGAGACTGCATGACAAGCCCCTACTGATGATATTGTTATTTAAGATACCTTTTATTCCCAACCTTTGCCTGTGAATGATTAAACTTGTATTGAACAGCCATAGGTTTTAAAAATGTTAAAGGAGGACCAGGTTGAAATTGAAAATGAAGAACCTTCACAAACTTCAGGTGATAAGGTCAAAGATGAAGAGAATCCTAATGTGACAAGATATGAAGAAGTTGATGTCCTAAGAAATGATATTGAACAGTTGGCTAGATAGGAACATACAAGTATTGGAACTGAAGAGATAGTGTTAAATCCTAATAATCCAAAAACTATGCTAGTGAATACTAAAAATGTTTTGATTTCAAAGGTTGTAATAGATAAGGTTGAAAATGTAAGAGAAGAAGTTCTTGAGAATGATGAAAATAAAAAATAGAGGAATTTTTCAGAGGTAGACCACAATGAAGATGCACCTGATTGGTTAATTAGAGAATTAGTTTCCCCATTGGAAGTGGAATTGGTATGTCTAGAACTTAGAAGTCTAATGCAATAAGTAGAAACTCCTAAACCTAGGAAAATTGCTAAAATGAAACATGTTATGTAGAAGACTGTTGATCAAGGTAGAACAATCCATATAGCTACTCTAGTAGTAGATAAAAATAAACATGAGATAATGTGTAAGGAGTATAAAATAACAATTATCGATGTTGGACACTCATCATGGATGTAAGAATTAAAATAAATGAAGATGAATTTGAATACAACTATTGCCAGAATACAAAAAAGTAAACAAAAGAAAGTACAATTGAAAGAATGGGTTGCTAGCCTAGAGAATTTTATAAAATCATTAACCCATTATGTTCAAGCACAAGTTGAATTGCCTCAAAATCTAGTACTCATGTTACAAGAGTAGTTAGATTCTATCACAACAATTCACCACAAGATGAATGTATTTGAAGAATGGATCAAGTATTGGGTAAATAAAGGAGAAGAACTCATTACAAATGCAATTGGGAAGTATAAGGAAGCACATCGTTGGTCTTAAAAATCCAAAAGATTGGAAGGGGAATGTGTATTTTTCTAGGAACAAGTTGATATTGAGAGGAAAAATATAGAAACTCTCATTCAAACAGATGTCCAAGAATTGATAAGAGAATAGATAATTTCAAAATAAGAAGTCCCATTATGTGAAAAATGGAAGAAACAATTAAATTAGGAAGGTGACACTTTGGTACAATATATAGATGGATTTGAAAAGGTCATCAAGAAGTGTAGTAAATTGATTGAAGATCAAGATTTAATTGAAGTGTTAGCATGGAAAGATTGTGATCCCCAAACACTAGAATAGGAGGGTATACAAGCAAAATATTTTAAGGATTGGATTGAAAGAATAAATAAGGACCCTATTCAGTTGTTAACTTAGGAATTCATTGATGAGATCATACATTTTAGGAACACTATAGTCAGGTATGAAACAAAGAAGATGCAGAGGAATACAAGCATCCTCCATTTATTAGAAGACTACACTAGGATCAAGTATAGTTGGAAGGAAATCCAATGAATTTCAAAAGAACATATGCATCAGATATTGACTTCTTTCTGAGAATATCTGCTGAAGAAAGGTGAAGAAAGGTTTCCAAAACTAGAACTTGAGATGATATAAGGATGTACAAAATATAAGATAATGCAAGTGTCATAAAGATATATTATTGAAGTTAGTTTTGTAGGTTGTCCTTGGTACCAATAAAGGTTTCTCATCCAATATTCTAAATAATAATGATAGCCCTATTTTGTGTTGAGTGTTGCATACCAAATTTTGGAGTTGAAGATTGTTGCTGCTAAATAAGTCAAAAATTTGACTTTGTCTAGAAGATTCTAATGAAAACTGGTATATGCCATGTGCTATATTTTGATTGGTTGTTTATGTTTCTCTTGATAGACTTTAACTTTAAACTCTTGAGGCCTTGTTCCTATAAAAGGAAATTTATTGCTTTACTTTTATTTCAAGTTCAAAATTTGTGGATGTTGGAAGAGCCTAAAGTTTTCTATGTTTTGTTTTGTTTTCCCATTTTTTGAATCATTACAAATTAAAAACTTGCATGCACATAGAAATTAATCAATATTGAAGCCAAGTTTATAGCTACATATATCATGAATCTTTTGTAGCTGGTTTGTTTGTTCATCCGAACAATATTGTATGTTGCATCATTTAAAGGTGTATTACAAAACCTACTCGATGTCCAAACTAAACCCCCTTCTTTAAAAGATCACACCATTCCATGCCTAGATGTGAAGCAATGTGGTGAAGTATACAGAGGTTTTATTTTATTTGATTAAATCTTCAAGCATGCATGGAGAATACCTGAGATCAATTTTATTTTTTAGTATTTTGATGCTTTATTTTAAATTAGATGGTTTAAAATTTTAGAAAATGTTCTAAAAAATTAATGAATGGAAGTTTTATTTGAAAATATTTCATTGCTATGAAATTGTTTTATGCTTAAAGCTTAATCTACCTAAGTGAAATAAAAATTGTTTGATTCTCATGAAATATTATTGCAAATCTATTGATTTCATGAAATTGTTTTATGATCGAACTAAAAATATTTTATCCAATGCTTATAATTATATGAGAAACTAGAGATAACCATATTCCCCTTATGATTAATAGAAAAATCACATCATACCATGAAGTGAACCTAGTATGGTCAAGACCTAACTATCACAACCTTGGGATTAAGCTAAGTCAACATTTTCTTCTTTACTCAGACCCTTAGGTTGCCCTAGTTTAGTCTTTCAAGTAAAGATAGGTTTTGCATGTGAGGATTTTATCTAAACTATTGTTGCGAACAATGTCATCATCAACAATATGATGCCAAAGGGAGAGACTTGAGAGATAGGGAGAGAGATTGAGAGAGAGGAAGTGAGAGAGAGAGTGGGATAGAGATAGAGGGAGTGAGTATGAGAGAGAGGGTTTGGGAGGGAGACACTTGAGAGATAGGGAGAGAGAGAGGGAGTGGGAGAGAGGGGGTTGGAGTGAGATGGACTCATATAGGTATGGTGTGAGAGATATATGGACCAAGAGAGAGCTATCTAAGTAGGGTTCCAGAGGATAAACCTAAGCGATAGGGAGATTGGGAGTGTGAGAGAGGGAGTGGGAGAGGGAGGGAGTCAGAGAGATGGAGTGAGTGGGATAAAAATAGAGGGAGTGAGAGAGAGAGATATTTGAGAGAGATGGAGAGATAAATTGGGAGTGGGAGAGAGGAGGTTAGTGTGAGAGGGACTTATCTAGGTAGGGTGGGATGGATAGTTGAGAGAGAGAGGGGGTTGGAGTGAGAGGGACTTATCTTGGTAGGGTGGGAGGGACAAAGGCAGATATATATATATATATATTAGAGTTTATGGTTTAAGGATCAAGGTATTAAGGGTTTAAGGGGTTAGGGTTGAGGGATTAGGGTTTCAGACATAGTGTCCAAGGTTGAGGGTTTAGGGATAGGGTTTAGGGTTATGCAAGAGACCTAGATGGCTAAGGATGGATGGATGGATACACAGAGAGAGAGGAAACCTTTAGAAAATAAAAATTTCCATAACACAAGTGCATTTCGAAGAAGTTGAGATATAGTTGTTTTGTATAGAAATAAAAAACTTGCTCACTTTATTGTTAGAAAATGATAGCTGAACAACAATAATATATGCTTAAAATAATTGTAAATCAGATTTAACAATGTTAACCATATGGATTTTAAATCAACTATTTAATGTAACAATAGAAAGTTGAACACATAACACGGTGTTTAATGTGGAGAAACCCTTTTAGGAGAAAAATCCACCAAAGAAGAGATGTGTTGGTGTTTTTTCTAGGTGAACCTTTAAATCCTCTAAAGGGTATCCAACCCTTATTCTCAAGAATCTTCAAAGTTAGTGGCCAACAAGAAAGTAAGAGTTTTGAGGCTCTTACTTCTTCACTTTGGGCTTTGTGAAACCCAGGAGGGTAATCCTTGTTATGTTCATGCAATATTCATTTGATCTAGAACACTTCTACACATAGATCAATCCCTATCAAGTGAAAATAGACATTATTCATTAAATATTTGGATGACATTTGATAAATACTATCTATTGCTAGGAATTAGGTGGTACTTTAGATTGGCATATTGTAATGTGAAAGTATTTTAAATGATTTGTATTTTCATTTCAAGTCTTTTGTGAGGTATATGACTAGCTCATTCATCTTCAGAACAACACAATGAAAAGATCGGTGCTTCATTTTGGGATAATAGAGTCATTCATGTAACAACCAACAATACATTAGTAGTTCAATGTAATCATTGGTGGACTATTGATATATTACCTTGTAATATTCAACTCATTGTGCCTAAAACACAACTACTTATTGATCTAATGCATTTTCCTCACAGACCTGCAACCCTATTTTAGAATTTGATCAATTATTTGAATTGAAGAAAAAAAAATCACTCATTCAATCAAAACAAATGAACACAAATGAAAAGATCATTAACCATTTCATTCATAATTTGAAAGAAAATTACATAAGAGAGCATATGTCTTACAACTAACATTTTCTTCTATAACTATTGCTATTGTAAATATACTTTAAGATCATTACATAGTGACTCAAACCATAGACTCCTCACTAACCCATTCACTAGAGAAAGTATTTATAATCTATCCTTCATGAGCTTCATTTTTGCACTTAGACCATTTTGATACCTAAAATTCAAACCCTTGTAATCAGCCTTGAAATCCCTTTTATAGAACAAGGGAGCAACAAGAAATGAACTAAATTATAGTTACATTTCATTTCATTTCAAAACTAATTTCACCTAAATTTGAGATATTTCTAGGTAGTTGCATTTAATCATTCTGGAAAGATGGAGGGAAAAAGACAAAAACTCCATGAAGTCAGTTCAAGAAGATGAGCTAGCCCTCCAAAAGGCATCATTTATTGATGCAACATCATAGAAATCCCACATCCACGTAGACCAAAGAAGATTCTCCACAAGTATTAGACAAAAGAACTTACACACTTCCTAGAAAAAGCATATTTTTCATCGAGGATACAGAGTCCAACACTTCTCCATTACATCAGACAAAAATATTTCCACATTGTCACCAATGACAAAAATTGGCATACATGCTAAAGAGGATGCTCCTAATGTAGTGGTGATGGTCTCATACAAAAATAGGGCTGGGACACTACTCTGATTTGTAAGCATTAGAGTATGCTTTCCCAACTTGTGTCTCTAGAGAAATAGGAGGAGCTACCACTTCTTCCTCATTGGAATCATCGTATGGCATTAGGGAAAGAAGGTAATGGCCACATTCAGGGTCAATTTCTCCTCCATCACCTGAAGGGTTGTCTTAAACCTCATTGGGAGCATTGTGCCTCCCATAAAATCCTTAGGACACCCACTCTTCTTCTTCACTTTGTTCTCAGGCTTGACTGGTTCCTTCCCTTTAACTTTGACAATTCTTCTGAAATGGTCCTTCCTCTCAAATTATAAATACTCCTAACATCAGTCTTCTTATTCTTCCCACAAGCACTTCTCCTACCCTTTGGTGTTGTAGGAGCTCCCAATATGCCAAGTTTAACTTCAGGAATGCCATCTTGAAGTTCATGTAGGATGAGCCTTATAGACCTTCTAACTAGCTTGACTAGCTCACTTGGTTCACCCATCTTACACAAAACAAGACACAAACTAGAAAACTACCTCACATAAAAGACACTAGCATGTACCCTCAGAGTGATTTTGCTAGAAATAAAACACAAACCAGTCCAATACGAATCAACATAGAACACAATTGTGTGTAGAAACCCATAACACCCTAGGGACTTAAAACATGATAGCTAAGCCATTCATAACTCAAAATGAAGCACATATGCATACTAACATACCCATGGAAACCATACTATTTCTTTTGTGATTATTCTCTCAGCACTCACAAGTTACTCCTCTGACACTACAAAATTTATTCTAGGCCTTTGATAATTGCAAATGGTGAAAAAAAACTATAGGAAATCCTCATTAAGTAGAGAGATTTGAGCATGTAACAATTAATGACCACCCTGGCTGATGAAAACGAATAGATAATCAATCACTTGATATTCAATCTTGGTTGTCAATAATTTTGGATTTAAAACTCAATCAAGGGTTCGCTTTAATGCTCGTCACTTGCCTTTTCATCCATACTTAGAAATAGTGATGACATCTTGAAAAAGTTGCCACGTAGTTAACCTTATCTCAACCATATTGTTTGCAATTTTTTGGTCATCGCAGAAGTCCCCTTATACCACCTCCAATCTTTAGCAATAACAATATACTATCCCACTGATAGGAATATTCTCGAATATGCACCCTGTATACACCTAAAAATGGTCTGGAGCATCTGATTAATTAAATATGAATTATTTGATTAATTATCCTAATTTCCTCTACTGTTTGAATAAATAGAAATATTTATTTATATAGTTCATATTTAAATTCTTCTAAATTAAATAAACAAAATTAAATACTTTGTTTGATTTAATTATCATATCCCTATTTTATTCTATCACATCAATCTTAAATTAATTAAATAAAGATTAAAACACTTTATTGATTAATTGCCATATTCTTTTGTTTAATTTAATAAACAACTTCTATAGTTTGTTTTATTAAATTATGTTTCCCTCTTGTACTTATTTAAATAAATCAAACTATTTGAATTAATGCACAAGGAATATTCCATCTATATTTCCTCAAAAATGAATTAGATATCCTATGTCTAATTTATGTCTAAAATATGTCACAATTAATGCTTTGAAACTTCACGGGAAGTTTTGGAGACAAATTGGAGACAAATTCCAAATTCTTCTCTCAATCCTCCTCCCTCAATCTTTCCTCTTCTCTTGCCTGGTGTTTTCATGGGTAGAGACAATCTCCAAATTTCTCTCAATATCCTCCATCTTTCACCACTCAATCCTCCAGATTGAATCCAAGCCTCCCAATGCCATCCCTGTGCATTTCTACAGCCAGGAAATCTATAAATAAAGCCTCATTAAACCAAGAAAAGGATCCAGATAATCTAACTTATGCACTCTTACTCTGCAGGAATTCAAGCATCCAAGTATCAAGCATCCAGTATCTAGCAATCAAGTTTTCATATCATGGCTGCCTCCTGTAGCTGCATTTATCTGTTTCCATGTCAATTCATGCTAGTTTAGTTTCTTTATCATCTATTATTATCACATTAAGCTCCATATCATTACATTAGCATCCATCTCATTCTTCAGATTGTCATTTTAACAATCATAGTGCTCACACGATCTGAGAGCCATAGTGATTTAATAAATCTTCGGAGATAGAGAGAAATATGACGCTTTCAGTAGATTATTACGTTGAATTGATTCATTTATCTTTTTCTTTGATATAATGTCGTATTAGGAAGTGTCTTTTGTGATTTACACCTTATTCACACTTACAATTTGGTTCCCACCATGGGTCATTAACCCCAATTTTATTAATTTTTTTGAAAAGTGTCACACAAGTTCCCGACATGTTTTGTTTTAGCACTTTCGTCAAATACTATAGCACATTTGTGGAAAAATACAGTGCTTCCATACTCTATTTCAGCACTTTCGTGTTACTATAACGCATCCGTAAAAAATTTCAGCACTTTCAGTTTTAGCATTTCCATTTCCTGTTTCGGCGCATCGGTGATTTAGCGCTTCTGTGGAAAACTTCGATGCTTCGGTGTCATGTTTCGGTGCTTTTGAGTTATAGTACATCAAGTAAAATTTATAGCATTTTTGTAAAATCAGTCTGGATCCGATGCGGCCGCAACCAGATTTTAATTTTTTTCACAGTTGGACTAAAATTTATCAATCCTAGGATAGTCACTTCTAGTTTCTAAAATGTATCAATTCTAGGGTAGCCACTTTTTGTTTCTTAAAAGAAAATTTATCAATCCTAGGGTAGTCACCACATTTTGCAGTATAGGTTAAAAAGAACATCATTATTTTTGTGAAGCAACACCTTCACATAGATTAGAAAATTTCTTTTTGGGCTTAAAATAGAACAACTTATAAGTTGTGCTTGTGGTGATTAGGCTTATTCTCTCCCCTTAACTGGGTGATAAAAGTGTGAGATTCACTTTTACTTCATGCTATCTACACTTTATTTAAATCCTTTAGAAGGCCTGTTGTAGTGGGAAAAAGTACTCACCCTATGGGAATGACGTAAGTGGGAACACCTAAAGCCAAGGATTCCAACCCACTATAATAACAATGCAAGTTGTTGATGAAAGTCCAACTTGATGGTAGTGAGCAAGATAACCATCCCCAAAATATTTTTTCTAAAGAATGGGAGGTCTCCTAAGGGATTTTATTAATTTCCACACCGCACGAAAGCCCTATCTATGAACCATAGAGTAGTATCCCGCCGAGTTAGTATCCATACATTGTCATACTCACGGTGCAAGGGGAGGGAAGAATATGCCCCCAAGACACTCACCATATAATTTCCAAGGACTGTTTGCTCAGAGGATGAGAAATCCAAATCTAAGTACGCGCCTGGAAATGTCAAAAACACAGGCACCCTCTAGGGGGTGACAAGACTGTGTGAGTCAATGCAATTCAAGATGTGGGTTGTGAGTATAGTGATGACCTATTTTTCCTTAAATGCGAGTCTGTCTAATTTGTGTACAATTGTCAAAAAAACCCATGAAAATCAATAAGGACCATTCGTGGTTCTTGAACATACATTATCTATTTAGTTTAAAACAATTATCTCACAATTGCTTGTTGTGTTTTCACAAAAAATCATTAAAATCAGATTAAAGATCATCCTAAAAAAACAAAGTCAAGTTAGATCAAAAAATCCATGCTTCGAAAGTGGAAGTCCACCACGTTTTTCAAGAGAAAAATCAAAATCACAAAACCCAAGAAACCTTTTAGTCATCAAGATAAATTAAGAAGAGGGCGTTTTCTATATCAAAATCAAAAACTCTTTTTACAACATAGAACATTCATCCATAAATATCACGATTTTGCTAGAGGCCACACTTGAGATTATGCAGTAGAACCACTCTATTCACGAGCCTTCTTCCAAAGGAGAGTTCTCACACAGTATCACAACCATAGTCAATGCATACATCATTCTTATCTTCCATAATCCATGATACAGTATGCCACAAGGCTAGATCAGTTTTTACAATAGAGTCTTAAAAGTCTTGTTTTTAGTGCTCTGGAAAACTATTTCAGCGCTTCAGGTCACTATTTTAGCACTTCTGTGAAATAGCTCTTCTGGGCATTATTTTAGTGCTTACAGTCTTTATTTTAGTGCTTTCATTAAACAATGCTTTCATCATGTGTTTCAGCGCTTCTGTCCAAATAGGGCTTTCATCAATTTTGCAACGCTTTCAAGCAATATTTTAGCACTTCTATCAAGATAGCGCTTCAATCACCTATTTCAGTGCTTCAGAACTCTGTTCTATCGCTTCTGTGAAATAATGCCTTTGTACTCTATTTTAGCGCTGTCAAAACAAAGAATTCAAAAACATTACCAGTCAGTCAGTCTGTCATTTTATCCACAATTTTCATCAGAACCAAGTTTTCTTTTTATCAGAATCACTATCTAGAGACCGAAAACAGATAGATTTATACAAATTTCCAATCTTATCAACTGAAACAAGATCTTGTAAATCAAAAGTGTCAAAATCAAATACACAATCAATTATTACACTGAAGTTTCATCATCAAGATACTATCATCCTTTATCATGAAACCAATTATAGTAATCAAATTTTTAACATAGTCTCATCAATAAGATTAGTCATCTTATTTGACTTTGTTAAAAGTTCAATTGACATTTTTCCAGCATAGAAGATCAACATTTTGGAAGAAAGGATAAAAATTTGTATGCCAATATTCACTAGGTCCCAAAAGTAGAGACTCTTAGAGCAAGAACTTGAAACATCCCAAACAATGGCGGAAGAAAATCCTTAGACCAATATGAACCAAAATGATAAGAATGAAATAAATCTAGAGGATATTCAAATTGCTCAACAAGATCCCAAGTTCCATAATTATATGGAAAAAAATTTAGAACAAGATATGGAAAAGTATCTTTTGATGTTGGCTGAATTGGGTGCTAAGCTTCCCAAGGACTTTGACATGAATCGTTTGAAGGAAGCACCTGGAACAAGTGAGACTGAAATACTGCAACCTACATAAACAATAGATCCAGTTGCTGCTTTGACATCCCAAATGCAAATGTTACAACAACAAATATAGGATATGATGAAAGGGAGTACTAAAAGATATGCGATATAGGACATTTGTCCTTATCCTTTCGACGCAATAGTCGGTTTGATACCTTTTCCTAGACATTGTGAAATTCCAAAATATGATAAATACAATGGAAGAACGGATCCAATAGATCATATCAGGGAATTCAAAACAATGAGCCTCGAGTTTTCCCAAGAGGAAACTTACTTAATGAGATTATTCCCAAAGAGCTTGGGAGGATCATGTATGGAGTGGTTTTCAAAACTACAACTAGGAATCAGAACTTTTGAGGAACTTGTCAATAGGTTCATCTCCCAGTATTCCTTTAACACCAACATGATGTTACAATAAAGGATCTTTAAAACCTAAGGAAAAACAAAGGGGAGACGTTCTTGTCTTTTCTACAAAGATGGTGACGATTGTTCACTAGATATCCTCGATCCATTCCTAAGAAAGAAAAGATGGAGTTGTTCATTGACAACTTAACAGAGTAAATGAGTTATAGGCTTGAATTAAAATGTCCTCCCACATACAAAAAAGTAATAGAAAATGGTCTTAAAATTTAGGAGGCATTAGTCAAAAGAGGAGTTATCAAACATTTCAACGATAAAACAAATAACACAAATAACTCCTCCAATCAATACTCAAGCAGTGATAAGCCAAAATTTTGGCAAAAGAATTGAAACACAACTACCAATGAAACAACAAATGACTCCCAAAATGTCAAACTAGTTTTCAAATTGACAGCATCTACATCAAAGAATCAAAACAATAATCAAATTGTCAAGTCAAATTTCATACAAAGCAATGAGATCGTAAAACCACAATCATATTAGAAACCATCAAATCAGCATAGGTTCACACCTTTAGGCCAAATGATAGAATCAATAATGAAAGAATTAGTCACTAGTGGCCTTATCACTACATGGGAAGCCCAATTCTGGGATCCAAAGGTCAAACCACCATGGTGGAATGACGAAGATTACTGCAACTTCCATAATAACAAAGGCCACAAAACCAATGATTGTATGGAGTTGAAGCACGCAATACAATATTTGATCAACAACAATAAAGCATATGTGGAAACACCCCAAAACAATAATGATCATTCGGCCTTCAAGGACCCTTTGCCAAACTATGACAAAGGAGCATCATCATCTTCAAACAACAAATGGAAGAACATCAACCATGTCTTTGACACAAAAATCCTTTATCTATCTGAAATAGAGAGTGATCATACAATTGGTCACAACATTAGTGAATCCAAAATCAACAACACTACCCCTTTGGACTTGCTCCCAAGCATACAAAATTCTCATAATCAAATCAATGTCTTAAAAATCAGATTCTGTTAGGAACATCAACAAGTGGATGTAATGACTAGGGGGTAATCCAAGGTAGTGTTAAAGGGAGTTGGGTCTACACATGCAATTCCACCTCCATCTCATTATAACATTGTCAATCAACTGCAAAACATTCTTGCACAAATATCGATACTAGAACTCCTTAAATTATCACCATCACATAAGGAGGTTCTAGAACAAGCACTAGTAGCCACTACAGTACCAAAGAATCTAGATGTTTTCCAATTCCAAGCTATGGTGGGGCATTTGACTACCCCACATTGTCTATCATTCTCTGAATAGGATGATGTCTTACTAAACCATCCCCATAATATTACACTCCATATTGAGTTCTTAATCCACAATCATCACATCAAGAGACTCTTAATAGATGGGGGAGCTAGTCTAAACATTTGCACTCTCAAGTTAATCCATTCACTAGGATATTTAGATGATGCTATTGATACTCGAAGAAAAATGATTATCAAAGCATATGATGAGGAGGAAAGATTATCTAAGGGATTAATTGTACTACCCATTCAAGTGGGGCCAGTGATGAAACATATAGCATGCCAAGTGTTGGAAAAAGAGTTAACATACAACATACTCTTAAGACGACCATGGATCCATGAAATGCAGGTTGTACCTTCAACATATCATCAATATTTGAAGTTTCCAATAAATGGACAAGAGGTGACTATATCTGCTGATTATAATCATCCTCAACATTGTGACACCCTTAGGATCTCTCAAGATACCTTTGTTCCACAACACAGGGAAGCATGAAGCTCAAAATCATCCAATGAGGAAAAATGTCCAAGTATCACTACCAAGTGGGTAGAGAAGAAGGGTAAAGAAAAAGAAACAAGTCCTGTTGAAACTCAATCAACAGATAATACGGATCCACAAAATTCTTTATCACAAAAATTTCAAGAGCAATTCCAACTAACAGACAAGGGAATGGGAACATATTCTATGGAGCAATTGCTTAACCTATCAAAGTTAATGCCATCTCCTAGGACATATGGTCAACCATCTATGATCAAATATCAAACATCATTACTAGTCACAGTTCTTGAAGAAATGTTTGTCAAAAAAGGTACCATAGAGGATGAATCAGATAGCAAAGCAATCCTAAATTGGCTATACAAAGATGAGGAACCCTCTACATCAGATATCAGTATCAAAAATGTCAATATTAACACTGATAAATATGGAAAAGGAAAAGCTATTTTAGAAAAAATGGGATATGAAGGACAAGAACCTATTGGATTAAGAAATGATGGAATCATAGACCCTATTACACTGCTCACTCTCCATTCAAAAGAGAAGTCGGGACTAGGATACTCTAATAAAGAAAAATAAGAGATGACAAAGAAGGTTGTAGAAAGAATCCTTCAACTTAGAGATAGCTCTGAGATAGATTCAAATGAATATGAATGGGATTCATGTTCTGATGTCATCCAACAATATACACCTATGCATGAGGAGGGCCAAGGCTCTAGGTCTAGACCAATCGTGGCAGGGTCACTAAATATCGATGATTCAAGTGGGAATGAACAAACCTCGAGTGAGCTAGATGATCTTGAAGAGGGTACCATCATTGACTTCGATATTCCAATAAAAAACTATGACAAAATGGCTGTCCAAACCCTTACATCCATCAACCCAAATGAATCTGATGACCTCATGCCATTAATCCATCTAGAACTCATTGACTGAGAACCTATCGAACCTTTGACTATACCAATATTTACAGGCAATGATGCCATCATAAATTTCCTTTGTCATAGAAAACCTGGTACAAGTTCTATCTGTAATACTCATAAAAGCACAACTCGACAGGAGGGTGTCAAATCTTCTAGTTTCAAAAATGAAAATAGGGAAAATAGATCTATGGTGAAAACCATTCTATGGCAACATTAGATCTGGAAAAAGAAAAAATAAAGAATGCATCTAATGGTGAAAACCTTTCTGAGGCACTGAAAGATGGGAGATTTGACACTCTTCCGGAACATTATCATGAGCGATCATCAGTCCTGGTAGAACCAACACAGTCTGTGAACATTGCCACTGAAGAAAAGACAAAAATCCTACATCTAGCGGAATCCATGACAAATCAAGAGAGACCAAAATTCATCAAATTATTTAAAGAAAGAAGCATCAAATTCGCTTGGTCATATTTCGATATGCCAGGCTTAGACCCAAATCTTCTCATGCATCATTTGTCTTTTCTCGTAGGAATCAAGCCTGTCAAGAAAAAATTAAGAAAAATGCATCCCCATATCGCATTGATGGTAAAGACAGAGCTAAAGAAATTATTGGATGCTGGATTCATAAGGTCTATAGACTACGCCGAGTGGATAGCAAACATTGTACCTATTTCAAAGCCAGACAATAGCATCAGGATATGTATGGATTTCAAGGACCTAAATAAAGCATGCCTGAAGGATGATTTTCCATTACCAAATATAGACATCATCGTGGACTTGATGGCAGGGCATGCCATGTTGTCAATCATGGACAATTTCTATGGGTACAATCAAATAAAAATAGCTCCAGAAGATCAGGAAAAGACAACTTTTACATGTCCATGGGGAACCTTCTGCTAGAACGTCATGCCATTTGGTCTGAAAAACGCAGGAGCCACCTATCAAAGAGAAATGACAACAATCTTCCATGATATGATGCACACCTTCATGGAGGATTACGTGGATGATATTCTAGAAAAATATTGTACAAGGGATGGACATCTGCATATCCTAGACAAAATCTTCACACGGCTAGAGAAATTCAATGTCAGGTTAAACCCCAAGAAGTGTGTCTTCGGGGTCACATCTGCAGAACTATTAGGGTACATTGTCTCATAAAAGGCATTCAAGTAGATCCAACAAAATTCAAAGAAATTATGGAGATGCCACCTCCTAAGAATATCAGTCAACTCAGATCACTACAGGGAAGGCTCCAATCGATCAGAAGATTTATCTTCCAGCTGGCGGAAAAAAGTCATCATTTTAAACATCTATTGCAAAAGAATATAGTTTTCAAGTGGAATGAGGGGTGTGAAACAATGTTCAATCAAATCAAACAATATTTAATCTCACCACCCATTCTCATTCCACCAAAAAAGGGAAGACCTTTGATATTGTATATTGCCACAACAAATATCTCTTTGGGAGCACTATTAGCGCAAGAGGATTATGAAGGAAAAGAACATGCCATCTACTATATCAGCAGGACATTAAATGGGTATGAAATAAATTACACTTTCATAGAGAAATCTTGCTTTATGGTGGTGTTTTCTACTCAATAGTTGAGACACTATATGCTAACTCATACAATCAAGCTAATAGCAAAGATCGATCCTTTAAAATATCTACTCAGTAAAGCTGCCTTAATAGGTAGATTGGCAAAGTGGGTCATGCTATTAAGTGAATTTGATATTCAATATGTAGAGAGAAAGGAAATCAAGGGTCGGACAATCACTAAACAATTAGTTGAGGCTCCTTTACCAGATGATCGACCAATGACAATGGAGTTTTTGGATGCAAACATTTTGATAGTGATGCCCCAATAATGGGTATTATATTTTGATGGATCATACACACAGTGAGGATCAGGAGTAGGGATTTTGTTCTTCTCTCCACAAGGACACACCATTCCAAAGTCATATAGACTAATGTTTCAGTGTACAAATAATGTGGCAAAATATGAAGCATTGATAATTGGAGTCAAAATAGCAAGTCAATGGAAGATCACAGACTTACAGGTATATGGGGACTCTCAACTAGTCATTTATCAAATGAATGATGAGTATAAAAAAGAAGATGAAAATTTGATGCCCTAAAAGCAACAAATAGATGATCTGAAATAGTTCTTTGTCAGTATCAAATTTGATCAAATTCCAAGGGTAGCGAACAATGTTGCGGATGCTATGGCTACAATTGCTTCATTATTACAATTTCCTAAGAACCGTGTTTGTTATGAGTTTATGGTAGAACAAGTACCATTTCCATTCCATAACAATTCAAAATCCACTACCATCTACCATCTAGAAACCATTGAAACCTCCATCTATGAAAAGACCTATGCTTATCTAAAAGATGATATCCTTCCTCCTAATCTTTCCAAAAACCAAAAATGAAACTTCATCCACCAATCCACATGACATACGTTAATCGCTAGCATACTTTATCGTCGAGGCCTTGATGGTACCTTACTCCAATGTCTAGAACATGACGAATCTAAAATGACCCTATGAGAGGTTCACAAGGGTATTTGTGGCACTCATTCGAGTGGGATAACTCTAGCCAAGAAAATCCTTTTTTTGGGATATTATTGGCCATGCATGGAGAAAGAATCCTATTAGTTTGTCAAGAAATGTCAAAAGTGCCAGATTCACAATAATCTGATTCATGCACTAGCAGAAGAATTGCATCCGTTTACATCCACATGGCCTTTTTGTCAATGGGGCCTGGATCTGGTAGGAAAAATAAATCCATCTTCATCCAATGGACACAAGTTCATTATAATAGCTACAAAATATTTCACAAAATGGATTGAAGTAGTACCTCTTACAACCATCACTGGGAAGCAGATCTCCTCTTTTATCTTGACTTACATATTCTGTCGGTATGGAATCCCTCAATCCATTATCACTGATAATAGATGACCTTTCAAGAATCAAGATATCCAGGAGCTATGTGATAAGTTTCATATCCAACATCATTTTTCAACACCGTACTATCCTCAAGGAAATGGCCAAGTAGAGGCCTCAAACAAAACCATTCTAAAAATTCTTAAAAAAAATAGTTAACAATGTTGGACATGATTGGCATGTTCAACTCAATCCTGCACTATGGGCCTATAGAACAAGTATCAAAACACCAACAAGAGCTACTCCATATGCCTTGGTATGTGGATCAGAAGCCATATTTCCCATTGAAGTTGAGATTCCATCCCTTCGTGTATCACTCAGAGGGATCATTTCAGATGAATATTATAGGGTATCTAGAGTGTAGGAACTGGAAATGTTGGATGAGCATCGTCAACACACTGTTAATCATCTAACGACTTATCAACAGAGGATGTCAAGAAGTTACAACCATAGGGTAAAACTGAGGGTCTTTCAAGTTGGTGACTTGGTACTAAAGGAAAACCCTAGGAATCAGTAGGACAGGGAGAAGAAAGGAAAATTTGAGCCTAACTAGCTTGATCCTTTTATCGTCATATCAGTGTATGGATCAGAGGCATATCAACTATCAATGTCAGAAGGGGGATTTTTTGACGAACCTATCAATAGTATCCATCTCAGAAAGTTCTATACTTGAATCTCCTAGTGCATGGGTCAAACTTTTGAAATTGGTTTCCTTAATGAAAACCTGGCAAACAAGTATCTTGGCAACACAAAAATAAAAAAAAAATAATACAAAAAATATAGAAAATACGAAAATAAAGAAAAAATGAAAATGTTAAAAATACACAAAACAAAGAGTGTAATCAAAGCATATGGTGAAAACCTGGAAATAGGCATCACATGTGATTCTAAATATCAACTTTCCATCTATTTTGATACACATTGGGATCATTTAGTTTGGTAGTTTGTACCATTTCATATCATGTCATTAGTCTTTCCATCTTTGCATCCATATCAAAATCATTTTCACATAGTCAAGTATCACTCCAAAGCTTGGGGGCAACATCTGGATATCACTAGGGGCAAAAAACACATCGATTTCACCAAAAGGAGAACAAAAGTATGGCAGGAACAACAAAAACAAATATTAAAGTGCAACATCAATCACCATCAGAGAGGCATCAACCATCCATATGATATCGAAAATCCAAAAACATGTCAAAAAGTTAGTCTAGAAAAGCAAAATCCAAAAAACATAGGTCTGTGTCAGTCAAACTACGTGGTCTTTGCATGTGTAACGTAGGCAAGGATAATCTTTGATCATCCCCTGAGACCCCTAGGATAGGCTAGTAGGTTAGGTCATTGGTCAAAATCTCGAAAATCACAAAAAATCACAAAATCAAGATGGATGATCTAAAATCTGAATAATGATTGAAACAATCTAAGTAACAAATGGATAAATTGTCCTTTTTGATTACTATTTCTTTGGAGTAACTCAATGATGTATTGAACTAGAGAAACAAGGATGAAGAATGATATTTTTATTATTTGTTGTCTGTAAATTAATCATATAAATATATGAAATATCGGGGGATGTGCTATGCAAATGTATCACTGATGACATTCAGAATTCACACATTGAAATGATTAATCATTACCTATTTACATGATGAATGCTCAGGTCATTTCGGTTAAATCATACCTAGATGCTTGTGTTCACTTGCAATATCAAAAATCATGAAATTAGTACTCGGGTTGTCATTGGTCTAACACATACCTTTAACGCTTGTACTCACTTTCAACATCCAATAAAGCTCAATGATGACAAAAAGCACAAAAATACTGTGAAAATGACAATGGTTTTGCATATAGTTGCATGATAAAATTAGATTGCATTCATCATAAATTCATTATCTGCAGAGTATTTTTTGCATAAAGGGTTCTAATCAATGATTATCTAATCTACAAATAGGACTAAGTATACTTGACATAAATCCAAAAATCATCAAACACATGTAGGAGTCATCATCTCATCATTAAGTTTCATCATTTCATCATACATCAAATAAATTATGAATTAAATTGTACCATAAGTACATCATGTTCATTTTACCACAAAAACATTCATTACATTATCATCCATCAACATTATATGCATACATCATTTTCCATTCATACATTTTATCACTTTTAAAATAAAGGAAAGTCATATCATTGTTATCATTATGTCATCCATTATCATTCATCATAAGATCATTTTTCATCATTATCGCATTAACATAATAAGAATTTATCCATCCATCCATACATTTTTATCACATTTAAGCATTCATATCGATCCTCATTTAGAAATTCATATGTCACATCATACATCCATATATCATATATTCTACAAAATACATTTATCATAGAATCATTACATAAAATAAAAGCATTTATCATTACATCATTACATTTGAAATAAAATCATTCATATAGAACATCACCTATTGCATAATCACATAATAAATGCATCCATCACATAGAAATCATAAACCATCATAAAATCACATCAACTGCATCTCATATATATATATCATTAGTGTCAAGTATACAATGAAGTCTAAAAATAAAGATACATCATCAAAAATGAGGTACATCATAATATACATCATGTCTCAAAAAAGAAAATCTCAATAGCATCTATGCTCTACTACTGCTAGAATGTGCAGGTCCAATAGGACCAGTACCGCCAACACCCCCTGAAGAACTAGTATCTTTGGGATCTCTACGTGGAGGCTATGTCACACCCTCACTCACTGTCCGAGTATGCGCCCGACCAGATCTCAATGGGTCATAACTGACTTTACGATCAACAAGCACTGCATCATGATATCTGCCTCAATAAAATTCAACCTCTCAGCCAGCCTGCAGAACCTCTCTCATATAATCTCCCACTGAGGTACCATCGACCACTCTCTGTAGGGTCTCAGTTGTCTCCTATGCCCTCTTGGCAATCTGACATGCACTATCTCACTCTGATGTTAATGTGGCAACCTGAGTTTGCACAGTGGCCAACTGTCCCTGAACCTGCGCTAAATCCTAAGCATGGGCCTGAGCCTAAGCCTACATCTGAGTTTGCATCTGAACAAGCAAACCCCGGGCCTATACCAACTATCTTTGCAGTGTCTGAACCTATGTCGGAGACCTACAATCTATCTCTAGTGGTCCACTGATGGTACTTCCACTGCTCGCCTCTTGCGAGGCCTACTGGATGGAGGACCACTATTGACTGACCCTACCCCTCTATCACCTCCATTGCCACCATCACTATCATCGTTACTTCTTCCACCTCTACCACTCTATGTGCTACTATCTGATGGAGTACCACCCTCACTATCTACTGAACCCTTGGCCACATCTTCCTCTATAGGTAATGGCGCTGGCTCATCTGGAATGGTGATGTGAGGATGTGGAGCCAAAGCCAAAAATGCAGCATAATCCTTTGTAACCGGTGCCTCAGCAATGTCTTTGTGCATGTCCCAGGGTGATGGCTACAATGCCTGATATCCCTCTACTAGAACATCATATGACAAACAAGGGCCCCAATCAGGTATATCACACTGCCTTCTAGCATAGTGGGCTACCCCCTGTGGCATACATTGAATGATGCCATACTGCTTGTACACTCAGCATAGAAAAAACCTCTCTAATACAAAAGGTGTCCAGCCAATCAGGTACATAGAATTGCAAAGATACCCCAACATTGCATAATCCTCGTCCCACTGCTCACAATCTCTGTATCATCAAAAACCTGCCTCCAATGCTCCAAATTACCCATCTGAGCTTGGGTAAGTTGACCTATGTACTGAAACACATATGGTCTACTTCCTGGTCTGTTTGCCACTAGAAATGGTCAAGCAATAGAAAAGTGCTCCCATGCCCACACCTATAATAAGGTCATCCCTGCTAATAAATTGTGTGCCCCTAGGTACACCACTGAATGAAGATCATGGTAAAGATGTGCCAGCATGCACATCCCCCATGTGTATCTCATACCATGTATGATCATACTCTCTAAGGTCCTGCCCCAACCCACGAGGAATCCCTTTGACCTATGATCAGGGAAAAGGAAACCTCCAATAATTCCAACAAGCACTGCTGGTAGTGTTGTGTATGAGTTAGCAATCCTCCTCCATCGAACGCTCTGATCCTGAAATACTCTGCGGAGAGCATCTCTCCCACTTGCCTCATGAGAATCATACACTACGATCTCCCCCATAAACAGAATGTGCATAATCCACCACACATCCTCGAGTGTGACCATCATCTCGCCAGTGGGTAAATGAAAGGTGTTGTGGTCACTATGCCACCTCTCAACCAAAGCAGTCAAAAAACCCCAATTAATCCTAATCTGGGGCATGTCAAGTAAACTAATCAGGCCGCATCGACGTATAATCTGAATCTCATCTGGTGTCAAATGAGGTATTAGGTCAGTAGTCCAAGGAAACCTCTCTCACATCTGGAGAGTACCCAAATCCTCCTAACATCATAATGAAAAATACACAATCAGTGTACTATGTCAAGAAATCAAAAGTCATTCTACTATCAAGTCTATTCCAAAAATTTGGTATGAATTTTTTATCAAAATTCATGGGTGAACATCAACAAACCTCACCTATCATGAGGTTCATCAAACATTATCTAATCTCACCTATCATGAGATTTATCAGATATTGAATAATTTCCTCACCTATCATGAGGATCATCACAAAATAGGATTTCTTCTCACCTATGATAAGAGTAAGTCTTATTTAAATCATCAAAATCCAACATCAAGAATTTGGATTATCAATCATACCAATCCAAAGAATGGACATGATCATAATTGACGAAATCAAGGTTAACTAAGTCAAAATCTCCAATTTTGACATGGATGTGCTCAAAGAGGCATCCAAAGAGCTAAAATCTCAAAAGCACTACTTTATTAGTCAAAGGTGTTAAAACAGGTACCCAAAGCGCTAAATCTTGAAAGCGCTACTTCAGCACTCCAATGTGCTATAACAGGCATCTGAAGCGCTATCTTACTCTAAGCATTGTTTTACCGCATCAAAGTGCTAAAATAGTTCATCAAAGGCCCGCTTTCAAAAAAGTGCTAGAATAGACCATGAAAGCGCTAATCTACCAAATCAAAGCGCTAGAACTCTCTAAGTGCTAAAATCTGACATCGAAGCGCTAAAATCCACTACCTAAGCACTAAATCATCGAAAGCGCTACACTATCCTATGGAAGTGCTAGAGAATTTAACGCATGAGCTAAATCTCAAAGCGCTAAACTACGTACTGAAAGTGCTACACCAAAGTGAAAGCGCTACAACACGGCTTGAAAGCGCTAAACTAGCTAAAAAATGCCTAAAGCATGAAAAAGCATAAAAAATAGAATCACACAAAAAATGAGGAGGATAATGGGTACATACTGGAGGTCCATATGTGGCCAGCTGTTGGTGACGTCAAATGCACTCGAAATGGTGAGTGTGGTAAGGGATTGGCATCCTACTCTAGTTGGCTAAAATGTCTCTCTCACAAGATTTTTAAACTCGCAAAGTACAAATGACTTTGAAAATGACCTTTTGGACTATATATAACTTTTGAAAAGGTATTTTTGAGGGGTTTTATTATATTTTGATTAATTATATCCATGATATTAATTGAAATTCATTTGCAAGCTATATTTCTCCATCATTGTCGGGAGATAAATTTATTTCTTCATCATATCTTCATCAAATCATCAAATCATCATGAAAATTTTGAAAAATCTAAAAATCATAAAATCATTAATCTATCTCCCGAGGGGGCATATTATCGAAAATCATCTGAAAATCAATATCTCAGGCATGTCTGGGGCATACAAAATTATTCTGAATTTTCATCATCAATCCTGGTAGTAGTAGCAAAATTTTCTTCGAAGCAACGCATAAACACATCACTTCGAAGAGGGGCAAAATGTATACACCTAATGATGGTCTGGAGCATCCGATTAATTAAATACGAACTATTTGATCTCTACTATTTGAATAAATAGAAATATTTATTTATATAGTTCATATTTAAATTCTTCTAAATTAAATAAACAAAATTAAATATTTTGTTTCATATAATTATCAAATCCCTATTTTATTCTATCACATCAATCTTAAATTAATTAAATAAAGATTAAAACACTTTATTGATTAATTTCCATATTCTTCTGTTTAATTTAATAACCAACTTCTATAGTTCGTTTTATTAAATTATTTTCCCCTCTTGTGCTAATTTAAATAAATTAAAATATTTGAATTAATGCATAAGGAATATTCCATCTATATTTCCTCAAAAATGAATTAGATATCCTATGTCTAATTTATGTCTAAAATATGTCACAATTAATTCTTTGAAACTTCACAGGAAGTTTTGGAGACAAATTCCAAATTCTTCTCTCAATCCTCCTCCATCAATATTTCCTCTTCTCTTGCCTAGTGTTTTCATGGGTAGAGACAATCTCCAAATTTCTCTCAATCTCCTCCATATTTCACCATTCAATCCTCCAAATTGAATCCAAGCCTCCCAATGCCATCCCTGTGCATTTCTACAGCTAGAAAATCTATAAATAAAGCCTCATTGAACCAAGAAAAGGATCCAGATAATATAACTTATGCACTCTTACTCTACATGAATTCAAGCATCCAAGTATCAAACATCCAGTATCCAGCAATCAAGTATCAAGCATCCAGTATCCAACAATCAAGTTTTCATATCATGGTTGCCTCCTATAGCTACATTTATCTGTTTCCATTTCAATTCATGCTAGTTTAGTTTCTATATCATCTAGTATTATCAAATTAAGCTCCATATCATTGCATTAGCATCCATATCGTTCTTAAGATTGTCATTTTAACAATCATAGTGCTCACATGATCTGAGAGCCACAGTGATTTAATAAATCTTTGGAGATAGAGAGAAATATGATGCTTTCAGTAGATTATTGCCTTGAATTGATTCATTTATCTTTGTCTTTGATATAATGTCATATTAATAAGTGTCTTTTGTGCTTTGTGCTTTACACCTTATTCACACTTACACACCCTATTGCTTGTCACAGAAAAGTGGATAGACTGCTGAAATGTTTCAGTGAGGAGAGCTTCCCGATGACGCCTTTGAATAACCTGATCCATCACATATCATCGTAATGAAATTGAAGTTAAAGATGTCTTTGATGATGAGAAAATATGGTTATGGAACAAGATTTAGACATGTGGCTATCATATCATTCCCTTCTATTTACTTCCACCACTCATCGTAGAAACTAGGAAAGGTCTTGAAATACTTCAGCGACAACACGATATAAAAAATTACAACATCCATCGCTCATTTCTGAAATGAAATGAAATTTTTGAAGGACTTCAGCAATAAGCAATGCAAAGGGAAACCAGGGCCCATCACTTGTCACTTAAATGAACCTGCCAACAAAGGCAACATCAATGATGGTAAACCACTTAAATGAATGAGGATTTACACGTGCAAACAAGATTTTTTGAAAGAGAGGCCATATAAGGTTAATGAGACCTAGATGCTTAGGAATGAAAATTAAGACTTAAGTCTTTTACCATGACATATTTTCAACCCAACTATAGAAAATATCAAAGCAATGGGAAAATAATTGGTAACTAGAGGGTAGGTAAGAATATGATTTAGATGGCTTAAGCTTTAACTGAGAAGACTGAGAACCGGATATGATAGGTCAATGAAGAAATAGAATTTTGAAGGTTTGAGACTTAATTTTTTTTAAACGAGGGCTTCTAACTCAAAACCCTAAACCTTACCCTTGGCCACAAAGGAAAAATACCGTTACAAAGCAAAGAACCCACTCAAAATTTTGTAAAATTTTTGAAGCTCTACTAGTGACTCTAGCTCAGGGATGCATAAACTTGGTGGGTATGGAAAGAATTGAGATCTCATGGTTGAAGTAGACCAACACAAAGAAATTGAAAAACCGAAGAACCTATTGGGACAAGGCAAGCAGACACAAGGAAAGAAAACACACCAAACCTATTTACAATAATTAGAGGAGTGTCAAATGTATGCTCTTTTGAATTTTCAAAAAACTCCTTCTAGTGTGCAAACCCTTAAGCTTGCCTTATGAAATTCTATATTTTTTAATCCTCAAATCAGTGGCTTGAGGCCCCCAAAACTTAAGGCCAAATTTTACCTCTATCAAATTTTTTATTCTCTGCTATTTGTAGTGGGTCAATATTTATACCAAGCATTTCCCAAGGATCAACCCCATTGTGATTAATACAATCAACCATACTTGATTGAATTGGAAAAGTGAAACACTTGTATTCAACTTGGTCATTGATAGAATAGACTTTGACATCATACTCAGTTTGCACATCAAATAGAAAACCTTCATAAAAACTTTGTTGTGCACTATGCAAACAACCCCTCGGTACATCAAAAAGAAGGAATGCATACTTAGGAACCTCCTTGATTTGTGCATCATCTACACACTTTGATTCAGATGCATCAAAAAACTCCTTGGTATCATGGGAATGGAGATCATACGCATCATCAACATCCTATAACTGAGTAAATACATCCATCTCAGGTTTAATAATACATTTTGATTCACTTTTCAAATCATCATTTGTCTCGATGTAGAATACTTCAAAAGTAGGCTCAAACAATTCATCACCCACAAGGTCATCAAAGAGACATTCATGTGCAATGGTAACTCCATGTGCACCATCAAATAAACCAACAAACTCTTCAACATTGATAGTTCGTAATGGTATTCATTCAATATCCATATGCTTGTCACAATTGACAACCTGATCATTCAAAAAAGAATTCATTTTATCAATGTGCACATCATTAGCCTCATTATGTGTGGCTGAAATTTCAATCTCTACTTCATATAAACAATCATTAATGGCAGAGACATGAGCACATTCATCAGCATATTTATAATCTATCCTTCTATGTTCAGGATCAACATACTGACCACACACATTCTTGTCTTCAGATTCTTCATTATTAACAAGATTAACATGCTCCACTAATGGAAAACCCGAATTACATTCCATGTTTGCATCAAATGAATTTTTTTCATTCACTTGTGGTCAAGTTACTTTATCAATATTCATATCATTGTATCCTTCATGTGAGAAAAATACCTCTAGATTGCCTTTATAAGAGTAGTTAGAATCCTCAGAGAAACAATCAGAAACTTCGATCTCATCCCGATCCTCAATCTTATGTGCAATATCTTTATCATATGTAAGATATCCATAAGCAATTCCTTCAAGGAGTTAATCATTGTGTTTCCTTTTTTTCTCAAGGCCACACTCTAACTTTGTGTCAGATGCATCATCAGGGTTCTCAAAAAATAGGGTTATCTTTGCACCAATACATATCATCTTTCGTGTTAAATTATGGAGATGGAGGCTCATCAAATAAAGGGTTTTTCAACACATTCATTGTTGTCATAAAATATCCTCCCTCCTTGGCATGAAGGTCTAAATCTTCCATATAATCATTCTATTCAAAATAATTATAATCACTAGAAGAGCTTATAGATAGATTTTAAACTTCATTCACATCATCAATAATCTTTGACTCACATTCTAAAAAATATTTAAAGGAAGAAAATTTCTCCTCCTCAAGAAAACATACATTCCCATCATTATCATCATACTCCTTATTTGAAGAAAAGGATTCCATCTCCACTTCATAAGGGTAATCAAAATCAACTAAGCAATGAGCATACTCAATTCCATCATAGTTAATACAACTAGGGTACCTATCATTATTGATACTATGTTCAGGCTCTTGAGACGAAGTGCTTAAATTTTCATCTCTAATATCTTGATCATTGATTTGCAATGAAATATCAGCAACACACACCATTCTTATACTGATCTACATAAGTATTGTTTTTATGCTAACTACAATCAATATCTTCATCTAGACAAGATGGGTCTTCATTTTTTGATATAATCTTTTCATCCATGTGCATCATGTTTTGATCCATCTCAATTCGAAAACTATATATTTTGTATAATCACATTGGGATCCTTCAACAATATTTATCCAATCAACTACCTGGTTGAAACTCTGAGGATTTAGCTCCTTTGGCAAGGTACTTAGCTCAAGTTCATAGATTTCATAAAATAAATCAATGCACATTGAGTTTTTAGGTCTAAGATTTTGATGAACTTCTAACGAGGAATCCAAAAACATTAAGAACAAATCATAGGATGATTCTCCCTTATTTCTTTTCATTTCATATAACCTTTGAACAACGGAAAGTTGATCAATATTGCTCAAATTTTGTTGATGTCCAACATTGAGCTCACCATGATTAACATATTGTACTTATGGGGAAAATAGAACAACAAGAGTATTATCACCTTGAAAAGAATTTATATTGTTTTTAAACAACAAGAGTATAACCAACACTTGTAGCCTTATGTCCTTTCATCATTGAATATTTTAAATTATTTTTAATATCCATGGAAATTTGATACGCCTAATGCAATGTTGTGGGTTCTTTATCTTCTTCACCAATAGCTCATCTCTTCCTCAAATGAACCTAAGTATACCACTAAACATGATGCATCATTTGGCATTAATTTTCTAGAATATCCCTTATTTCCTTTACAAATATGAGATTAAAATTTGGGACTAGCTCCTCGTCTTTTTCAATGCTCATAAATTTTTGTCGCATTGAAATGCAATCAACCCTTTCACCAAATTCCTCCATGAACGTTGCTTTGAACTCCTCCCAGGAATAGATAGAATATGTTGGTAAATAAGAGAACCAATCCCTTACATCTCCTTTTAGAGACTAAATAAAAATCTTCATAATGACATCCTCACAATCGAGTTCATAGTCTCCCATGACATCAACAAACTCTTACAGATGCCTTCTTGCTGATTCAAACTTTTCACCATTGAATCTAGGTATCTTATCTCTGATTCTAGATGGTATGAAATTTGGGTAACCATAAATTCCACTGAAATTTATGGTTCTATATATTTCAATGTTAAAACTTCTTTGAAAACTTGGTTGGGGCTGATCACAATCCATGGTTACACTAGGAACCATATAAGGATGCATATATTGGTGATACACTTTCCTATGCCTTTACAAGTTTTGTCATATGAACCTTGCAATTACACAAGGCAATCCAAACTTCCTTTGCAATATGATCTTAAGCATTTACAATACAAATTTTCTAACTCCACTTTCTTAAGATCCTCTAATGAGAAAAGTCTAAAGATAAACATACTTCTTCATCATAATAAAAAAACCTTAAATTACACCTTAGGAGTATGTAAATTTATTGCTACTATTCCCTTTCTTAGAGATATTTCATCTACTAGGGAACCATTTATCATCTTAAGTCTTGAATACTTCTCATAAACTACCTTTTAAACATGATAATACTTTAAATTTATGATAATACCTAGATACTTGTAGCAGCTCTCAAACTTTCTCTACGATGAGAAAGTTTTTAGATCTATAACTTTCTTCACATATTCATAAGGTTATTTAGATAGAGTCACCACCTCTCTTAATAGAGGATTAAACGTCAAGTAGTATGAAGCTCTTTCAAAAGAGAGATCTCAATCTAGGTTTTCTCCAACAATGGAGTCACACATAAATTCTTTGAAATTTACTGCAACAAAACCTCTTCTATGTCCAAGAAATTCTCAACATCTAAAATAGATGTTCAAACTTCACTAAATTCTTGACTCTATGATCTAACAACTTGCAACTAGGGATTGAAAATTCTCCCCAGAAGAGTCACCAATTGTATTGGTCTTTTTTCTAGCTAAACCTTGAAATCCTCTGAATGGTAGGCAACCCTTATGATAAATATTCTTCAAACTAAGTGGCCAAAAAACAAGTAACAGTTTTGAGGCTCTTACTTCTTCACTTTGGGCTTTGTGAAACCCAAGAGGGTAATCCTTGTTATGTTCATGTGATATTCATTTGATTTAGAACACTTCTACACATAGATCAATCCCTATTAAGTGCAAATAGACATTATTCATTAAAGATTTGGTTGATCTTTGACAAATGCTATCTATTTATAAGAGTTAGGTGGTACTTCAAATTGGTACATTGTAATGTGAAATTATTTAAAATGATTTGTATTTTCATTTCAAGTCTTTGGTTAAGTATATGACTAGCTCATTCATCTTAAGAACAACATAATGAAAAGATAAGTTCTACATTTTGGGATAATAGATTCATTCATATAACAACCAGTAATACATTAGCAGTTCAATCCCATCATTGGTGGACTATTTATATACTACCTTTTAATATTCAACTCACTATGACTAAAACACTACTTATCGATCTTATTCCCTTTCCTTACAAACCCATGACCTTATTTTAGGATTTAATCAATTCTTTTAATTGAAGTAGAAACAAACTCACTCATTCAATCAAAAAAATGAAGACAATTGAAAATATCATTAACCATTTTATTGATAATTTGAAAGAAAATTATATAAGAGATCATATGCATCAGAATTGACATTTTCTTCTATAACTACTACTATTGTAAAAATACTTTAAGATCATCACATAGTGACTCAAACCCTAGACTCGTTACTAACCCATTCACTAGCATAATTATTTACAATCTACTCCTTCACTAGCTTGATTTATGTACTTAGACCATTTTGAGACCTAAAATTTGAACCCTTGTAATTAGCCTTGAAATCCCTTTTATAGAATAAGGGAGCAACAAGCAACAGGCTAAATTACAGTTACATTTCATTTCATTTCAAAACTAATTTCACCTGAATTTGAGATATTTCCTAGATAGTTACATTTAATAATTTTGGAATGATGGAAGGCAAAATAAAAAAACTCCATGTAGTCAGCTGAAGAAGATGAGCCAACCCTCCAAAAGGCATCATTTTTTGATTCAACATCACTGAAATCTCACGTCCACGTAGACTAAAGAATATTCTCCTCAAGTACCAGAGGAAAAATATTACACACTTCCTAGAAAAAGAATATTTGTCATTGAGGATACGAAGTCCAACACTTATCCATTACAGCAAACAAAAATATTTCCACATCACCACCAAAGACAAAAATTGATACACATGCTAAAGAGGATGATCCTGATGCAGTGGTGATGGTCTCATCAAAAACAAAACTTCAGCCAAGATGCTACTCTGATTCATCAACATTAGAATATTCTCACCCACTTCGTGTTCATGTAGAAACAAGAGGAGCTACCACTTGTTCCTTATCAAAATCATCATATGGCACCAAGGAAAGAAGGTAGTGTCCATATTTAGGGTCAGTTTCTCCTCCATCGCCTGAAGGGTTGTCTGAAACCTCAATGTGAGCATTTTGCCTCCCCAGAAAAGCCTTTGGATACTTACTCTTCTTCTTCACTTTCTTCTTAGGCTCAACTATTTGCTTCCCTTTAACTTTGAACAATTCTTCTTAAATGGTCCTTCCTCTAAAATTATATGTACTCCTATCAACAATATTCTTATTCTTCCCAAAAACTTCTCCCACCCTTTGGCACTGTAGGAGCTCCCAATATGCCAGGTTTAACTTCAGGAACATCATCTTGAGTTTCATGTAGGTTGATCCTTCTAGACCTTCTAACTAGCTTGACTATCTCACTTGGTTCACCCATCTTACACAAAACAAGACATAGACTAGAAAACTACCTCACATAAAAGACACCAACCTATACCTTCATAGTGCTTTTTCTAGAAAGAAAACTCAAACTAGCCTAATACAAATCAACAAAAAACACAGTTGCTAGTGTAGAAATCCATACCACCCTAGGGACTTAAAACATGATAGACAAGCCATGTATAACTGAAAATGAACACACATGCATACTTACATACCTAGGGAAACCATACTATTGCTTTTGTGATTATTCTCTCAACACTTGCACATTACTCCTTTGACACTACAACAATTATTTTGGCCTTTTTATAATTGCAAATGGTGAAAAAAATTGCAGGAAATCCTTATTAAGTAGAGTGATTTGAGCATGTAACAATTAATGACCACCCTGGCTCATGTGAGCAAACATATAATCAATCACTTGATATTCAATCTTGGCCATCGATCTTTTTGGATTTAAAACTCAATCAGGTGTTCTATTCAATTCTCACCACTTTCATTTTCATCCATACTTGGAAACAACGATAACATCCAAAACATTTGCCACATAGATATCCATATCTTGTCCATATCATTTGAAAATTTATGGTTGTCGCAGAAATCTCCTTATACCACCTCCAAACTTCAATGACAAGCAATACTACCCCACTGATAGGAATATTCTTAGATATGCACCCTATCACTTTTCATAGAAAAGTGGATATACCGCTAAAAAAATTCAGCAAGGAGAGCTTCCCAATGACGCCTTTGAATAACCCAAGCCATTGAATATTGGTTTAATGAAACTGAAGTTGAAGATGTCTTCAACGATGAGAAAATATGGTGATGGAACAAGATTCAAACATGTGGATATCATATGGTTCCCTTTTATTTACTTTCATCACTTATCACAAAAACTAGAAAAGGTCTTGAAATACTTTAGTGATGACAGGATATAAAAAATTACAACATCCATCACTCGTTGCTGAAATGAAATGAAAGTTTTCAAGGACTTCACCAATAATCAATGCAAAGGGATACTAGGGCCCATCGCTTATCCTTAAAATGAACTTGCCAACAAAGAGAACTTTAGTGATGGGTGACCACTTAAATGAATAAGGATTTGCATGTGCAAATAAGATGTTCTAAAAGAGGGGCCATATAAAGTTAATGGGACCTAGACCCTTAAGAATAAAATTTCAGACTTGAGTCTTTTTACCATGAAATATTTTCCAACCAGCTATATGAAATATCAAAGCGATGGGAAAATAATTGGTAACCAACAAACCCAAACTAGAGGGAATCTAATAATATGATTCAAATGGCTCAAGTTGTAACTCAGAATACTAGGTACTAGGTAGGAAAGATCAATGAAGAAATAGAATGCCTAGGATTTGAGACTGATTTTTTTTTGAAACGAGGACTTCTAACTCAAAACCCTAAACCTTAGCCTTGGGCATAGAGGAAAAAGACCATGACAAAGAAAAGAACCCACTCAAAATTTTGCAAAATTTTAGAAGATCTACCAAGATGAATATCTTGTGTTAACAAGTATGTTTACCATACATCCACAATAATTCCTCTTCAATTTGGTAGTATCTGTGTACCTATAAAACATATCATAGTGTCTCCAACTCAACCCCTCAATATATAGACTCATGGGGGCTCAAAATACCACCATAAAACATTACCATGAGTCAAAACAAGGCTTGGAAATACAATGGTAAAAATCCATTCGACCCCTTACATGCTAAACATGGTCTCTTACATGACATTACACCTTCTTACAAGATATCATAAGAATCCTTACAAAATAGGAGATGCTCTTATATGTGTCATAAACCATCAATAACTATGCAACGATTCTCTTATGTGTGTCATAGATGATTGTCACATCCAAAATGATATCCCCCAACTTTAGCCCTTACAATTGTCATAGAATCCATCATAACATCCTTAAAAATAGGTTTTCCATGTTATACCACTAAGTGGGAATATTTGTACAACTAATAACTTATTTTTCAAGGCCCCGACATGTGGCAAAAGTGCCAACTCAAAATCTCATGCCCCTTTTGATGGAGCACAATTATTTAACAACATAAACGATTTTTATCCATGGGAAAAACTAAAGTAATAATAAATAAACAACTTAGAAATTTCCAAGGTTGAGACACCTTAATTCCCAAAATTTATAATGTGACTGTATTTTGGCTTTCTCTAAAAACAAACACACTCGTTATATAGGCCCACATGTTCTATTATTCTCCTAGTTATGCATGTGTTTCCACAAAAATGAAGCTTTTTGATGCTATTGGGAAGTGCACATGAATTTTTTTCACATTCTACCACCTTTGCATGAGCTTTCCACCACCTTTTTTATGATTTTCCAGCTTAGGAAGGAGAAAATAACAATTTTTTCACATCAAATTATATATATATAAATTCAAGTCACAAGTTTTGTAGTTTTGCAATGTTAATTATGATTGAATTGTAGGAATTTAACATTATGAATTGGCTATTTATATTGTTGTTAGTAATTCTATTCAAGAGTGATATACAATTGAACATTGAAAAGGAAACAAGCTTGTGAAAAACTCATTTTTTTGAGGATTTCGATAAGAAAAAAAGACTACATAATTGGTAGAACTCCTCCATTCAAATCTCCATTTTTTAGGAATGTGAAGTCTTTACACAATTTTGTTACATTTTCCTTAATTCTATTATGTTTCTTTATCATCACTTATCATACATGCTTAATACAATGTTTTTATTTTGTTATTATGCACATTCCATGATCATCATTGTTTGTTTTTCATTCTAACATTAGCCCATCTTGGCACATTTTGAACTATACAATTCTTTAAAATTTCCAATTACATTTAAATCCACATCTCATTGAGGCATTTTGTTGAACAATTGACCTGCCTTGTGTATGGCTCCACATTTTGTATACACATATATATGAGAGTAGTTATAAGTATGTAATATAATACATCATTTCTCAATCATTTTCTATGGATGTGCATACCCACTTCCAAGCTTCCATTTTGGTATATGCATGGAGGATGTTGGAAAATGCAATGGAATTTGGTTTTACACCTAGAAATTGCATTTTCTTGAAATTTTCTAAAGCCTTTTCAATAAATCCATTTTGTGCATATCTTGCAATCATTTTATTCCATGAGGACATATCTCATTGAGGCATTTTTCAAACAGTTCTACCAAAGAAACTTATTTCCTTGTCTATGCTACCAAATTTTCCATACATGCCTACCAAAGAATTTTATCAAACAACATATACAAGGCAATCAATTGCTTCAAAAAATGACTCAAATAAATTTGGTCTCATGGTGATGCACATCATCATGAGACCATATTTCTTTGAGGAATATTTTCAAAAAAATAATTTCGATGTATGTGCTACCAAATTTTCCATGCATGTATACCAAAGCATTTTATCAAACATCATAGAGAAGGCAATTATCTATTTGAAAAAATGCCTCAAAGAAATGTGGCCTCATGGTGATGCATATCACCATGAGACCACATTTCTTTAAGGATTTTTTTCAAATAGCTAATTTCCTTTTTTATGCTACCAAATTTTCCATACATGTCTACCAAAACACAAACAATCCTCCTTTCTTTCAATGATATCATTGATGCCTAGATACCATGTTCCAAAGGTAGGATGTAAAAAGTTGTGCAATTTGGATTTATACTCAACCCAATTGTATCTTCTTGAAAGTTTGTATTATCTTTTAAAAAATCCATTTTTTTCTTATGTTGCAATCATGGTGGAACATATAATTTTGTCTCCACTAGGGTTTAGGACCTAGGGAAACAATCTTCTATACTTCACATTTAAGGATGATGCTAGAGATATCACCCCAAGAGTGAAATAGAGGCAAGATATCTAACAATAGGTTATCCTAGGATATGATTTTACATTAGAATAGGGTTTACCACCAAGTTTAAACTTGAAAAAGAAAATGACATGCAAGATGAAATGCAAAACCTAGTTTGATGAAAAATTGAACTAAATGACTTGAAAATGCACGGAGAATAAAATAGAAAGCTATAGAATAAAACATGTGCACCTGGAAATGTGTTGAAGACTGTAAATAGCTCTGAAATTCTAAAAAACTTGATTTTCTAGCCTAGTGGGACTCATTCGCCATTCTGGGTGAATCAGTCCTAGATTTGGGTCTCTGCACAGGATCAAGTTTAAGCCAAATGGGTATCCAGATCTATAAAGATCTTTGAAAAAATCATATAGTGGGACTCATTCACCACAATTGGGTGATTAGTCTCATTTTGTTGCGAAGTGTCCCAAGAGTAGAATCATGAACTAAAACTTTGCAAGCCTCTGATGATGGATAAAATAAGAACTTTCCCACTGATTTCATGCAAATTAGATGGATATTTTTCCCTAGATTTGAGTTTTTGTCAGTCTTGACAACTTTTCATGACAACATTTTCAACTTTGTCATTTTGCTTCTTTTGAAGGATTCAAATCAACTTTTCTTCAATCTACAAACCTGCAATCACTCATTAAAGAGAGGGAAACTTATTTATTGTTAGGGAATAGAAGTTTTCCTTGGTCAAACCCCTTGTAGGTAATTAAATGAAATGATGATATAATGAAAGATGAACATGAAACATGGAACACAAGACATACAAAATGCACAATGATACCTTGATTGATTTCTTGTAAGTCTGCAACTCAACATGGAATGACAATGAAGGATGTAGATCTTTTTCTTGACAATAGTAGTTTGAAAATGCTTGATCTTGGATATTCAATCCTACATCACAAAAATTCCTCAATAACATTTTTGATTCTTGATATGTTTGACATGATGATGAATCTTGAATTGTTGCAACAATTGATGAACAATTCGACCCTTCAATGCTCTTGAAGATGCTTGAAGGAACTTGTAAAATCAAACTTTCTATAAGGATGAATACTTGAATGCTTGGGGGATTAAAATGAGAGAAAGAACCTTGTATTTATACTCAATTATGCAAGAATTCCTTAAATTACAACACTGCAAGCCGATATCAAATCTAGGAGAATAAAATCCTACCAAAAATTTGTTTGAATTTTGATTTTGGGCCACACAGGACTCATTCACCCAAGATGGTGAATGAGTCCCGTTTGACATAATGTATGGGACCAAAAATCAAAAGTTCTTAAAAAGGTGTAAAAATAGGTTTGGAACCCAAAAATCTAGGTGGGACTCATTTTTGCAAGGTGGCAAATGAGTCCCAGATCACTAAATCTGGGCCACACAAGCCATAAACACTAGAATTATGATTGGTTAGTGATTTCTATCAAGATTATCCTAAAAAATATGCTATAAATGAGGCTTGTGGATGCAAAATAGGGCCAATTAAAGCATAATAAAGTCCAATTATTAATGGAAAGCCTAGAGAAGTGTGAAAGTGTGTTACAACACTTTACAACACTCCTAATAAGGCAAGATTAATGTTAATTATGATTAAAAATATGTTTATTATGCTTAGTTAATTGATAAAACCCTATAAAGGTGTGAAAGTGTGTTACAACACTTTTGTAAGGTGCCATTAAACTCCATTAGTTCACAATTTCCCAAGACCTAATGTGAATGTGTTATCCACTACAATCTCAAATCAAGGCAACATTAAGCCAAAATCATAAGGAGGGCCCAAACAAGCTAGAAAAAGTAGAAGGGTTAATTTTTTGGTGGTCACCTTTAGCCCCCACTTTAGTGAGAGGATGAACTTACTTCAAACTCACACTAAAGTAGACATTCAAGAGGGCTCAAATCGTACCCACGCGGATGGTAAAGGATAACAAAGATCAAGGAAGTGGTCAATCCCCTAGGATCCAATATCCCATGCCAAACCGACATAATCAAAAAAAGGAGATGCATAAGATGTATGACTTTTAGCATCAAGATACACGATCATGCAATGACATAGAAATAAAGAAGAAAAGAAAGAACAAGATAGGAACTTTGATTAAAATGCACTCACTTTGTGGCCACATAACTTTAAGTCATATGTGGGCTGAGTAATCCACAATATAATCACTCTAGGGCCACAAAAATTTAGGTCATCCATGAGGTAGGTGAGACACATAAACTCATAGCTGGTATGCACTCACACACATGCAAGTGGCTCTGGGGAAATTCATGCCTCAGATTGGGCTTCCCACTCAAACCATAACAAAGTTATACCTATTGATAACTTTAATAAGGCTCCACACAAAAATGATATTCAATCTTCATGAGACATGCAAAACTTTCTATGCTTGGAGCTCATGAACAAACAAGATGACTCCATAGGAATGTAAGTTGTGTTATGCAAGGTGGCCATATAATCAAAAACTTTAATGTGAAATAGTGTAAGGAATGTTCAAGTTATTTTTCTTAGTTCATGCGAGATCTCTTCTTAGGGAACATCATGCTTAATGTTTCCAAGAGAGAATAAGTGAAATAAATATCACGCTCTTGGAGGAAATAAAGTCCAATGTTACCCACAAAGTGAAAAACACATCGCATGAAGTAAGAAGGCTGCAACAAGAACCATGAAAAGAAAAATGCAAAGGAATAATGTTAGTGTATGACTCCACTTTAAAGCAGTTGCTAACACCACTACTATGAGAAATTTCCTTAAAGTAGAAGAGGACATGAGAGCTGATTCGGAAAGCCCTATGCCGAGTCATATTTTTCCAATAAGCTACATCATGAAAAGGGTAGTATTTCACATGTGATCCAACTTAAGGCATGTCATCCACATCCCAAGATTTCTCTTATATGTTCATGAAAGGTGATCAACTAGCCAAAAGAGACAACGATAAGTGACATACAAGGACAAGGCTACCTAACCCCTTTCCCCAACTTAGTGTATGAAAAGGGTGAGCCAAATAGGGTGAAAGTAAGTATCAGTTAGAGGAATTAGGTGCTTCAACACAAGGAAGAGAAACAAATTCCTTGAGATGTTGAATTTGACTACTCAAATCCTTACATGCATTAGTAGCATGACCATGAATTCTATGATATGCACAGAATGAATTCTTGTAGTAAAATTTATTTCGCCTTCTTGGAGGGAGAGATATTCGATGATCCTAGAGGATTCTTGAAAATATATTCTCTTGATCAATAGTAGAATATGTTCCTTTGTTTGCAGAAGATGTCATTCATACACTAAAGTATACTGCTTTAGATGAAAATGGAGATAAGGGAGGTAAACCTAGATATTTATTGAAAGAGTATGGTATGTCAGTTTCTTTCTTGTGTTCATTATATCCATGTGTAGGAGGGAGATCATATCCGATACCATAACAATCTTCCAAGTCAGATGAAGGGGGTTTGTGTTTCTAAGAAGAATTGGCTATGTCATCCCTTCATGAGGGATGGGAGTTAAATAGCCTCCATCACCACTATTGGGTAATGTTGTAGAATCAAGTTGAGAAAATGAAACACAAGGTTGTTTTGTTTTATATTGTGAGATTTTTCACACTCCTATAAAGGGAGGTGTAAAACCCCAATCATCAGTAAAACTTGTGTCTTAAAATGAATCATTTTTGTATGACTCTTTAGACCATGAGGGTGAGATTTTGGATTCTTTATTGAAAGGAGACCTTGTAAAATCTAATGGCCACAAATTTTCACTAAAGAGCTTAGGATTAATATTAACTTGTATTGGCTCAAATTTTGATTTTGGCATAAAAGTATTAGGGGAGTTGGAAATGTTGAGATTGTGTGATTCATAACTTTTTTCATCTTCTTCAATATTGTATATTCTTGTTGTTGGTTATTCAAATTTCATTACATGGTCAAGAGTAGAGGGGACTCCTTTCATACCATGAATCTATGGTCTCCCTAGGAGAATGTTTTATGAAGGAGGTCCTGGCATGATATGAATAGGGGTAGGAAACACTATAGGTCTTACCTCAATAGGTAATGTGATTATCCCTAGTGGTTGCCTATTAACATTGTCAAAGCCATGAATATGAACATCGTAAAGTTGAATAAGTATCTTGTCCATGCAATTTTTTTCTAGGAGGTGCATGCTACAAACATTAATTTCTAATCCATTGTTTATGAGAGTGTTCCCAACTATAGTTTCATTAATGATCACCTTTATCATCAAGGCTTCATTCTTGTTTTGAGTCTCAAGTGATGGAAATCCATGTTTAGGGAATGTGATTTCTGATTGTGTGACTTGTGTGGGATGAAAGGAGGATGTTACATTGTTTGATTTCATATAAGATTTTATTTAATCTTGCTTGACTTGCAATATTTCTTGAAATAGAAACTTGTATGTAGGTGATAGCTGAATGAGTTGTCACACATATATATTATTGGGAGTCTTCTTAAGATATTCAACACTAGGCACAATATGTTGGGTAAATGGTGATGTTGTAGGAGTGATTTGTGGTCCCCTATATATTTGAGCAATTGTGTTATATCTTGGTTGTTGTAAAACATTGTTAGATTATATTGTAGATTTCAAGAAATCTCTTATTTTCTTATGTGATTCGCTAATGGGAGGTGACTTAAGAAGCTCACTAATTAAAGGAGATCCAACTTGTGTCATCATCACCTCAAGAATCTTGTCATTATTTGCATGGTCTCTTAATGAGGAGGAGTCTAATGTCACTTCACCTAAGAAAGCCTCATTACACATGTCAATGTTCAGATTCTTTTGCACCATGATATTCTACCTAGGAGAAGAGTTCTTAAGAGAACCACAAAATAAATGTTCATGACATTCAAAGGCTGGTTCTAAAATGATTTCATCGCAAGTAGGGGGATGATCAATGGTTGAATTGTCTTGCTCAATAAGGGTTTACCTAGGTCAAGGGGAAAACTATGACCTTAATTGATTGCATTTTATAATATCAAAGTATCTTCTTCACAAATAGGAGAGATATTAGGATAAGAACAAATGTTATTGTCATGATTACCTATGATTGTATTGTTTTTTTTCATCAATTTATTATCCACGAAGCTAGGTAAGAGGAGAGAAACAACTAGGATTCTCAAAACTCTCATTGATTGGTTATTCTAACACAAAAATATCTTCTTTACAAGTAGGAAAGATATTAGGAGAAGAAGAAATATGATCACTAGGAATGTCCAAGGTTGTATTCTCTTTCACTAAAACACTTTCATAGGGAGGGGATATGAAATTTTCCTTAGCATGCCTAGATATGTAAGACACTAACATTGTTTGAAAAAAAATGAAAAACACTTACAACCATTTCATGCAATTATTCAACAATGTAAACAATGTATATCCAAAGATGAAAAACACTATTATCCAATCTATGCAAAATTTAAAGAATGAAAACAATATATATCTCAAAAATGAAAAGAACTTTTATCAAACTTATGCAAAGTTTTATGAATGTAAAACTTGTATATGGAAAAGTGAAAATTACTTTTATCCATGTGATGCAAAGTTTCAGAAATGTGAACATTTTCAAATCTGATGATGCTTGTAATTGAAATGATTTCAGAAAAGAGAGTCGTAAATTGATGCTTTTGACCTAGATGCATAAAAAAAATATTCCTAAAACTTTCTACACTTATAGTATATGTTACCAGGAGGATTAGGAAGCATAGAAATGAGGTTTTTAATGATGTAATAGGTAGGTTAAAATATTGAATAGGACTGATTCACCCAACATGGTGAATGAGTCCCAGTTAGGGTTTTTTTCATAATTTTTAGAAAAAATAAATTATTTTTTATGCTTTTTATGTTGTATGACCTGAAGACTAAAAGGAAATGCAAATTTTATATGAATTTAAATGATTTGAGATGAAAGAATGAAACCTATATGCAGTTTCACTAATGCAAATATTTGAAACACTAGAATGTAGATTAACTAATGCAAAATGCAATGCAGTGTTAATGAAAGCTAAATCTACGATGATGATGGATTCCAAACCAGAAAAGAAGGTACTATAAATGTAGACTCACCAAAAATGGAACATAGAATTTTGTCTCCACTAGGGTTTAGGACCTAAGGAAACAATCTTCTATACTTAACATTCAAGGATGACCCTAGAGATCTCACCCCAAGAATGGAATAGAGGCAATAGATTTTATAATAGGGTATCCTCGAATATGATTTTATATTAGAAGAGGGGTTCACCACAAATTTTAAACTTTGAAAAGATAATGAGATACAACATGAAATGCAAAACCTAGTTTGATTGAAAAATTAAACAAATGACTTGAAAATGCAAGAAGATTAAAATAGAAAGCTACATAACATAATGTGTGCACCTGGAAATGTGTTGAAGACTATAAATATCTCTAAAATTTTAAAAATCCTATTTTTCTAGCCTACTAGGACTCATTCACCTTTTTGGGTGAATCGGTCCTAGATTTAGGTCTCTATAGAGGATCAAGTTTCAGCTAAATGGGTATCCAAATCTGCAAATATTTCTAAAAAACTCATATAGTGGAACTCATTCACCACCATTGGGGGATTAGTCTCATTTTGTCATGAAGTGTCCCAGGAGGAAAATCTTGAACTAAGACTTTGTAATCCTTTGATGATGGATAAAATAAGCACTTTCCCACTGATTTCATCCAAATTAGATGGATATTTTTCCCTAGATTTGATTATTTGTGAGTCTTGACAACTTTTCATGACAACTTTGACAACATTTGCAAATTTGTCATTTTGGTGCTTTCGAAGGCTTTAAATCCACTTTTCTTCAATCTACAAACCTACAATCACACATTAAAGAGGGGGGAACTTCTTGATTAATAGGGAATAGGGGTTTTCCTTGGTCAAACCCCTTGTAGGTAATTAAACCAAATGATGAGATAATGAAAGATGAACATGAAACATGGAACACCAGACATAGAACATGAACAATGATACCTTGATTTATTTCTTGTAAATCTGCAACTCAACATGGAATGACAATGAATGATGTAGATCTTTTTCTTGACAATGGGAGTTGAACAATGCTTGATCTTGGATCTTTAATGCTACATCACAACAATTCCTCAATAACATGCTTGATCTGTGATATGTTTGACATGATGATGGATCTTGAATTGATTCAATAATTTATGAAGAATTCTACCCTTGAATGATCTTGAAGATGCTTAAATGCACTTGTAAACTAAAAATTTCTATAAGGATGGATACTTGAATTCTTAGGTGGGTTAAAATAAGAGAAAGAACCTTGTATTTATACTAAATTATGCAATAATTCCCAAAATTAAAACACTACAAGCTAACATCAGATCTAGGGGAATAAAATCCCACTAGAAATTTGATTTGGTTTTGATTTTGGGCCACAAGGGACTCATTCACCCAATATGGAGAATGAGTCCTAGATCACTAAAATTGGGCGAAACAAGCTAGAAACACCAAAATTATGATTGGTGTCAGGATTATCCTTGAAAAAATGTAATAAATGAGGCTTGTGGATGCAAAATAGGGCCAGTTAAAGCATAAGAAAGCCCAATTATTAATGAAAATCCTAGAGAACTGTGAAAGTATGTTAAAAAACTTCACAACACTCCCAATAAGGTAATATTAATGTTAATTATGATTAAAATTATGTTTATTATGCTTAGTTATTTGATAAAATTCTAGAAAAGTGTGAAAGTGTGTTACAACACTTCACAACACTTTTGAAAGGCACCATTAAATTCCATTAGCTCACGAGGGCCCAAGACCTAATGTGAATGTTTTTTCCACATTACAACATCAAATCAAGGCAACATTAAGCCAAAATCACAAGGAGGGCCTGAACAAGCTAGAAAAAGTAGAAGGCTTACTTTTTCAGTGGTCACACATGGCATTTTATGAGACCACTCTTCTTTAAGGAATTCCATCAAAAGATTCATGTGAGCTTTGTCTATGCTACCAAATTTTGCATACATGTCTATTTTTCAACATTAGATTGGTAGTTCATATGTTAGAAAATGGCTACAAAGAAAAGTCACATTCAATAAATTCTAGCAAGTTAGAAATAATTCAAAAAAAGTGAGCTTTCCATTTTTTAAAATAAAAGAGGGGTAAAAACTTTATTAAACCAAGGACAAAAAAAAAGCAAGGCCGTTACATAGCCCTATCAAGCTCCACCAAGTGGTCTAACTGTTGAGACAAATTAGGGGGTAATTGACCCCGATCCAGCATGGTCCAGTCATGAATATGATCAGAGGTCCATTTAGCCAAACCATCCACAACACCATTTCACTCTCTAAGAATATGAGTGAAATTCATGACCTCTAGAGAAGTAAAAAGATTGAGAATCTCTTCCACAATCAAAGCCAAATGCCAACTAACATCATCCAAATTCTTCCTATTCAACAGGTTCACCACAACCTACAAATCCCACTCACAAATGATCATGTGCCACCCCAATTGGCTTCCACACTCCACCACCAATAAAATCACTTGAGACTCCATTAGATTATTAGAATAAACACCCTTATACATCAAGAAAATAAATTGAACGCCACCAAAGCTATCTCGACCAACACCACCAATACCAACATGACCAGGGTTACCTCGAGAAGAGCCATCTGTGTTAAGTTTTAGGATCCCCTGAGGAGGAGGGGACCATCTTCCCTCCTTATTCACCTTCAAAAGTAGGATGTCTACATCTATTGCACATGATGTGCCATTATGGAGGAGGAATATGAAGACGTGTAAAAAAATCAATGTCACAAGGGGCCACAAAAACAGACATATCACACTTAGCAGCAACAATTTCTCCCAAGGAATGTAGAATTTTCTGCCACAAGCGAGGGGCCACCAACAACACATCTTGAAAAATCCGACGATTCCTCTCCAACCATAGATTCCAAATAATAAAGGATGAGCCAATCCCCCAAGTAGCTTGAAGAAAGGAAGTAGAAACAGGGGCCTTGCCCTAGTAGTCCACAAACTCAGCTAGCGAGCAAACATGCTAGCAGGATGTATTCCACACCCTCCACCAAAAATGCCAAATCTCCCTAGCATAAGGGCATTGGAATAAAAGATGAGAGACACTTTCTTCGGAATCACAACACAACACACATCTAGAGGGGCCTTGGAACCCATGCTTGTGAAGATTATCCCAAGTGAGACACTTGTTCTAAGTTACTAACCACATGAAGAAATTGCACTTAGGCCAAGACAACTTATGCCAAACTTGCTTCCACCAAGGGACCTCCATATCTCCAAAAAACTTCCTACTCAATTGCTTATAGCCAACAGACATAGAGTACTTCCCAGACATATCAGCCCCATCCCAATCCAAAACATTTGATTCTCACAAAGAATTACAAGCACGGGAAACCAAAAGTTGAGCAAGCTCCCACCTACTCCCCTCAGACCCCCCTAGGAGGCCATTCAGCAGGGAGATTCTAGCGAAAGGTAAACACAGAACCCCAACACTTGATGATCTTGTAATGCTCAACAGTGTCCCGGCCAGCAGTAGTAAAAACATCACAAAGGGGTTGGAGATGAGAATAAACAAAGAGAAGGGGTGGGTGACCATCCGAAGCATCAAACCAAAAAAGAGCCTGTGATCTTGAGTGATAGATCCAAAAAAGAGCATGCTTAATCAACTAAGCCCCCACTTCCAAAGTATGCCAAATCATAGAACCACTACCCTCTAGAGGATAGCAAGGGACTTTGAAGGAAGCAACACCTCTAAGATACTTATGGTTGAGAATCTTAGCCCATAACTGGTGTTGATTAGTGCACCATCGCCAATAAAGCTTAGCAGCATGAACTTTCTCATTCAAAATAGTAGAGTGTAAGCCAAAATCCCCCTCCTACTTAGGCTGACACAAAAAATCCCAATTTACAAGACTCCACTTAGAAGACATCAAGTTTCCACTCCAAAGGAATTGATGAAAGAGAGCATCGAATTCCCTAAGGAAATACATAGGGGCCAAATGAAAAAAACACCTATAGATGGGGAGGGCCTAGATAACAGACTTAAGGAGAGTAACTCTAGCAACTGTAGACAACCACTGATGAGTCCAATGAGTTACCTTCTTCCTCAGCAGATCAAGCACCAACTACCAGGAGGACCGGGGCTGCCTGCCAACAGAAAGAGGAATCCTAAAATAGACAAAGGGTAGAGACCCAATTTGAAATTGCAAAATTCCAGCAATCCTCCGCTGGATAGCTTGGGGAGTATTAAAGAAGAAAATAAAGGACTTTAGCTCATTGAATTTATGACCCAAAGTAGCAAGGTAGATATCCAAATATTTCTTGAATGAATGAGCTTCACGAATACAGGCCAACCCCATAAGGGAAGTATCATCCACAAACTGGAGATGAGAAAGCATTGGAAGACCCATCCCCCACTACCAACCATGAATGAAACCTTGGGAAACTTGGAATTTAAGGAAGCGCCCTAGCCCCTCCGCCAAAATAATAAACATATATGGAGAGAGTGGATCCCCCTGGCGAAGGCCCCTAGAAGAACCAAATAGCTCTAAAGGTTCACCATTCACAATAACCAAAAAGGAGGAAGAAGTCACACAACTCATAGTCCAACTCACCCAATCTGGAGAAAACCTAAAGGCCAACAAAATCTTCTAAAGAAATCTCCATTTAACTCTATCATAAGCTTTGGCCATATCCAACTTAATGAACATAGACCTATCCTTAGAGATTGCCATGGAATGAATGACCTCAGAGGCAACCGCCACTCCATCCAAAATTTGACAGCCCTCCACAAAGCCTCCTTGATCCTCAAAAATAACAATAGACAAACAAGATTTATGCCTCTTCGCAATCAACTTCATAACAATATTATACACCACATTGTAGGGCACAATAGGTCTAAAGAAATCCATCTGATCAGCCCCTTCTTTCTTAGGAATGAGAACCAAAAAGGTAGCATTCGGGGACCGAAGCATCTTCTTGTTATGAAGAGACTCACGAACCACCTCCAACAAGTCCATCTTCACAATATCCCAAAACTCTTGGAAGAATTCAACAGGAATACCATCAGGTCCAAGAGCTTTCCCCTTATTCATCTAAAACACAATGTCCTCCACTTCAGACAAAGTAATAGGACAAATCAAGGATGCATTCAAGTAATTAGAGATCAAAGAAGGAATACAGGAAAGGACCATATCCTCATCAGCCTTAGCCGTAAGTGAATCCTCGATAAGCAAAGTAGAGAAGAACTGACGAGCCTCTTTGGACAAATCCTGCTGTGAAGATATAGAAGAGCCCTCATGATTGAAAAGAGAAGGGATATGACACTTATTCCAACAAGCCTACACAGAGTGATGAAAGAAAGCAATATTCCTGTCACCCACTTGAAGCCAGTCAACCCTAGCCTTTTATTTCTAGAAAATTTCTTCACGAAGCTCCCACTCCTCCACCACTTTCAGAGCCTTGGACTCAACATGCCCAAGAGCCTCTAAAAATCCTAGATCCCTAATCTGGTGAGTAATAACAACAAGACTCACCTGCGCTTCCCTTTTTTTAGCTCGTAAATTTCCAAAACATACTTTATTCCATCACTTAAGATGAAACTTGACATATTGCAGCTTCTTGATGAAATAATACATAGCAGTACCATATGTAGGAGCTCCATCCCTCCACCACTGAGTGACAAGTTTATATAAGGAAGAATCATGCAGCCACATAATCTAAAATTTGAAAGGAGGGTTCTTAGAATTAGGGAGGGAAGAAGTTGAAAACATAATTGGCCAGTGATCCGAGCCGCACCAATCTAGGATCTCAAAGCAGGTGACCAACCTGCCCTCAACCCAAAAATAAGAAACCAAAAATCTATCTAGCCACTCAGAGATCGCAGTTGGCCCACTGTGCTTGTTATTCCAAGTAAAAATTCCATTGGAGGGTTTGATGTCAACAAGAGCAAGAGAATCCACATTAGCCCAAAATAGATCAAAATCAGGACCCAGTATCAGAAGCCCCCCTCTTTTCTCCTCTAAACACAACATAGAATTGAAATCTCCAGCTAAGATCCAAGGCAAATAGGGAGCACAAGACCTAACATACCTGATATGAGCCCAAAGCCGGATTTTACCACGAATATCAATCGAAGCATACACATTACTAACCAAAATAGTCTCCCCAGATTCAAGGATGGAAGCCACCACTAAAATAGAGGAATGGCTAGAAATCCACCAGTGAGGAACAACCTTACAAGGATCCCAAAAAAGAGTCAAACCTCTAGAAGAGCCCCTAGACCCAATACATTGGCACTGACCAGTCCCCCAAATACGAGGAGAGAGTTGAAGCATGAGTTCCACCTGAAGCTTAGTCTCCTAAACACATAAAATATTTGGAGAATGTATCACAATGAGATTCTAAATAGCCTTTCAATGAGAGGTGCTATTCAACCCCCTTGCATTCCAAGACAAAATAATCATGAGGTAGGTTGGACAAAGTGGGCCTCAATGGTCTTAACCGGCCCCGATTCCACTAACAAATCCCTAGTAAATTTGAGCTTGTCTTCATCTTTCTTTTGACCAACTTTAGAGGGATTTTCAAAATGCGCCTTTTTGAGAGGTTGTTGTTGCCCCAGATGAGATCTCACCCGGGATCACCTCCTCTAAGGCCTAACTATCAAAGACCTCGAAACAGTTGAAACCCTAGTCACTCTGCCTATCTTTATAGGGCCGTTTTTGACCCCTCCCCTTAGCTTTTGACTTAACAGGAATAAAGCCATCATTAGGCCCCCCTCAGTCATAGGCACCTTGCCCTTATCTCCCTTCTAAGTTGAAGGCCCCGAAGAAGGAGGAGAAGAAACCCCATCCGATCTAGAAACCCTTGGGCACTGGCGTTGAAGGTGTCCATACTCATGACAAAAAAGACATCGAAAAGGGACTTATAATCTAACTGCTAAATCCACGAAGTAGAGCCAGTACAAATTTCCAAAGAATCTGGCAAAGGATTATTTAATTCAATTTCAACAAAAATGCAAGCAAATGAAAATACCTTTTTAGCAAAAAGGTATGTGCAGGATCATCATGGAAAAAATAGGCCCTTAAGTGGCAATAAAAAGTCAAAAAATCAAAGTTAGACAACTGGATGTAAAAATTTGAATAAGTTATCTATATTATTTCAAAAAATGTAAAAATAGAACTTGTAGCAAATTGAATGTAGTTTCTAAAATACTACACATTTATTTAAAAAAATAAAATATATTTGGTGAAAATTTGAAATTTCAATGCAGTAGTACTTAAATTTCAAGGTAAAAATAATAAGTAGGTGTATGTCTGACCACCCTAACCACAATAAAAAGATAATATTTGTTTATAAGATTTTAGATATAAGTAGAGGACTCATGTCTCGATGTGATGCATATTTTTTTATAGTTTTTTTCCAAGTCAATAATTAATTATGATTTTTTTATTGCAACTTTTAAAAAATATAAAAGCTCGTCTGTCTAACCACCTTAACTTGGTCAAAACTTCATGAAATTCAATTTTTATTTTTTTAATCCTATAGTGTGCAAAGCATAGAATGTGACGCATGTTTTGGATTCAAAAAATTTGATACTGTTTGAAAGTTATAAATGTTTTTCAATCATCCTATCAATCAGGACTTTATTCATAATTTTAATAGAAAATGAATAATAATTATTTATTAAATTCAAAGGAAAGCATAATTTATATTGTTGGAAAGCTAAGAATCTCCTCTGAAAACCCTTTTTTTTTTAATCCATTTTGGGTAAAAGAAAAGTCATCAGCCACATGGGCCATCATATCACTTACATATCGCCACTTTTTGGCCCATCATGATCCTGCACATACCAGAAAGTATTTTGAGCAATGGCAGCTGACTTCCCCAATAAATCAACAATTCGATGCAAAATATCTTCTCTCCAAAACTCCAATGATAGCCATGGGAAGTGGACCCACACAGGAACTCCATAAGGCAAATCCTCTACCGCATTGAATCCTCCATGCCAGGGTTTCATGAACAACCCCACATGATTCTAAAAGTACGGCCCTCCCTCAAAAACGCGATTGTGATCAGACATGCAAGAAAAATCAACCATAAAAAAGCCATTCCTAGCCACCAAAATATCAAAGTCACCTTCAACTTGCCAGGATCTATGAATCCAGGATTCAAAAGCTGAGAGGGGGACATGAATACCCACAAACTTACAAATTAGCACATGTTGGCTCTAATAAGAGAAGTCCTCTTGCACAGATTCTAGGGAGATAACCAGAACTGGGCGATCATGACTTCACGACAAACACCCATTCACCTTTTTAAGCTTAGAGCTCTTGCCCACAAATGAGGAATCCATCATCATTGCATGCGCGCCCATAGAGAGACCCAAAGATGGCTTTGTGCCCAAAATCATCAAGCTCTTAGAGACCCTAGCCATAGCGCCACACCCAAAACCCACCACACCAGCCTCCACACCTCACACACACCAAACACCACACCCCTCACTGCACCACACACAGCACCCCACAAACCCCACACGCGAGGCCCTACACCAAATGCCATCGGAGCAACCCACACCACAAGCCCCACCCTCACTCACTACAGCACCTGTGCACCCCACACCACAGGCACCACCCACACACACCACAATAGCCCCACGAAGCAGACCCAAACAACAAGCTGGAAGAACCAACAACCCGCACAGGAGAACAAGAAGCAAAGCTAGGGCATTGCTGCCCTAGCAGAAACCGAACATGAGGAAAACACCATCAAGCATCCCTGACTAGACATTTTTCAATTTGGTCTTATGAGCTTTCCATTTTACTTGTGTTCTTATTGCAGTTATTTATTCATCTTGGTGGAGGCAGTTTTCCAAATAGTTCATCTACCTTGTCTATGCATCCAAATTTCACATGTGTCTAGAACTAAGGAAATTTCAACCATATCACTCGTGAAAATCCCCCCCTTTTATTTTTTGATAGATGGAATATCCCATTCCAAGGTCCCTATTACAAGGTAATGAGCTCACTACCTTTTCAATGAGGTAGCATTGACAAGGTAGTGGTCTATTTGAAAAAAAATCTTGATAGAAATGGGGTCTCATGGTGATGTATGAGACCCCATTTTTGTGATGATTGTTTTTAAATATCCCACTACCTTGGCAATTCTACCATATTGACAAGCTAGTGATCTCACTTGCTTGTTAATGGGGTAGAATTTATAAAGTAGTTGTCTGCTTGAAAAAATTCCTCATATAAATGGGGTCTCATGGTGATACTCACTCACTACCTTGTCTATGCTACCACATTTTGCATACATGTCTACCAAAAAGTCACATGCCTTGTCCACGCTTCAATTTTTTGCCTATCTTGCAATCATGCCAAATGTATTTTCTTGAATGTTTGTGATGTCTTTTAAAAATCCATTTTGTACCTATCTTGCAATCATGGAATTCCATGAGACCACATTTCTTTAAGGAATTCCATCAAAAAATTCATGTAAGCTTTTTCTATGCTAGAAATACTTCCAAAATAATAGCTTTCCATTTTCATTGTGTTCTTATTGCACTTGTTTATTCATCATGGTTGAGTGACATTTTCTCTTCTACATGATGATTGTAAGCATTTTGTATAAAAGGTTGATGACATATATTTCATTTATTTGTATGGATTCAGATTTTAGGAACTAATATCTGTCTCTTTATCATACTACAACTAAAATTATTCGTCATGCCGAGGAAATAATCAAGAGTGATCTTTTCTCTTCTACATGATGATTGTAAGTATTTTGTATAAAGGGTTGATGACATATATTTCATTTATTTGTATGGATTCAGATTTTAGGAACTAATATTTGTCTCTTTATCATGCTACAGATAAAATTATTCATCATGCCAAGGAAATAATCAAGGATTAACTCAACACAAGAAGAGATAGAAGCTAAGAATGTAAAGAAATAAACATTCATGATGGAAGATTTTGAGAATAAGAAATTATAAATTATTGATGAAGACATGCCAATTGAAGAGGAACCTCAACCATCAAGAAGAGATATGGAATTGGCAGTGCAAAGGGAATGAATGCGAAACCTTTGTGCTAAGAGAGATTTGAATACCGTAGTTGGATACACACCCTCTACCACAAGTAAATATGGAGGGAAACCATCTACCACATCTCAAGTTGAGAGTACATAACCACTCAAATTTGAGGAAAGAGGTATGCCATCACTCCCATCTCAACCTCAAGGTACATCATCTATTCCATCCATGATTGAAGGTACACCATCTAGCCCATCTCATTTAAATATTGATGAAATTCCTAACGTTTAGATGAATTTACCTTTTAGAAAACCACCTAGAATTTTACATAGAAACACAAAGTCTTTGATTAATATTGATGAAAATAGTTTGCATCCAATGGAAGGTAAGATTCCAAAATGCACTTGTAGAAGATATGCTCATAAGATTTGGAGAGTGTTATTTGAAAAGTTAAATAAGACCAAAAGATGTCAAATATTTATTGAAATGATGCAAAGTATAAAGTATAAGTCCATCATGAAACTTCTTAGGTTGAGAACATCAAATTATTCAAGTGAAAAAACTATTGTGAAGAATCTAATGGATGCATATGAGAGTGTGGGTAAGACCTCATGCTCAAAATATAGTAATGTCACATGAAGTGTCATTACATTGAAAATAGTAAGTAATAAGATGAAGAAATATCATCTCATTAGAAAGATGAGTCAAAAATTGAGAATTAATAGAAAAACTTTATGAAGATCCATTCAGAGGCAACAAATAATTGAGGACACTGATTCTACTAAATTATGGGCATTCTTTGGGAGACTACCACAAAAAGATAAACTAGTTTTTGAAGCATTGAGATCACTAATTGAAGAATTTTGGAAGAATAAAACAAAGGGTGTCTTTGAATCCAAGGGATGTGATAAGAAGGATAATCGGTAGTCGAAACCATGAGCCACATCCAAAGAATTTTTAGGATATGACTCAAACATAGTTTTTTCATAAATTTCTAGAGGATTATCCTCAAATTAAAAAATTTCAAAGATATTTTGAAATACTTAAACCTTTTTATGTCATGTTAAATCAAAAACACACTACATGTTGTAGATTACATATTCAATTTTCTAACCATTTTGTTTTTTTATCATTTTATATGTTTAGATTTGCATATTAACAATGTTTTGCAGGATTGTGGCATACATGCCCCAACAAAATCTTCAAGAAACTTCTTATCAACAATTTATGTGAAAGAGAGGAAGGGAAAATATTCTACATGAAATTATTCTTGGATGGCACATGCCAGCATTGTGGTGGCTTGCAATGTATGTCAATATATGAACACATGGAAAGCACACATGCAGTTGGAAAGGAACTAGTAGAGTTCAAAAAGCATAAAACAATGGCCTACAATAAAAAATATGATAATCAAGAAATAAAGGTATGATTTGGTTATTTAAAATATTTCATTGTATCAGTTTATGTCTACATTTTGTGATAGTATAGTGTATGAGTATGTAAGGCATACCCATAGAGCTCAATGGCTGGACTTGCAATTCAAGTTATGCAAGGAACCCTTTCCAATTGGTAGAATTGTTTCAGTGACAATGATAAATTTAAGAAACCGTCCTAAAAAAATGACATAAAATCCTGGAAAATCTTTCATTTTTTTAGGAAAAAATATTAATTTTTATTGGAAAATATTTCCTTTTTTTTGAAAAAAATATTAATTTTATTGGCAATTTTTTTTTACATGACTAAAATTTTGTAGAAAATTTTGGTGAATCTTAAAAAATAATAGGTAAATGCATTAATTATGATGGTGAATTTATCCAATCTAAAAATAATTCTCATGGAAATGTAGGAGCCTGAGAGTGGATATTATCGATGGGTTGAAGGGGTAGACTATAATATTTACTTTCCACCATTATTTTATAATATAATAAAATGACCCTCATTGTATTCTACAATTTAAAATGTACCCATCATCTGTAATTCTCATGGGGCTCAAAATTTCTTGTAGATAATTGATCTAATGACCCTCATTGTGCTCTGTAAGGTAAAATTTACCCACAATCTATAATGCTCATGAGACCCAAAATTGGGCGCCCCATGAGCATTACTGATCATGGGTACATTTTACCTCGTGGAATACAACAAGGGCCATTAGATTATATTATAAATCAATGGTGGAAACTAGATATTAGAAACGTGGTCCTAAAGAAACTAATAATTAGGATATAATATTGGTGAATTAATATAGATTTCTATTATAAATTTATAAAATTTAGGTGAATATGATCTAATCATATATCGAATATTGTGGAAAATATTTGAGTTAAATTTTTTAATAAAATAAATTATTTGGTGATTTAAATAAGACTATAATAAAATTTTGTAAAAATGTGGCGATTCAAGTCACATTGTAGCTCAAACTATTAGCCAAATTTGGATTCCCAAATTTTGACTATTATCCAATTGGTGAATATTAGCCACTAGAAATATTAGCAGAGAACTACACTCTATAACCACAACATGAGGTACAATCACAATATTACAAATCCACACACTTTTCTCTACTTGTGCACTTAGTTCATTCATGCAACTAATAATACAAAGGATAATAGGAAGGTATTGAGGGATTATCACTTCTACATTAGTGATGATTGCAAACATTCTACAGAGTTCATGCAAGGTCACTATCAGTTGTTCTATAGTGATTTGGCTAGGAGGGGCATAACATAAAGTCAAAATATAATATGGTGAGATAATAGTACATCATTGTTTAAGAACTCATGGATATTCTATTGGTTGAGCAAGATTCATTTTATTATAGGTGTTTACCATATGTGTAACTTTTGTGAGGTCGAGCATGGAAATGGGGAGCATGATGGTGTAAGAGCATGTATCAAAAGATCATTAGCACAAGAAGAGTTAAAGCATAAAGAAAATGAAAAGTTGATGGATGAAAAATCAATCGTCAAGTGGTGTAATGCTTTGATGGGTCTAAGTAATGAAGGTAAGTCTTTAGTTTGTAGATTTTTTGGTTGATAGATGATACTAATATTGCACCATATGAGGATTTCTACATACACTAATAGGATCAAGTAAGTTGCACTCTTTCCTTAGCTCAAATTCAGCTTCATGGAGTATCCATATGTGGGAGATGGCATGCTTTTGTTCTTAATGTATAATTCAAGCCTGGAATGAGTGTGAGTCAAAGGAGAGGGTTGACAAATGGTGGTTAAGTTATCCTAGCCAACTTCATACATATCATCCCCCGATGGCATTGGAATTGAAACATATGGAAGCATCAGTTGACTTTGACCACATATCAGATCTGGTTCAACTAGGTAATATATCTACTAGCATGGTTTTTTAAATTCCTATTGTTATATTACTTTGTAGTGTATTTGTAATTCTAACTAAATTCATCTAATTTTTTGCACATATCAATGTAGGGCATGTTTATGTGGTTATTATAGATGAAGAAAACAAAGAGGGAATATATTATTACTTGTGTCGTGTTGAGGCCAAAAATAAATTGGAAGCCCTAGTTATAGATGGAGAAAACATTGAATACCCTACAAACTTAGTGGTTGTTATTGGAACATGGCTTAGAAGGTAACCACATAAGAGTGTCAATATTTGGTTGTTTCAAGACTCTAACATGCATCAAAATATTTTTCATTACTCAAACCTTTTTCATGGCATCCAATGTTCCTATAATCAAATATGGGGGTAGAACTTTGAACAAGACCATGTGGAAGGTGTGTGAGTCTAACCATGAGGCAATACTTGACACAATAAAGTGGAGAAAACTCGAATGGTTAGTTGGATTAATTTGTATGTATGCACATTGGTTCTTATTAATTTGTAAGTATGTACACTACTTTGTATTAAAATTTCTAAATATGAACATCAAAATTAGTTGATAGTTAGACCTTTCATTTCTATATTTCATGCTTACATATATTTTGGTTTCAAATGTGTACACATGTTTAGGTTCAAATTTTACATATGAATATTGGGTAGATTATTTTTTTTGGTTCAATGCATAGCATAGACAAGGTAGTGAGCTGTTTGAAAATATGCCTCAAAGAAATGGGGTCTTTTTACATCACTAGGAGACGCCATTTCTTTGAGGCATTTTTTAAAATATCTCACTACCTTTTTTATGCTACTACATTAACAATTTGACAAGATCACTACCTTGTCAATGTAGTAGCAATGACAAGGTAGTGAGATTTTTAAAAAAATGTCTCAGATAAATGGAGTGTCATGGTTATGTCTATCACCATGACACCCCATTTCTTTGAGGAATTTCTTCAAACAATTCACTACTTTGTCATGGTCGTAGGATTGGAAAGTTAGTTAGCTCAATACCTTGCCAATGTGGATACCTTGGCAAGGTAGTTAGCTCAATACCTTGTCAATGTGGATGCATTGACAAGGTAGTGAGCATTGTAAGAAAATTGCCTCAAATAAATGGGGTCTCATGGTAATGTACATCACCATGAGACCCCATATTTTTGAGGCATTTTTTCTTACAATGCTCACTACATTGTGAATGCATCCACAATGACCACAAGGACATATCTCATTGAGGCATTTTTTCAAATAGTTCATGTCCTTGTCTATGCATCCACATTTTGCATGTGTCTACTAAGGAAATTACAATCATAACACATGGAAATCACCCCTTTTATGTTTTGATAGATGTCATACCCCATTCAATGGTCCCCTTGCTGCTATGGCTAAAATCATAAAACATGTTCCTTCAACCAAATTATGGATGCATGGAAAAAATCTATCAAAGAATAATAGTAAGCAAAAGCATAGACAAGGTATTGAGCTATTTGATAAAATGCCTCAAATAAATGTGATCTAATGGTGATGTCCATCACCATGAGACCACATTTCTTTGAGCCATTTTTTTCAAATAGTCATTGCCTTGTCTATGCTACCACATTTTCCATACATTTACCATTTTGGGCATATCCTGCAATCATTTCAATATTTATGGGAAAATTGACAAATCAAAAAATGAAGTCAAAGATTCTTGAACTTACGACTTTTGTGGTGAAAATACAACTAGAAATAGATGATATGGAAGAAGAAATATGAAATGTAAGTGAAACAAGGAGAATCGTTATGGTGGACACCTAAAGTCTTATCTATAAAGGTAGAGAAGTTATATAAAGAACATGTTAAAGAAAAATTTATATTCTGTTATCTGAAAGACATGTCCAAAGATGATAATAATAGCTGTAGATGCCAAGGCAATAGTTGGAAGTGTTGAAACTGAAAAAAAAAAAAATGAGGACTAAAATTTACCACTTAGAAAAGGAATTAAAAGATAAGAATAATATTTTATCATCAATGAAAAGGAGGTTAGTCTACTCTAAAACTTGAAAAAAGAATTAGACCAAATTGAATGGGATAAATAATGTATTCAATGAAGAGATTCTTCCTACTCTTTAGAAGTTGACGAAGGTGCATGTGTAGATTCTTCTTTGTTCATCATTAAACAAAACCAACTATTCTAGCACGTCTATATGGGTGGTTTTATGCTAGGAAAGGTTCTCTTTCTCATGGAAACATGACGAAATGGTCTGAGCCACATTCTATCGGTGAAGTATCTTAAGAGACCATAGTGAAAAAGGGCATAAAAAATTGATGAGAGATTACTCAGAAACTGCAACACTTAGAAACACTTTGTCTAAGGCTATGGGATCATGTAGGGCCACTCTACAACAAACTCTCTTGGTTTTTGATGGCTCCAAGTCATTTTCCTATGGTGAAAAGCTTTTATTTGATGGAAAACAAGTCAGTTGCAGGTAGTGTAAAGTTGGAAAGTGGTGTAACTTTCATTCTATTTGTCATAAAATCAAACTGACTATTCCAACACATTTGTATGCGTGGGTTTATGCTAGGAAAGGTCCTCTTTTTCACCCAAACATTCCAAAATGGTTTGAGCCACATTTTATTGGAAAAGTCTCTTAAGAGACCAAAGTGCAAAAGGGAACCAAACTTTGATGAACGATTACTTAGAAACCATGGCACTTGGAAACACATTTTCTAAGGCTACACAATCATGTATGGCCCCTATAAAATAAACTCTCTCAGTTTTTGATAGCTCCAAGTCTTTTTCCCATGGTTAGAACATTTCAGTTGATGCAAAATGGATCAGTTGCATGTAGTGTAAAGTTGGAAAGTGGTGTAAATTTTTTTCTATTAATTATATGATCAAACTAACTATTCCAACACATCTGTATGGGTGGGTTTATGCTAGGAAAGGTCCTCTTTCATACCTAAACATACTGAAATAGTCTAAGCCACATTCTACTGACAAAGTCTCTTAAGAGAATGAAGTAAAAAAGGGAAACAAACTTCAAGGAGCGATTACTCAAAAATCATGGAACTTGGAAACACTCCATCTAAGACTATGGGATCATGTAGGGTCCCTCTACAATAAAATCTCTCAGTTTTTGATAGCTCCACTATTGTTTTCTTATGGTGAAAAAAATTTTAGTTGAAGGAAAATGGGTCAGTTGCATGTAGTGTAAAGTTGGAAAGTGGTGTAACTTTCATTTTGTTCATTTTGTTGCCTTCTCTATGCTATTATGTTGGGATGGAGTGGTCTTGGTTATGATATGGAGAGGGATAATTCCATGAAGAGGGAGGGGTTATTTTATCATGAGGGGAAGATGATCATTAGATGACGTGAAAGGTGTACTTTGAGACCACATTTCAAGAGCGATCATACAATGGAGTGGAAGAGGTGCTTTGATCTTGAAATAAAGGCTATCCTCATCATCATCGAGATATGGTCGGGGTTGGTTGGAATGGATGAAGTTGGATTATAATAGATTAGATTGGATGTAGGATAGATTAGATTGTTAGGCACGATGGAGGATTGATTGGAAGAAAGATTGGTATTGATTTTGGATGAGGATGGAAATTAGGATGATGGACTATAAATAAACTTGGGGATTGGAAGAATAGTATCTAAGGATGAAGATGGAGGATGGGATTAGATTTTGGGATCAAATAAAAGACCTTAAAATTATTTGATTTGATCAAAGAGTATTATCTTTTCTTAAGGTAGTGAGTTCTTTGAAAAAATACCTCAAAGAGTTGTGGTGTCATGGTTATGGAATGGCATTCCATCATCGTGGGACCACATTTATTCAAGGCACATTTTCAAACAACTCATTTTCTTGTATATTCTATTGCTTACTATTATGCATTGATCAATTTTTTCCAAGCATCCATAGTTTGTTGGAAAGCACCTATTTTAGGATTTCAGCCATAGCAGGAAGGAAATGAACTATTTGATCAAATGATTTGGTAGAAATGTATGGAAAATGTGGTAGCATAGGAAATATTGTGAGATGTTTGAAAAAATGCCTCAAATGTGTTCTCATGGTGATGAACATAACCATGAGACCACATTTCTTCAAGGAAAATTTTCAAACAACTCATTGCCTTGTCTATGCTATTGCTTAATATTATGCTTTTAGAGATTTTTTCCAAGCATACATAGCATTGACAAGGAAATGAACTATTTCAAAAAATTCCTCAATAAAATGTGGTCTCTTGTAATGCTATGACAAGAAAATGTAATTGGCATCTGCTCCCAGTTATTAGTTATTCTATGTGAAGTAATTGCATAACTACTTATGTTGACTTTCTAAAAAACTATTGTAATTAAAATTTTCTCATCTATCAACATCTAGTTATTAATTATGCAATGTGAATTAATGCTTTGATTTTGAAAGATGTGAAATACAATATATTCAATGATATGAATATAAAATACACAAATCTATTAAGTATAATTCATTAGTTAAACTCTTTATTCTATAACTTGAGTGAAGGTTTGAACTCCACCACCACTAGGAGGTGTTGCCATGAAATCTCCAATACTAACCTATTCAACATTCAAAATCAAATATTATAATATCATTCATATAAAAATTATATTCAGATGTAATGTTTATAATTGCTTACTAGTTGCATAACTTGGTAGTAGATGCAATGGAATAAAAGTTAGGTGGGGGGCCGATAAAAATAATATGAACAATATGACCCTAAAATCTAATTACAATCATTAAACTCACACCGATTCATTGTAGATGTAGCCTGCACACCAACCTCCTCACTATCTGTGGGGTCATATGTATAGGTGGACCTAAAATCCTATCAAGTATGGGGTGGAACCCTACCCCTCGAAGTATCCCCTTTCTCATGTTGTACTGCAAGACTTGTACACTAGATGATACTCTAGGTTAGAGAAATAATAGCCTGTAGTGTATCCACCTCAGCACTCTCCTTCATGATGCAAGGGATAACAATGTGCTCATAAGACGGTCTAGTGAGTGCTGATCTTGCTAGCCATTGAGGATCTAGACATGCACCTCATCTATCTTGTACCAGCCCACCATCGCTCCCCTGAAAGTCCCACATATCAAAATAGTTGGGGATTTTATTGAGGAAAAACTCGTACTAGATTTTTCTTAATAAATATTGGGAGACCTTATTATTGTTGCATGGAGGATGGTAAAAAAAAATCTACCACCTCTTCCAAAAATTGTCCTTTATCCGTTGGTGGTTGCACCAGTGAATAGGAAACCTCTTGCTTGTAAGGTCAAGAGTTTGATTTGTACATGGGTTAGTGAATAGTGAACACAAGTCATATTTTGTAATTTTTTCATTTTTTACATGTTTATAGGATAGTTTTTCTACATAAAAATCTTTATAATCTCAACTCTTATCCACCCAACCACTTAATTGATTTCTAATTGAATCTACATGTGTTAAAATAGCTTGACGTAGTTTGAAATGATGGTTCTTTTTGAGGTTGAACTTATTGGATCCTTCAACCTTGTAATTAACTCCTCAAATTGTTTTTTGTTGTTTTCAATTCTGCCATTAAATTTTGTTGAGTTATAGAAGGATGTTGAGGAATTGTTGGAGTTTTTTGTTGTGTTTATTTATTAGGATTTTGTTGGTGTTGTTTTTCACGAGGAGGAGAAGGATTTTGAGGAGGAGAATTAGGTGGATTTTCAACTCCTAAAAAATTAAATAAATTAACATCAAAAACATATTAAATCTACCTATTTAACAACAATTTCACAAAAAAAATAAAAGCTTACTCCTTGGAGCTCACCATCAACGTGGCAAAATTCTAGTGAAGAAATATCAATGATTTAGTGAAGAAATTGATGAATTTTTGGGTCTCCAAAACATGAACATTCCTTGGAAGGGTTTGCAGGTTGTGGATGAAAGAAATGATAGTTTAAAAATGATTTATTTTTTCTTATATTAGCACATAACACGCTTGCATTATAACATGAGTGCATTATAGGATCGATCACACCAATCCATAATGTGAGTGTTTTACAATGTGAGTGCATGATAATGTGTTCATGTTATGGATTTAAAAAAAAAAAAAAAATTTGGCCAGCCACTTTTTGCACCCACCCAACTATTTTAATTCTACATTAATTAGTGGAATGGTGGAATGATTTATAAAAAATAAGCACTCACATATTCATTTATTTACTATCTATTACACCAAAATACCATGTCCCTAGGTGTATATAACGAAGCTCCTATTAGCATGTTTCATCCTCAAAATAAGAGAAAAAATACCTAATACTAGTTTGAAATTGTTGGAAATATCACAAAGAGAACTAGTTTGAATTTTTTTGAATGCAACCTATGAAAACAATTACAAGTAATTTTTGGAAATAATTAGGCAAAATTCTATTATGAATGCCTCCAAATATGTGAATTACTCAAACATAAAAAACTTCCATAAAATTACTTTTCGATATTTCTATAATAGTCTATAGATATGGCAGCTAAGTTTTAATGGATTGATATGGTATCATGTTATTTTCATTAGGTTCATGGTTAGGTGGATTTTTTTTTGGTAAACCCCCTTGGAATTTACTCTTTGGGCTTTAATTTTTCGATAGACTATTTTTTTTATAAGTTTCCATCGATATTTTCGTCAACCCAACTGTGAATTGGATTTGCTAGCACTGGAGATGTCCCGATTGGTGGTGACTTGACTAGGTTGTTTTGTTTCAACGTTGAGCTTGGTAATTATGTGGGTTGGTGGTGGTGGAGTTGGTGTCCTCAGTATGTGGAAGCTGAATGGCAAGTTTTTTCTCATGGGAGTGTTAATGTATTTTCTTTTCATTGTACAATGGGGGCAGACAAAGTAAATGTGGGTGGATGAAGTAAATACAACATTGAGTGTTGCAATGTGGTAAAGTATACTTTGATTAAGTTGTATTTTCAAAACTGTAGATATAGAAAATATACAAATTCGTTTTGGCACACCTGATCCCAATTACTAACAACGTTTCCTCTCAGATCAAATTCTAAGCATGTCATCACTTTCTATCCTTTAATTCAATAAATAACTATTTATTGGATTAAGTTTATCACCTCCTTTGATTAAATTAATCAGTTTAATTTAATTAACCTTACATTGATGTTTAATTAAATAAATCATTGAATAAATCAAATCATTTATTTAATAAAGCATTTCCTCTCAATTTCTGACTTAAATCAATTCATAAATCTAAGTCTAAATTGTCAGATCACCTAATTCTTCATTAAGTTAATCAAATCCATGTTTAACTTAATCCTTCTCACTAAAAACCTCTAGAGAATGCAAATTGCACAATAAATCAATTACTTTGATTTATTAATTCTCCTATTTTCCCTCACAAATCATCAAAAAAGGGAATATTCCTCTTTTGAATTCAAAAAGTCCAAATGGACTTGGTCTTTCCAACAAGGCATTAAAAGCCTCTTACATGTCCTTGACCTTGAGCCAAATGACATTAACTTCATTCCTTTTCCCTCTTCAACATGTCATTTATCAAGTTTGAAATGCCACCTAATGGCATTTATTAGCACATTGGCCAAAACTTGCACATTCCTCATCCAATCACATGTGAACAAGTGGCACAATGCCATTTGATGATCTTTTATCCCACATTTCTCAATCTTGCTCATTCTTCCAATATTTGAATCTATAAATTCGAGACTCTTCTCCTCAATCTTCATCCACAATTCATATGCAAAGTTACTCTCTCCAATTGAGAACTAATTTTGCCCATTTCACCCAAGCATTCACAACATTTCACATTTTGTATCAAGGTTATGCTCAAATCTCCTTGGAGATTTGACCATTCTCTTCATCAACCACATTGCAACTTAGGAATTAGGAAAGGGCCAATTGCAACATATCATTGGCACCAATTCCCCCATAAGATCTTTAACTTATTTGCTTAATTAGGATTTAATTCAAGTTTCTTGCTTTATGTTCTTCATTTTCCTAATTTTAGCTTAATAGGTGGATTTCATGGGGAATTCTTCAAATATTTACATGCATATTCGATCTAACACTAACAATGTTTGACTTCTTTATGCATTTGTACATTTAGGGGTTCACATTTTCTAACACATTCCCTTCTTTATTGAATAAATCAAATCATTTATTTAATAAAGCATTTCCTCTCAATTTCTGACTTAAATCAATTCATAAATCTAAGTCTAAATTGTCACATCACCTAATTCTTCATTAAGTTAATCAAATCCATGTTTAACTTAATCCTTCTCACTAAAATCATCTAGAGAATGCAACTTGCACAATAAATCAATTACTTTGATTTATTAATTCTCCTATTTCCCTCACAAAGCATCAAAAAGGGAATATTCCTCTTTTGAATTCAAAAAGTCCAAATGGACTTGGTCCTTCCAACAAGGCTTTAAAAGCGTCTTACATGTCCTTGACCTTGAGCCAAGTGACATGAACTTCATTCATTTTCCCTCTTCAACATGTCATTTTTCAAGTTTGAAATGCCATCTAATGGCATTTATTGGCACATTGGCCAAAAAAATCAGAAAAAGAATTTTAAAATAGTAAAAAGAAAAAAATTATCCTCTTGTGAAAACCACTTCGATGGCACTTTGGGCAAGTACCTTGGTGAAAACCTGGCAAACAGGCACCAAGTGTAAATAAAGTACCTTCCCCATCTACCAGGATCTACACGACTCTTTCCATCACTCATTCATCCACTCATCCGCTCACATCCATACCATAGCCTACATTGGTGTCTACACCATGTTCCACCCTGGAATTACTTGGCATTTCTAAGGTCAGTCTGTCTTTCCTTTATCAAAGTAGTCTATCGCACCACACTGGGGGCACATTCTCGCAACATCGGATTGGATTTGTGTATATTCTCGTGATCTTTTTTCAAAAATTCATCAGAAAAAAACCAAAAACATTCAAAAATTCATCAAAAAATCCAAAAACATCCAAATCATTCAAAAATCCAAAGACATGTCGAAACATCTTAGAAAATCTTCAAAAAATTCATCATTAAGTCTTGTCAGTCTTTCACCTTGTCGAACTACGTCGTCTCTGAGCTTGAACATAGGCAAGGTTGATCTTTGATCATCCCCTGAGATGGTTAGGTCAGTCCCTTAGGCGTCTGTCGCATTGGCAATCCCTTTGCCCATCTAGTCTACATCTAGAGTCAGTCCTTTAGGCAATAAAATGGCAATCTATTTGACCATCTTATCATCAAGTCAGTCCACCACTAGTCAAACTACGTGGTCTCTACGTATATAACGTAGGAAAGGCTAATCTATGGATCAACTCCCAAGACCCCTAGGATAGGTCTTTAAGTTAGTCTGTTTGTCTTAAATCTTGAAAATACCAAAAACATTTGTAAAACATCTCAAAAATACCAAAAACAGCCTCAAAAATATCTGAAAAATCCAAAATGGTGCATCCATTTCATCTCGCTTTCACCCGTGATTTTCATCACTCATAATAAATCATCATCGCCTTCACCCTTTGGTGAGTCAGTCAGAAGCAAGTCTAGCAGGTCTCAAAGTGAACACCTAATTGTCAAAGTCTCAAGTCTAGAGCAGTAAGCAAGCAAGTTAGTCACGTCGGAGTATTAATAGCTTATCACCCAATCAACCCCATCAAAACCCTAATCACTACATGTCCTAGGATGAAGCTTTCCTGCGATGGAAATAAGCATCAGGTAACCCTCACAGTATTTAGTCTTGGCTAGCGGTATGAAGAACATTGGCTTGTGTGTTTACTTTACTTTGGTCTCTTTTGACTTATCTTAGTTTGTGCTCATTCCAAGGACCTCTCGATGATGCCTAAACAAAAAAAGTTTAGAGAGAAAGGAATAGGGCAATGATCATTATCTTTTATCTGCTATGTTTGTGGGATATGCTTGTAAAATAACTTAGTTATGCATGTTTTGTTTGGTTTGTAGGGAGGATATTTTAAGTATCTTGTTGACCACATAGGAAAGCTTGCTTTTCTGTGTTTTGGTCTGAGATGTTTAGAATGTCTGAACTACATCCTGAATAAAGTATGTATGCTAAAGCGTGAACAAGAATACTCCTATCTGATTGACGAGTCAAATTCCATCACACTAGGCACAACACCATCTTGGTTCTTAATACCTCAATGCATCGTACCTAGGTGTGTTATCAAACATAACACAATTGACCCTTTGAAAATCTCAATTCCTATAAGCAATGAAAAATCACCATCATCATCCTCACTAACTTATTAATTCTTCATTTCTTCTACCTTCTTTCTACACTAACATGGTATTATAACAGTGATCAAAACGTCGCTCATGCGTACATCCTGTATCCACTAGATAGTTAACATCAAAAGAGTATTATATCATATCAAAATCTTAAGTTATGAGGAATAATAAAATTCATTATTCTAAACATCTTAAGACATCATTGCATCATACATTATCATCATTGTACCACTACCATTACTATTTGCATCCATTACCATCATTAATACACATTACATCATTTAAAGCATGGAAAATACAAAAAGAAATGCATTCATTACATACATTGCATCATATAAACCATAAGGATAGAAACATCTCATAACATAACATATTGGCATTCACATATTTGCATTCACATCATAAAAGGGTGAATCATCTCATATATATCATCAAAAAATCACTGTTATCATACAAAATTGGATCAGGTGTCCATCGGATACATAATACAATAAGGCCAAAATACTGCAGCCCATTTATCAAAAATGAAGCAAAACTGTCCTGTGATCAAAAAGGGGGCAGGCCCTACTGGCTGCTGCCCTCCCCATCCTGTCTCTCACCATGTGCCTCTGTTGGTCACCTCCTTGTCTGCTGTGAGAAGTCTGACACCCTACGGTCTTATGGTACTACCTGTCGATAATGATGCCGATAGTACTTGGCCTCTCTGATAGCCTCTCTGTAATCCTGAATATCAATTGATCGGGCTTGAGATGAGGACACTACACTCTCTAACTGCCACCGTTGGCCTATCTCCTGATCCCTCTCGGATCGTGCCTGATCTCTATCCACATTCAAAACCTGTATATGCCCCTATAGCTATTGAATCAGCACATCTCAATGATTAGGCTACCCTGTCGACTGTCCTGCTGGCTGCCCTGCTGGCTGCCCTACCAGCTGATGCTAGGGATCTACCCTCAGCTGCCCATCCTGATCTCCTGCTCGGATGGGTTACTGCTGAGCCCCATCCCTGGGAGGTGTCTGATGAGGAGGTGTTGCACCCCATCCTCTGCCTCGCCCCCTGCCACCTGCCCGGCCCCTGCGTCTGCATCTTGGGACAACTGCACCTGGAACTGTCAATCTAAGAGGAGGTCTGAACCATGCCCTATAAGCTGTGGTGACTCCTGCATCTACTGGCCCCTGATCATATGGCCATGGCCGAGCCACTAACTACCTAAATGAAGACATTGCCTCGTCTGCAGAAATGGGCTGGCCCCATGCTATCTCTCTGGTAGTGCGTGTAAAGATGGCCACATACTGGTCATCGGGCTTGTCCTATACCTCTCCGAACTGATGAGCAACCCTGCCTGGAAGGTACCTCTCAATCATGATGTGCTCTCAGCCCTACATCAGCCTGTTCTGTCGAGTGAAGAAGAGCTACTGATCATCATATATCCACGGACCAATACCCATCCACGGTCTCCAGACGAACTCTCTCATCTCATCGAGAACTCGCTGCCAGTGCGGAATATCACTCGCACCAGTAAAAGAAAAGTGCATCAATGCCCCACCATACCGCCAAACAAGGGGGTCATTTGTCTCTAGGGGAGCTGGTGTGATATCTGGATGAAGCAATGAGATCCTCTCCCATCCCCACACATGCATCAATGTGCCTCCTACCCCGATGGACCTGCTGTCCATGTAAATAAACTCGTGAAGGTCTCTATAAAGGGACACCAATAGTACCGAACCCTAGGCAAAGCACTCCCTCTGGTGAACCATCTGATCCCATGCAAGTCCCCATCCTTTACTGAAATATCGGCCCTGCCGATCAGGTACCACAAGCCCTGAGATGATAGCAGCAATGATCTGTCGATACATGTGTGTAATGCCCTAACTTTAACACTCAAAATACTGTTAGGGACAAAACACAAATTCCAAATTTCGTACACTTACGCTTGCAAAACTCTCGGAGTCTACTACCAAAGAAGGCACTACAAGAAGGCATACAACTTCTGACAAAATATAAACTATAATTATTTTATAGTTAGATAACTAAAAGGTTTAGACCATCATGGTCAATTCAATAGGAGACATGAAATCCACATCTCCGAGGTAGATTTAAATAGTTCATCCATCCCACAATTAATCTAAAACATTATATAAGTCACATGCCAACAATAACATATATATATCAATAGTAATCACGAGAATAATAAGAAGAAAAATCCTAAGGGTCAGACCTAGTCCTCGGGGGCTTGTCTCAGATGGCCTTGCCTACGTATATACTTCGCAGAGGCATCGTAGTTCGACACATGAGCTTGCCACCACACAAGCTTTGACCACTGAAGGGAATATCCCCTTGGTATAACTTCAAAATTGACTTGTCTAAGGTTGATTGCTACAACCATGGATTGAAAGGTAGAATCATAAGGGTCCCTCCTTCATGATAGAAGTGAAATTTCATAAATGAAAAGATAAGTACACAAGACATAACCCATTCTTAAAAACAAATTCCACACTATATTTTGAGATAGATCCATATGACCCCTATCCACATCGTCTCTTAACCATTTAAGTTAATATGACATAGGTCCCTTAATTAGGTTCCCAACTATTCAATCACTTACTTAGTCATATTTAATAAGTGCATTATTGGATAGAATTCTAAGTGTCATATCTAATGCCAGCTCTAGAAGTAAATAAATAAATGAATAAAACTATGGTCTCTAACAAATCATGTTGACCCAACATGGACCTCAGGCTATAGGTTTGTGTAAGTTCTCTTGAGGTGTGTGTTATCATATGGAGCACAAGTCAGTGATTATCAAATGGTGAAAGAGTCAATTCTATCATACCTATAAATTAATGATAAATCATGCAACTAAAGATAAATAAGTTAAACTATCAAAACTATAACACCCATGCAAGGGGGTACTCACTTAACAAAATATGGTAACCAAACATTATCAAGGGTGAAGATGACCAAAAGATATATATAATAACTTAGATAGATAATTGAATTTATAGCCATGGAATGCATTCATATATGGTCTACAACAATATTAAATAGTTACACTAGTGAATTCAACATTTTTCACCAACTTCCTCCCTTTATAAAAAAAATCTCATCAAATATTTACCATTAAGATCCAATGTAAAAGAATCCCATATTACACTCATTAAATTAAAGATTTAGAACTAACACCGATTAATCATTAATCATATAACCATTCTACTTATTTGAATGGATTTACAAAACATGGTTAAAATGGATCATAGCAATAGAAACATATGAAATTTCATGTTTGCAAGTAAAACTAGTTAATTTTGAAAAAAAATACTTTATATACTCTTAAACCTATCAAATCTTAACTCATCAAGCCTAGGAACTCAAGGTATGTATATATAGGTATATCATCCCTATTCCAAAATGACATGGCATTCAATATCTAAACTAAAGTACTGTAACCATAATTTATAAGATTGAAATATCTCGCAATACTAAAATTTTCTATAAAAAAAAATCTATTAACATACCATGAACAAAAGAGCAAATCTTAACAAGGTACGTCACACAATTTATTGTGAAAAGAACAAAATGATTATTTGCACAGAAATAAGGTCCCTATATACATAGGAACCTGTTCGGATAATACACTTAGACCAAGAAAATAAAAGAAAAGAAACCCTTAGAATTTTAAGCCGATACAACTATTATAATAGCCCTTTCAAATAATGAATAGGGTTGCCTTCATACAAGTCCATTCAGGAACCTATAGACAGTTATATCCAGCTAATGTGCACAACCTACATGTGCACTTGACTATAAGTGGAGGTCAAATAACCACAAACCATATGACCCGAAATCTGTCATAGAAAAGAAAACTAGAGAGAATACTTAATCCAATAAAATGTATTATAACACCAAGGCAATCTAAGCCTGCGAGCTGCTAACAGAACGACTCAAGAGGTGCGGTCTCATAGAGTGCAACAATTACAGGGTATACACATAATGGTTTTATTTAAGAGGCAAAAATAAAACTTTCAAACAACTGTGATCAACGAGTGAAGCCAAATTCCAGAATTTACTAGCCAACAACACGTTTTCCTGTGCCCAAATGGTAGCTTTGAAATAGGTCAAAGATTTCAACAAAAGATGAAGAAGCGGGCTCCTCTATTCTAGTTTTAGCTAAAAACTAAATACAATATATTGTGTGGGACGCAGATTCTGAAGAGCCTTTATTTTGCTTAAGGTAAATGGAGACCATAACATCCATTTCAAAGGAAGACCATATAACTTCAAATATAGATTCTCTAAAACACCCGCAAGGCCCCATAGGTTCATTCCTCTTATCTAAACAACTTATTTCTCTTACTTCAGTAGAGGGTTACTTGTATTTGCAGCGTAAATATACAGACAAAGAATGAAATAAAGAAGAGAGATAACAATAACTAGATGCAAATCCTTAAAAAGGGAAAAAAAAGAATGCAGGAAATGGTATGAAATTTGATATAACTCAAATGATATTGGACCATAATGCGAAGGAAAAAGACCAAGTACCCGGTGTCATGGGACAAGCCAACATTCATCTCGGCAATGAGAGCGTTCGCCAAGGCAGAGGAGTCTGACTCTTTTCCTCCAACTCGTTCATCTCGACCATGCCCCTCGCACGTCTGTACTGGCTATTCCTCCGAGCTCATCTTCTGACTATCTAGGTCACCACCACTCCTCCTCGCCAACTTATTCATTCTTGCAGAGACAAAGCTTATGAACTCTGTGGTGGAAATGAGAGGCTGCCTCGAGACTCGATGAGAATATTTTCTGAATCGATTATTTTCTTTCCTTTTTCTAATGAAATTGGAGCTCGTATTCCATCTCCCTTTTTCCTGACCCAATTAAACAATTTAAACACTTAGAATCCTGATTGTCCGGAGCGAAGCAAATCCTCATCACTATTTTTCTTAATAGTTTCCATCCTCAAGCCATGGAGAGCAGATCTCTTTTGATCTACCAGACCAACTCCTCTCTTCCTACACCTAAAAGCTTTGGAATCGGGTAAAGAGATAATAATGGAAAATATTTTCTTTGACATAGTGCATAATGGCATTGCTTAGGAAGATTCATATGCAAAAAGCGGAAACATAGACAAGGCAGGTGAACTAGATGATAAGCCGCCTCCAAGAGATGGCGCCTCTCCTATCACCCAACTAGAGAATCTTGATAAATCTCGCCCCCCAACTTTTCTTGTGGCTTCCATCCTTCCCAAATCTGGGACACGCCTTGCCAGTGTAGTAGCATGAATAATAATTACCCCTCCCTGATACACAAACTTCATGAGTTGACTAATCTTTTCCCTACTCGCCACACACCCGAGAGGACGAGCAAGTAGTGTCCAGTTCCCAACCATCCCCTCCTCGTTTCAGTCGATGCTACCCAATAAGGTGGAGTGAATACAGATCAAAAAGGCCAACTAAATCCATTCCGCAATCAAGATCTGAAAAGACATTCCCAGGCCGTGAGGTTGAAAGAGGAATAAAGATAATATTGTTCTGACATGAAAACATCTAGAAGTAGAGATGGTCGTTGCGTTTTTAAAAGTGCATTAATCAGAGAAATCTGATTTTATCGTGTGATATGATTCGCATCTTAAATGACCCCTCTCGCACTTGCAAGATAGACAGGAATGTAAATGACAACCAAAAGTATATTAAATTGCCTTTAAAAATCCCATCCACCAATATGCATTGTTATACTTCCTCCTTCCTTCCAAAATAACTAGCGTATAAAGTAATTTCTCTTAACATCTTCGAGCTTTAATAACAAAATCATTATATTGCCAACCCTCGTAAGAATCCATCGTCATTCGGGACCTCCACTTCCACTTAACATTGTGCCTTAATTTAAAGCATACACTTCATTTATATGTTCTATTAGTATATATATTAATGCTATATAGGTTCATTAATATGTGGAGCCTCACGTCACATATACAAGGATGTGGAATAATTTTATTTCATTATTATTATTAATCGTTCACATTTTACTATGTTATATTGAAGAAAACTTGAATAATTTAAATTGTGTTGTTTCATGTAAGAAATTAATACTTTAATGAGTTTCATAACAACCACTTCCGAATATGTCCATTTGTAAGTGGTTATGTAGTGCATATTTGTCATAATACAAAACTAGCACCCAACGAATAAATACAAAGCCCTTTTTATCTTACAAATGGTCCATGATTATTTAAAGTTCCCTCACGATTAATGCCCTTGTCAATGATTTATCAACAATAGACAACCAACTAATTACCAAGTAACCCTTATATAAAAAAGGTCAATTAAGGCACTATCCTACTAGACATTAATAGAATTACAATGTCTTTATTTAATATTGTATATTTACTTCCTATGTTAATGTACTTTTATAAGTACATATAACCTACATTGATGAACATTTTTATTAACTAGTTTAGAACCCATCATTAATGGTAGAATATGAAATCATGAAAGCCATTATTATTATTATTTATTTGATAAATATTTTTATATAGAGATACTTTAAAAATATATATATATGTTGCTTCATCTTGAGTTGGATGATAAATCAACTCTATAGAACTTTTCTTTGATGATAGAGACACTACTTGCACCACCAATACAAGTATTCAATAATGAATTTCTTATCTCAATCTTGTGAATTAGAACAACCTAGAAGAAGATATGTTCAAGTTTACACGACAAATCCTTGCTATCACATAAAGCAGAGTGATTTAACCTTTGTTCCATTGCTTCGTCCTAACTCTGAAGTATGCTACCAATTCACTCAAATCATAAAATTTATAAAATATACTCTTACTTGGTACATTATTACTAACTATTTGAAGATTGCTAGATGCATTATGGAGAATTGACCGAGTGGCCTTACAGCGTGAATACGGTCATGATATAGCTCAAGATCAATCTGACCATCGCAGAACTCAATAATGTCCATCTGCATCACTCCGTAACAGGCCTCTCTGCCAGCATCTGGATCATAGATGACTCGGGTCCCGTGAATGGGCAATCAGAGGATGCACCATACATCCTCAAGTGTGATGGTGGCCTCGCCAGTAGGAAGATGGAAGGAGGAGGTCTCACTGTGCCATCACTCTGCCAAAGTCGTAAGCATGCCTAGGTGAGCCCGAATAGGAGGGGCATACGCAATGTACCAAAGACCAATGGCACCAAGGTGCTCCTGGACCAACTTAGGCATGGCCCCTAATCTACTAAGTACTGGCCATCAATGCTTCTATGAATAGAGTACACCAGGCTCTTCCTGCACACGAAAGGAAGTTGTGTCAAAAAAATAAAGTTTCAAAGTTCAAATCTGCCTCAAACTGGCAAATGCAGTGTTGTTTGCGGGTGCGGCACAGTTTGGAAAGTTCCAAACTACACCACTGCGGTGGAGTTTGTCATTTTAGCAGTCACAAAGTGACCCGCGCGGTGCACTTTTCATATGTGGTCCTGTTTGATGTAAACCCTAAATTCCTAACTGACCTGTGCGGTGAAGAATGGACATGCGACAAACTTTTGGCCAGCCAAATGCCAAATTACAAACTGCCCCGCACAGTGGACTTCGCATATGCAGTGCAATACAGCACTGCACAGTTGCGATAAGACACTTTCTGAGGTGCCATATGGCACTGCGCAGTTTGAACAAAGTCTAGACCTTATTTAATGCACGTAAAATGATAAAATTGAAAGACTAATAGAGGTACATACCACGGGTCCTGCGCTGACTGGCTGCTGATGTGTCCAAACCCTCTCTGTCATGTGCCTAGGAAGCTATCGCTGCGCCAATTCCACTCAAACTCAGAGCTAAAATTGAAATTTTCTAAAGGCTAAGATTGCAAAATGAATTGAAAATGATCCCTCGCGGTCTATTTAAGCCTAAAAATTAGGGTTTTTTGACCTAATTTGACCTCCCAGCTTGGGTTTTGGTCCCCTAAGCCCGTTCTCGACCAACTGAGAGTCGTTTTGCATCCCTCCTGGTATTTTAAAGTAGTTTTCTGGTATTTTGGGGCATTTCTGGCCTGTTGGGCACCTTGTCATCTTTTTCGCGAGACCATCCAAAAAATCAAATTTTTCGTTTGGTCTCTCGAGGGGGAAATATCTAGCAATATCCTCTTGTTGGGGCAGCAGTGGGGCATCTAAAAAATTTAAAATCTTGGACCGCTGATCGCAGCAGTTTATTCTTTGAATCAAAGCAACAAGTACATTGCTTCAAAGAGGGGCAAAATGTAGACATGGAAAATGTACAAATTCTTTTGGCACACATGATCCCAATTACTAACAATGTTTCCTCTTAGATCAAATTCTAAGCATTTCATCACTTTCTATCCTTTAATTCAATAAATCACTATTTATTGGATTAGGTTTATCACCTCCTTTGATTAAATTAATCAGTTAAATTTTATTAACTTTACATTACTGTTTAATTAAATAAATCATTTTATTTAATTAAAATCTCTAAAGTCCTATTAAATTAAATAAATTAAACCTTATTTGATTTAATCTAACACATTCCCTTCTTTATTGAATAAATCAAATCATTTATTTAATAAAGCATTTCCTCTCAATTTCTGACTTAAATCAATTCATAAATCTAAGTCTAAATTGTCACATCACCTAATTCTTCACTAAGTTAATCAAATCCATGTTTAACTTAATCCTTCTCACTAAAATCCTCTAGAGAATGCAACTTGCACAATAAATCAATTACTTTGATTTATTAATTCTCCTATTTTCCCTCACAAAGCATCAAAAAAGGGAATATTCCTCTTTTGAATTCAAAAAGTCCAAATGGACTTGGTCCTTCCGACAAGGCATTAAAAGCCTCTTACATGTCCTTGACCTTGAGCCAAGTGACATTAACTTCATTCCTTTTCCCTCTTCAACATGTCATTTATCAAGTTTGAAATGCCACCTAATGGCATTTATTGGCACATTGGCCAAAACTTGCACATTCCTCATCCAATCACATGTGGACAAGTGGCACAATGCCATTTGATGATCTTTTATCCCACATTGCTCAATATTGTTCATTCTTCCAAGATTTGAATCTATAAATTGGAGACTCTTCTCCTCAATCTTCATCCACAATTCATATGCAAAGTTACTCTCTCCAATTGAGAACTAATTTTCCCATTTCACCCAAGCATTCACAACATTTCACATTTTGTATCAAGGTTATGCTCAAATCTCCTTGTAGATTTGACCATTCTCTTCATCAACCACATTGCAACTTAGGAATTGGGAAAGGGCCAATTGCAACATATCATTGGCACCAATTGCCCCATAAGATCTTTAACTTATTTGCTTAATTAGGATTTAATTCAAGTTTCTTGCTTTATGTTCTTCATTTTCCTAATTTTAGCTTAATAGGTGGATTTCATGGGGAATTCTTCAAATCTTTACATGCATATTTGATCTAACACTAACAATGTTTGACTTCTTTATGCATTTTTAGGTTTAGGGGTTCACAAAAACAACCGTTGTGGTGTTGGTTCCATAGAAGATCTGAGGGTTTTAAAACTATTGTTCTCCTTAATCTATAAGCCATTTTACATGGGTGTTGTAGTGTGGGAAAGTATAGTCTGAAATGTGCTAGAAAATATATTGATTAAGTTGCATTGTCAAAAGAGCCATTGTGGTGTTTCTTTGATAGTAGACTATTCTGAAAATCGCCGGCTTTGGTTTGTTGGTTTTTTTGATAGGAGGCTATTATAAAATTGATGGCTTCAACTCCGTTTTATAGGAGATTAGAGGGTTTTAAAACTATTGTTCTCTGTAATTTGTAAGTCATTTTACATGGGTGTTTTGCATAGATGATTTGTTTATTGTTTATGTTAAAAATGTTGTTGTCTTAAATATGTAAGTCATTTTACATAGGTTTTTGGCATTATGGTTTTCTATGGAAGGAGAATTTGTAGTTGAATCTTCTTTTTTTCGTCAAAAAATATGGTTAGGGTTAGTAATTTTTCCATCACTCGTTTATTGTTTATAGTTATATATGTGCATATTTGGACTTATACTCATTACCATAGGATCAATTGTAGTTAAATCTTGTTTCTTAGGTCAAAAAATATGGTTAGGGTTAGTAATTTTATCGCCCTCTATTTATTGTTTTAGTTATCTCTGTGCATCTTTTTTTGTTACACCCATTAACATTGGACCAATTGTAGATTAGCATAGGAGTGATTGCATATATATATATATGTGTGTGTGTGTGTGTGTGTGTGTGTGTGTGTGTGTATGTATATATATATATGTATATATATACATATATATATGCAAAGGGTTAGTATGAAAGTAGAAATATGTTAGAGATAAAATTAGTTTGGTGGGTGTTAAGTGCTATTCTTTCTAATATCTCTTTTATCTATTCAATTTATTTGTTTGAAGTTTTTGATGGGATTTTCCTCAAGAAAGTCATGAATATGATTTTTCATATAATAGCTACTTTACAATTTCTCTATTTGTCTAGAATATTTAGTGCCAAGAAATGAAGCTCAAATTTTATCAATTAATTATATGAAACTATAGGAATTTTTTATAGGTTATTGCTACTTATTGGCTTTATGAGTTATATTTAATGTGGTTTTGGTGCCAAAGAATGTAGCTCAAAATTTGAATTGACAATCCAACTCTTGCAGATATTGCATGTCTTGTATGAATATGTTTAGTGTGGGTTTTCAATCATCTATGATGAATATGTTTAGTGTGGGTTTTTTATCATCTATGATTTACGTATGATTCTTAAGTGTTTTTCAAATAGTTGTTTCATAATTTCCCTATTTTATCTATAATATTTTTTGGGAAATTATGTAGCTTGAATTTTGAATTGAGAAGCCAACTGTTACATGAATTATTTGTTACACCTTGTCTAGATAGTGATATAATTTTAGGTAAGAAATAATATGCTGCAAACTCAAATCTATACATGCATTTGAATTGAACTGGGTTCTTTAGTTTGAATATTCTTTATAAGTAATTTCACATGCATAGATGTCCATATCTAAAAAAAATTGGTCAAGGGAAATTGGAAAAGACCTATTAGAAAACAATTAACAATCATAGGAAAATGATAGATGTTGGAAAACCCACATTAAATAGAACTTTAAAATATGGAGAATAGAACAAGAAAACAATGATAATGAATAGTTTGGCATGGGAAACTGGAAAAAAGAATATCATCAAGAATAGTTTGTTATGGGGAAGTTCAAAAAATTAAGAAAAAAATAATATGATGAAACATACTGGTACAAGACAAAAAGTGAAATTAGAAGATTTATTAGGAAAACACTTCAGAATCACAAGAAAATGACAGATGTTCTAAAACCCACATTAAATAGAACTTTAAAATATGGAGAATAGAAGAGGAAAACTATGATAATGAACAATTTGTTATGGGGAACTAAAAAAACAATATCATGAAGAACAATTTGTTGTGGGGAAGTTGAAATAGATGAGGAAGAAATAATATAATGAAACATATTCATATGACACTACCATCCCATGTGATTAGCAAGCTCCACTCCTTACATAAACGGATCTGGGAAGTTTATTCCACGGAGCTTCAAGTAGACCAAGAAAAAAAGTATCATGAAAAATATTGATGCAAGATTTTAGCTAAGTTCTTTGTTAATAAATATTGATGAAAAATAGAGAAAATGTATAAGAGGTGTTAGAATAACAATTATTTGCAACAATTTTTCTTACATGGGTGTTTTGCATAAATGATTTGTGTAGAATATTTAATGCCAATCAATGTACTCGAATTTACAATTAAGCATGTGGCGTTATACACATTTTTCGGAGATTGTTACATCATATAATAATTGTCATAGCCTAAACAAAATAGGTATTGTCATAAAGAATTGGGTTTACATAATTTATTTGGTAAGCTGAAAAGATGTTTGTATAAGAGTGGAGAAAAAAATAGCTTGGTGGCTTTTCACTGTTATTCTAATAGCTCTTTTATTTGTTCAACTTTATATTTTTAGTTTAAGAAAAAAAGAATATCATGAAACATATTGGTACAAGACAATAAGAGAAATTGGAAATGAGCTTTTAGGAAAACACTTAAGAATCATGGGAAAATGATAGATGTTCTAAAACCCAAATTAAATAAAATTTTAAAATATGGATAACAAAAGAGGTAAACTACAATAATGAATGGTTTGTTGTGAGGAACTGAAAAAAAGAATATCATGAAGAACAGTTTGTTGTGGGGAAGTTGAAACAAATGAAGAAAAAAGAATATAATGAAACATATTGATATAAGACACTGTCATCCCATGTAATTAGAAATCTCCACCCCTTACATAAATAGACCCAGACAATTTGTTTCAGCAAGCTACAAGCGGATTAGGAAAAAAGGAATATTATGAAATATATTGATACATGATTTGAGCTATGTTCTTTGTTAATGAATATTGAAGACAAATAGATAAATTGTATAAGATTTGTTAGAATAAAAATTATTTGCTACAAGTCATTTTACATGGGTATTTTGCATAAATGATTTCTCTATAATATTTAATGTCAAGCAATGTGTAATGCCCCGCCATGAAACCCTAGAGGAAATTTCAATTCATGATAAAAGTGTACTATTTTTTTTTATTAAAGTGAATTAAACATACATGTTCATCTATAACTGATAACTTCCCCTAAGTCTACGTAATCGAGATTACTAAAAACCCATACAACATACATCATTATAATCATTGCATTAAATTACTCATGTAGTAAGCATTAATTCAACAATCATAAACAACATAAGATAAGAAGATAAACATTCATTACATGAATTCATAACTTAAACCACTAGTTACATCACTCATTCCTAGAATGAGGCAATAATACAAAAGTGTTACAATTACATAATTCCACCTCGTCAATACAAGAGGGGTATAATAACTCATTACAATTTTGAAATACAACAATGTAAGAAATATAACAAGAACCATGGTTTGTCAACTTGGATGTCTCGCCACCAAGTACAAAAGACATTATAACTGGGTTAACTCAAATTATCATATAACCCTATTTCCTCTTTCATTATTGGAAATCTAAACAATTAGACTCACTTCCCATTATGAAATAAAGAGAAAATAAAACATTTAAGGCAATCACGAGAAAATTACTATTTTTTTTGGATATACTAAACCCATATCTCTTTCATATTTCATTCTCAATAAATTAATTTCTCTAATAGAAATAAATAAATTAAAATAAATAATTGCCTCTCAATAAAACTTCTTTACTTTTAAAATGACATAAATCTATGCAATTAAATCTTTTCAATTTTCTAACCATATTCTATAACTCTTTCAATTTCATATTTAAAACATGCAATTTCCTCGATATATTTAAAATATTATTTTCCTTATCAATTTGTCCATGCATTCAACCCTTATCTTGTAAAATCTTTATTTCCAATAATTACATGCACTTAAATAAAATGGGACAAAATATTTAAACTCTATATTTAAATATACATGCTCATGATAAATACAAATGCAATATATCCATGTACACAATTATTCTCATTACTTAATTAAACATGCAAATATAAATATTCCTACAATTCTTCAATTATATTAACCACTACCACTTAACATGCACGCATTTAAATACATATATACACTGTATATAATTTAAATGTTTATTTAAAAAGACACCAATAATCTCCTGTGAAATGAAAACATTTCAAATATAAAATTATACTTATAATACATATTCATAAAATTATTACATTTTAAGTTATATACTAACATATATACATTTACAATGTATATTTTTATTGAATAAATATTTGATATACACAAAATATACAACACAGTTATTTATATATATAAATATATATATACACCATATAGGCTCCTACAATATACATGTGTATAAAATACTATATAAATATTTTATTGAAAAACAACCACCGAAAACCCAAAGAACAAGAAGGATGAGGATTATTAACTTCCGCCCAAATGCACAGTTCACACCCTTTTTCCATTTAAGGGTTTCATTTAGGGAAGGAAGAGGGAGAGAGAAGGCATGATTATTCACATAAGGCCGAGCGTCCCATCACACTACAAGAAAGCAAGGTAAGGGGGGCGGTGGAGGGTCTCCCTCCATGCCACCTCTCCCATATGGGAGCGGCAGTGGGGAGTTAGATCCTCCCCAAACCCATTCCATACGCACAAAGGGGAAAACACGAATAAGGTATTTGCAGGTACAACGAACTAAATTCGCATACAACAAACAACGAATAAATAACATGTCTCCCAAGAACAAGGATGGGTATCACCATACGGTGATTTCTCATTTACACAAATTTAATAAAATTTTCAATTAAAAAATAAATATACATATTATATATATCTGTACATATGTATATATAAAAACAAAATTTCAATTCAAAAGGCAAATTGAAGGAATTATTTTGAAACATTCACCTACAAGTGAACATATGAAATTTTTCAGAGAACAATCCAAAATCCACAGAGGTTTAAAATTAAATATCTCAACTAACTAAATCCTCTAGATTTGGTTTGATAACACAACTAACCATTTCATCAAATATCTAAAATTAAATTCTACAAAATATTTTTACAATTTCCCTAAGGAATTTTCACAAGAATCACAAACTTCCAAAATCTAAATAATTAATTTCTAATCTCAAACTGTAATCTCTAATCGTAAAAGGATTTAACAAGCAATTCTTTGTTCACTACCTACACATTTAATTAATTAATTTAATTATTTAATAATTAAATTCAACCCTTTGGATTAAAGTTAATTAATTAAATAAATTTAATTTAATTAATTAATTAATTTAAATATAAACTTTTATCCACATTGCATAATTTAAATTAAATAACCATCAACATGATTTAATACAATCATTCTAAATATCTATTTCCAAATCAAGAATCCTTTCATAAATAAATAAATAAGATTAAAGCATGGAAATCAATGACTCGACACAAATTACTGACGAAACACTAAGGCTAGGGTGTAGACTTGACTCAAGTTACCTAGCTACTATCTCCCATTCAACTTCACTGTTGGATCGAAACGCTCAAACCTGTGAAACCAAGTGGAGTCGATGTCATGTACCTGCAAACCTAAAAACCAAGTAAACAACAACATATATATTTAAACAGCATAAAATACACATCGTGAAGAGGGAATCACGAAAATGCAAGGCACTCGCAAGTGAGTGATGCGAACCCGTCCCCTTCACCAATACACTCATCATAACTGACATTTACATCTTACTCAATAATCTCATATAAAATCACATGTTATCTCTACTAACATCATTACATCATTAAAGCATGTAAAACAAAGCATTAGATAAGATACACCACATCACATCACATAAAATAGTTCGTCGCTCTATAAATAGCGATTAAATACACATACAAGACAAACTATCCGAATATCCAGAAACATAAATCAAAGAAAAACAAGGACACATTGTCCAGTCCAGAAAGAAAAATGAAGGGGTGTTACATTCTCCCCCCCAAGAGTTAGGCTTACTCCTGGAAGCCTACAAAAACCCTTAGTGCAAACTTCATACCATCATACAAAACCAAGGGTCCCAAACTAAACCACTCCATACCTCAATATAAAAACAACAACCCATGCCATATACACTCAACCAAGTACACTGCCAATCCAAATGAGACAACATGGTGAAGCAACCACCAACCAAGTCTCCAAAAACACATAACCATGGATTAACATACATAATACACATATGTACCAATACACAACACCAGAAACAATCACAGGACTACACCAGGGTCCAATTGGACATCGAAAAGCGGCATACCAATCCATGATAGAAGAATCCATGAACTAAGAACAACTAACCATCTCAAAAAAATCTAACATCATACCAGTGGCTTGATGGTGTTAGGTCATACATAGAGTGAGACCATCCAAAAAAGACCACAATGACCTATCTCTTGTTGTGTAAGGTGATCAGCCTCCAAGAGATAGTCATCACAAATAGGTGAGTAGTGGGTCCTAGCTGTATAACAGCCTCACATACCCCCATCCTAAACGTTTCCTACATCTACTTCCTTGTACACACTCACCAAGTCCATGTCATATGTCCTTGGAGAGGAAACACAATATGACACATAGCCAACATGAAAACAACAAAGATAATTAGCTTAGCCAACAAGTTCATAAAGAATAGAAAATTAAAGTTTAATTTCAACAATAAGGCAATAAATGTGCACAATTTCAACACTAAATCAAATATATAACCACTAGGGTTATAAGAAGATAAGATCACAAGTTCTGGCTAAGCCATCACAATCAAATATAACAAAGTGTTGGCCCTCACAATCAATTAAAAAAAAATCATCAATAACTGAAAAGAAAGTTCACAATCTTAAAAATTCCACTATACAACTGTGTGACTAGTTACTAGCCAACAAACGAGGAAGGAGGAAACAATGTCTGACTAGAATGATAACAACCTTCATGTGATGCGGAGTGAGCACACAATTCACATGACCCAAAGTGTATCCACGACTCTCAAACAAGATACAATTACTGGTTTCTTTCATTTACAGGGGTACAACTACATACATAATCCCAAAGGAACATCAAATTCCATAACCCATGGAATACGTATCATAACTTTCCAATCATAACCTTTTATTAGGCTACTTTCACGCTACTCTTTTCCATAGAGCACATCATGCTAAAGTAAAAGCCATGAACACGTGATCACTTAACAATTCCACTAAAAATTCGTAGGGACAACACAGTGGGCACAAATGTACCCAGAGAATCCAGTGTATGAACCTGGGGGTCTGATACCATGTATAATGCCCTGCCACAAAACCCTAGAGGAAGTTTCAATTCATGATAAAAGTGTACGATTTTATTTTTTATTAAAGTGAATTAAACATACATGTTCATCTACAATTGATAACATCCCCTAAGGCTACGCAATCAAGATTACTAAAAACCCATACAACATACATCATTATAATCATTGCATTAAATTACTCATGTAGTAAGCATTAATTCAACAATCATAAACAGTATAAGATAAGAAGATAAACATTCATTACATGAATTCATAACTTAAACCACTGGTTACATCACTCATTCCCAGAATGAGGCAATAATACAAAAGTGTTACAATTACATAATTCCACCTCGTCAATACAAGAGGGGTATAATAACTTATTACAATTTTGAAATACAACAATGCAAGAAATATAACAAGAACCACAAGTTTTCCAACTGGACGTCTCGCCACCAAGTATAGAAGATCAAGGGGGACCCAACGATGTATGGTGGATGTTCCACCCAACCAAGTGGTACCTAAAGGCCCACCCACCATGCTAGGAGATAGTAACAAAGTAACATGGAAAAATATCTACAACCTCTAACCAAAGGCAGACTCATACTGACACATGCTGACATAATCATAAAAAATGCACAACACCAGTAAAACTCACACATCACTGACATAGGTCACATTTCTTCCAAACATAAAATATATCAAGTATGTTAAGAGAACCATACACATAAAACAATAAACAACTATTTTCCTAGACAAAGTGTCATCGCATAGTTAGTCATAAGATCTCCTATGGGCATTCTTCATAGGCTCTGGATTTCCTAGTGACCTCAACTAAACCCTGGCCCTCATGCTCACTCATGCGGAATCAATTAACTCTCGTAAGGACAAGATAGATGACTATGCCATCTCAAGCCTTCCCAATCATCCCAACTCTAAACGAGCCCCTGTGTTTATGAGTGAGGATAAATTATCTTGATTAGTGTGAAATGCATCCTAATCATCTAAGTACATTAATTTAGTTATCACTTGATTAAATCACTTCTAAAGGTTACCCGATTTACCTCTTTGGGCTCCGACACCTAACAGAAGCCACTCTTCTAATGGACAACACACAAACAGACTAATCACCAAGGGAATCACAAGTGTATACAATCTAGATATCATAACCACTCCAACTCAAGGAGGAAACAATTATTAGAACTCACTCCAAACATCTTGGAGGCAACAAGCACATAGTCCACTCCTTCCAAAGGAGGTACAAAACATCCTCGTTCATGGAAACTAGGTAAATACTAAATAGACACCATGCACTACCCAAGGAAAATAACTGGGTGACATAAATAAATCGACAACCCTCATCCTCTAAGATCTTCTGGAAGACTTACAATATTGGACTAACACTTAATCCCATATCCCAAAACACAACTTGACGAAATAGCTATTAAAGCATTCAAGTCATTAATCAAATCTAATATTTGGATTTCCTAAATCCATACTCATCCAATAGGTAACGTTGACAAAGTCAAAGAAATAATAATTGGGTTAACTCAAATTATCATATAACCCTATTTCCTCTTTCATTATTGGAAATCTAAACAATTAGACTCACTTCCCATTATGAAATAAAGAGAAAATAAAACATTTAAGTCAATCACGAGAAAATTACTATTTTTTTTGGATATACTAAACCCATATCTCTTTCATATTTCATTCTCAATAAATTAATTGCTCCAATAGAAATAAATAAATTAAAATAAATAATTGCCTCTCAATAAAACTTCTTTACTTTTAAAATGACATAAATCTATACAATTAAATCTTTTCAATTTTCTAACCATATTCTATAACTCTTTCAATTTCCTATTTAAAACATGCAATTTCCTTATCAATTTGTCCATGCATCCAACCCTTACCTTGTAAAATCTCTATTCCCAATAATTACATGCACTTAAATAAAATAGGACAAAATATTTAAACTATATATTTAAATATACATGCTCATGATATATACAAATGCAATATATCCATGTACACAATTATTCTCATTACTTAATTAAACATGCAAATATAAATATTCCTACAATTCTTCAATTATATTAACCATTACCACTTAACATGCACACATTTAAATACATATATACACTGTATATAATTTAAATGTTTATTTAAAAATACACCAATAATCTCCTGTGAAATGAAATCATTTTAAATATAAAATTATACTTATAATACATATTCATAAAATAATTACATTTTAAGTTATATACTGACATATATACATTTACAATGTATATTTTTATTGAATAAATATTTGATATACACAAAATATACAACACAGTTATTTATATATAAATATATATATACACCATATAGGCTCCCATAATATACATGTATATAATATACTATATAAATATTTTATTGAAAAAACCACCGAAAACCCAAAGAATAGGACAGATGAGGCTTATTAACTTCCACCCCAATGCACAGTTCACACCCTTTCTCCATTTAAGGGTTTTGTATTTAGGGAAGGGAGAGGGAGAGAGGAGGCACGATTGTTCAGATAAGGCCGAGCCTCCCCTCACACAACAACCAAGAAAGGTAAGGGGGCGGTGGAGGGTCTGCCTCCACACCGCCTCTCCCATATGGGAGCGACAGTTGGGAGGTAGATCCTCCCCAACCCCATTCCATACGCACAAAGGGGAAAATGAGAATAAGGTATTCGTAGGTATAGCGAACTAAATTCGCATACAACAAACAAAGAATAAATAACACGTCTCCCAAGAACAAGGATGGGTATCGTCGTACCGTAATTTCTCATTTACACATATTTAATAAAATTTTGAATTAAAAAAAATATATACATATTATATATATCTATACATATGTATATATAAAAACATAATTTCAATTGAAAAGGAAAATTGAAGGAATTAGTTTGAAGCATTCACCTAGAAGTGAACATATGAAATTTTTCAGAGAACAATCCAAAATCCACAGAGGTTTAAAATTAAATATCTTAACTAACTTTTCTCAACTAACTAAATCCTCTAGATTTGGTTTGATAACACAACTAACCATTTCCTCAAATATCTAAAATTTAATTCTACAAAATATTTTTACAATTTCCCTAAGGAATTTTTACAAGAATCACGAACTTCAAAAATTTAAATAATTAATTTCTAATCTCAAATAGTAATCTCTAATCCTAAAAGGATTTAACAAGCAATTCTTTATTCACTACAAATTCAATTTAACAAAACAAGAATAGTAAATCACAAAATAAAACCTGGTATTGAAGCTATAGGAAAAGAAGATTTTTGATGCAGAGCCTCCTCCAAAGATCTCACAATTTCTCTTCAACCGTATAGTGATTCCAAGCAAGCAAACAATCCAAAAGCGCAACCAACTTCAACAAAATTTTCCCAAATCAATTCTACAGCCAGAAATTTCTTCCAACCATCTTCTGTGCAATTTTTCCAAAAATATCCTCACACCTATGAAGAAGCTTTTTCCTCTCCAAAATTCTCTCTGTGAATGAATTTGCAACAAACTCTTCTCATTGATTAAACATGCATATGCTGGCATAATTGAAAAATATCTTCAACAACCAAATCCAATTTGCATGCAATTTAATAATTTAAAATATTAATTTAACTCCAAGATTTTGAAACTAATTTTACTTTTAAAATTCAATTTCCAATTGTAGTTTCATTCCCACAAATTGAAATAAACTTCCAAAATTAATTTTAATTCTTTTCTTTCTTTTAATTTTCTCAATCACACATTTAATTATTTAATAATTAAATTCAACCCTTTGGATTAAATTTAATTAATTAAATAAATTAAATATAATTAATTAATTTAAATATAAACTTCTATCCACATTGCATAATTTAAATTAAATAACCATCAACATGATTTAATGCAATCATTCTAAGTATCCATTTCCAAATCAAGAATCCCTCCATAAATAAATAAGATTAAAGCATGGCAATCAACGAATCGACACAAACAACTGACGACACACTAAGGCTAGGATGTAGACTTGACAAAATTTATCTAGCTACTATCTCCCGTTCAACTTCACCATTGGATCGACATGCTCAAACCTGTGAAACCAAGTGGAGTCAATGTCATGTACCTGCAAACCTGAAAACAAAGTAAACAACAACATATATATTTAAACATCATAAAATACACACCGTGAAGAGGGAATCATGGAAACGCAGGGCACTCACAAGCGAGTGATGTGAACCCATCCCCTTCACCAATACACTCATCATAACTGACATTTACATATTACTCAATAATCTCATATAAAATCACATGTTATCTCTACTAACATCATTACATCATTAAAGCATGTAAAATAAAGCATCAGATAAGATACACCACATGACATCACATCACATAAAATAGTTTGTCGCTCTATAAATAGCAATCAATTACACATACAAGACAAAGTATCCGAATATCTAGAAACATAAATCAAAGAAATAAAAGGACACACTGTCCAGTCCAAAAATAAAAACGAAGGGGTGTTACACAATGTAGCTCAAATTTACAATTAAGCCTATGGCATTATACACATTTTGTAGATATTTTTGCATCATATTATTGTTGTCATGTCTTAAAAAAATTAAGTATCGACATAAAGAATTGGGTTTAAATAATTGATTTGGAAAGTTGAAAAGATATCTCTATAAGCATAGAAAAATAAATAGTTTGGTGGATTTTAAGTGTTATTCTAATAGTTGTTTTATTTTTTTAGCTTTATATTTTTAGCCGATAAGCTATTTTTTTAAAGTTTCCACTTGGATTTTCATCAACCTAGTCATGAATAGGATTTGTCGCCTAATAGCTCTTTTACAATTTCTCTGGCTTTTTATAATATTTATTGCCAGGCAATGTAGCTCGATAGACAAATAGCTAAATTGTAAAATAACTATTAGGAATATATGTAAGAACCACATGAAAATAATAGATGATAAAGAAACAACTTTAAAATATGGAGTATAGAAAAGGAAAACTACAATAATGAACAACTTGCTATGGGGAACTGAGAAAAATAATATCATGAAGAACACTTTGTTATTACAAAATTTAAATATTTGAGTAAAAAATAACATCATGAAACATATTGATACAATGCATATAACATGTTTCATAATTTAAACAATACATATAGGCATGTAAATATATATCCATATATATAGACGAAGACCATTGTGGCTCATTTGAGAATGCAACAACAATTTATATATGCACACGTATATGTAGATAGCTATGTATGCTATCTTTATTTGTATTTAGGTAAACTTTCATTTAAAAAGAGTTAAAAATATCATATCTAAGTAGTATTTATCTTTTGAGAAAATTACTACAATACAACCATAACATTAAATGATATAGCATTGAGATGTTAATAAAAGAGAATTTAATGGTATAGTATGTTCAACATGCTCATAAGAAATTTGTAAAGTTGATTGCACTTTGGCAGTGAATGTCCCTATTGAAACTGAATACATTGAAAAACACTAAAAATAGTGTTGATTGCATTTTCTTGGACCCGCCATCTTGATTGCCATTCTTCAGCACCATTAGCAACCATTTCTCATTTCTCTCTTGTGCTCGAAGGTGGCGAGAAGTCCCCCTTTGGCATATATATTTTAATAAGCTCTGAAGTTAAAAATATATTTTTGGTTTGCATAACTTTTTCCCTTTCCTTGTTGTTCATTTTTCGTGCTATGGAGCTCTCACATAATGCCCATGTTGTGCATATTTGGTGATATAGCCATTAACATAGGAGAAATTGTAGATTAATAACTCCTCTCCTTCAAATTTATGAAGACAAGAAACATCCAAACTAGATTTTCCCTCAATTGAGTGGTTGAGAAGGTTATGAATTCAAACCTTTTGTTCCCTATAGTAATTCCTTGCTTTGAAGTAGACAATATCCTATAGGAAAAAAAAAGTCTAAATTTGTACCCTTCCTAACCAATCAATTAATGGAAAATTCAATCTGGACGTTTTCCCTCTTCATAAATTTCAAGGGGAGGAGTTACATAGTGAGAAAAAAGTATTGTATACACATCTATTTAGATATAACAGTGTGCATATAAATAGATATATACATGTATGCATATGGATATATATTTGGTTATATGTGTGTGTTTTTAAATGTGCATAAAAAGGGGAAATTCAATGCATATATGTACTTAATCATTTATATTCTTATTATTGTATAACCTATTGTTTTGATAGTAAAAGGTGAAAGGACTAGCTAGCAACATATACAAATATAGATGCATATAGCTAGATGTAAAATATAGTAAAATAATAAAAAACTACATGGATATATATACAAGAAACCTCAAAAATAAATAGATACATATAGATGTATAAACATTGGCATTTATCATTTTTATTCTTGTTGATGTATCCCTTGGTGTTTCAACAATATTAAAAGTGTATTTCTATTCGTGTTCTTGTATCCCATGTTGTTTGATCAGTATTAGAAGTGGAATGATTATACATCGATACTTCTAAGCTATCTACCAATTGCCATTGGGATGTTGCAATAAATTAATCTTTTACTTTTATTGTGAAATAGACCGCTCAATTAGTCAACTCAAATTGTAACATTTTGTCCTTGCAAAAAGTTCTCAAAATTATGTCTACTAAATCGGGCTTTGTGAATGGGTCTTTAGAGCCCCCTAATATTGATTTTTTGACATCTCCCACTATTTTTTTGCGGAGTCCGCCTCTCAGGGCGTGAAATACCAACCTTCAGATCTTGGTTCTGTAAGTATAAATTTCCTTTTTGTTATACCTGTTGTAAATTTGGTGTTATTGTTTCCAATTTTTCTTCACTTTAAGGTGTATACACACATGGGTAAACCTAACAAAGCATATAGATGTGCAACAATATACACATTGATATTTTCTAGCATATAAAAATATCTCTTTCATGTATATGTATATGTATATGTATACGTATATGTAGACCTAGAATTAAAATGGAGAATATGCATAGATAGATGTGTTAAATCTAATCTAAAAAGTATTAATCTAAAATCAAACAACTAAGAATGAGTAAAAATGAACAAAACAATTAAAACTATAACTAGAACAGTCTCACTGAATATGCATCCACTTTTTCGAATTATCTTGATTGTCCTTCTCCATTTTGTTGTCTCAGTATTCTTGCCCTCAGATTTTCAGTATTGATGCAAGCATAACCTAGATGTATTTTCTTAGCAAAATATCAAAGATAATATGTTCTTCTCAAAAGTATTGATTTCGGAAGGAGGAATAATGATAATGACAGATCAATTTATAGAAATTGGGTTTTTGAATGATCGGCTCAGATTCGAAAGAGAGATCAACGATCGAAATTGATGAATGCCATGCAATGTGAGTTCTATGTCAGTTAGAACGCGAGTTGGGAAATTCTGCAGGATAAAGATTAAATTAGAACAATAACTTAATCTTGTGTCAAGACTATTCGAAAATAGATAGAACACGAGTTCAAGATTAAATAATCAGTTTAATCTTTCGTTAAGAGTTTGAAAATAGAAGAAATAGACTTTGAATGAAAAATAAAAAATTAGAACTTGAAGAATAATCTGTTCGAATGCACACATGAATTAATTAATTAAATAAAGATATTTAATTAATAAACACATTCATGCATATCGGTTAGAACTAGTTAATTGTCTGGTTGTGATAGAGAGTCTTATCGCAGAGATGATCAGATATTGAATCTAGATATAACTGACGGATTTAAAATAGATCTTGAGTCAGAGAGTGAGTGAATAATTAGATAATTGGATGACAGAAGAATGTGACAGAAACAATTAATTATGAATTAAATGTTAATTTAATTCAACATTTGAAAATTGAAATGAATTTATTTAAATAAATAATGTAATTTATTTGATTGACTGTTGAAAAGGATTAATTGAATAATTAAATAATAAATATTTAGTTATAGTTGAAATATCAAAAAAGGGGTAATTAAATAATAAATTATTTAATTAAGAAGGAGAATTAATTAGTTAGCGACATAATTAAATAAAAAAAAATTATTTAATTAATCAAGTTGAATAAAGGGCCATAATGAATTAATTAAATAATTAAAAAGTTATTTAATTAATAGAGGAAAGATGTGTTTATAAAGGTGATTAAATAATAAACATTATTTAATCATGACCATGGACATTTTGAAAATTATGTCGAAAGTGTTACTTGCAGGCCTAGACCAATTTTCGGTGTCTACAGGTTGCCCCTCTTTCATATAATGTTGTTTCGGCATTGTGTCAAATAAAATATGCCCCGATCATGCCCCAGTATGAAACAGGTTAGGGTATGCCCCCTCAGGAAAATTGACAAATATTTGAAAATTTTCAAAAAAATAGGAAATATTCCCAATAAGTCAATTTGATAGTCAAAAATGCTATGGAGTTGATGCAATTGATTTTGGAAGTGTTATGGACGTGTACGGGTCATTAGAATTTTGAAGTTTAAGTGGCCAATAGACAAGGCCAGAAGAAATGCCATCCAAACTCTAGGTATAAATCGAAATTAGGTTGAAAACCAATTCATTTGCACTCATAAGAGTTGAAGAATTGAGAAATTTTCTCTAAGTATTGGACGAAGATGTCTCTAGTTCCCTATGCTATGAATTGTGGATACCAGATCCAAAAAATCAAAGGGCCAACCGAAGTAGGACTCTCGGTATGTACCCTAAAATGAGCTCTTGAAATTCCACATTGCACGTAGTTTTAGGCACTTAAAAATTATTTCACACATGCAATCTTTCACGTTCGACGAATATGCGCTCGTGCATAACGCATCTAACTGCGAAACGACACATTTGCAAAAAGACGTCTAGGCTTATTTAGGTCATTTAGGTATCCAACACAAATGTATTTAAATGCACTACATATGTCATGCTGCATCGCATTTGTGTTTTAGATAGGTGCATGTAGGATAATGAAACACAAGTGATATAATGAAATACATATGCATATAGGTAGGCAGAATTAATTTGCACTACATATGAATTGTTTGAATCACATTTACTTGGGTGTTAATTTGAGTTATTTGGAAACGCATGTGAGATAAGCAACACAGATTCTTTTTGTGCAACGCATGTGGAAAATAGCACCACATGTGATTCTGTGAACCGTATTTGGTTTGTAAAATTGTCTCATAAATTTTTTATAAAACTTGACATTTGACATCATGGTTGAAATGCACTATACAGGTTATTTTAGATCCCATTTATAACCATGAGACATGATCCAATACTTTCAAGCTAAGAGCTCAGTTAGTTAGCACAAAGACACAACTATTATGGAGACTGGAACCATACCATGTGTTGACTATGCCCACGATTCGAGAAAATAGAGGTATGTTGATTGCTTTGTGTGAGCGATGGAATTCTGAGACTTCATCATTTTATTTTCTAACTGGTGAGGCAACGGTTACATTAGAGGATGTTTATAGGATTTTGACACTACCTATTAGAGGAGAGCGGGTTATGTACGATACCTAGCGCAAATCTAGTGAGCTCACTAGATTCTATGTTGTTGATGAAATTAGGACATTAGGGATAGAGAACTATGAGATTAGATGGCAGGTTCTAGCTGACAAGTATGAGAGGATTGATTGCATCCTATGTGCATTGATTGGAGGCATAGTTCTTCCTGACCAGTAGGGTCATGGATTTCTTGTCGGGTGGGGAGAGATGCTTATGGGGATGTTAGAGAGAGAGGTTGTGTGTGCCTGGGGTCCCTGTTTATTAGGCATGTTGTATTTCCATCTACATGATATAGTGTATAGAGACACATAGTCTATGAGCTGTGTTACCACTCTTCTCATGGTTTGGGCATGGGAGCGTATTGTTGTATTTCATCCTCTTGTTACTATAGAGTGAGAGGCTAGATCTCCTTATGTTTTTTGGTATATGAGAAACATCACTCAGAGTCATGTTGGAGACACAGGTTATTGGAGACATGCACTAGATACAATAGTTCAATTCACGTGGAGGCCATACATGGATTGTGAGAGATGGTCAGATGAGGACGAGCATTTGACCTACTGTAGGCAGACACAGTACCTAGTTGGTAGGAATATTTTGAGCATACATATCATTGAGATACACCTGCTAGATTGTGTATTAAGACAATTTGGGGAGGTTCAGGATGAGCCTAGAGGTAGAGTAGAGTTTTCTCAATCTTCTAGAGAGGTTCCACACTAGGGGCCTATGATACCAGTGGCTACTATAGAGGAAAAGATTCAGGCGTTACAACCTTTACAGTGGGGATGGAGAGGAAAATCAGCAGATCCAGGGACTACACCTGCTTATGACACCTGGTGGGTAGAGCATTATCTTGTTCTGTATACAGATCTAGACCAGACTGCACCAGTAGAGAGATGAGGTACAGGGCTAAGAGGGCAGTGTAGAGGTAGAGGTGGTGGCAGAGGTGGTGGTAGGGAAGTGGTGATGATGGTAGAGGTGGTGGTGGTAGATGAGAATGACAAGGATGGAGAGGTGGTCGGGTAGGTGGATTATCACATATTCGAGAGGCAGAAGTAGAGGATGTACCGATGTTGGACCTCAGAGGTGCAACAGAGGTAGAGGTTGGAGATAAGCATGCTACTGAGGAGGTAGTAGTAGAGGAGCATGTAGAGGTAGAGATTGGCAGAGAGGACCTTATAGAGGAGGAGGCTGATGTGGATATTGATCCTCTTGGTATTCTAGTAGGTTATGGGGAGGATGATGTTGAGGAGGAGGAACCTATGGAGGAGTAGGAGAGAGAGCTCTAGGATCGGATTGTAGAGGGGTGATGGGATGATGAGGTTCCTAGGGATAGTGATAGGGAGGCATTGGAGGAGAGGCTGAGAGTGGTTACAATAGAGTTGGATGCCTTGCGGATAGAGAGAGACAATGCTTTTATAGAGAGGGACCAGGCAGTAGCCCGAAGATAGGAGATAGAGCAGAAGTTCACAGAGGTCAAATGCCTTTGCAGTGGTACTTCATCTGATGGTATGGTTTTTAAGCTAGTCAGATCAATAGAGAGAGCTTCATATTATAGAGATCTGTATGATTCAGTGGTACCATCAGAGAGACGGGCTCCTAGCCTTTCAGAGGTTTGGAGTCATAGATCATAGAGTAGGAGTCAGACTAGGACACAAAGCACAGAGGGTGTAGTAGGACCACCAAGGACAGGTCCGTATGATAGGCCTTCCAGCTCATAGAGAGTACCTCTGAGGTAGTTTCCTCCACCTTCACCATGTGATAGTAGTGCTAGTGGGACACGTTGACACTTTATATTTGTAGACACTTTATTTTGATCAAAGAGCCCGCGAGCTTGTTTTTATTTATGGATACATTATGACATTGTACTGTGACACATTATTTTGAGCAATATATATATTATTTTTTGCGGCTTCTATATGATATGTAGTTCTATTTTATGGATGATTCCTTTTTTCTCTATGATTATGTTTCCTAGATGATGTATGTATATGTGTTATGGATGAATGTTTCTACATTATGATGTGTTTATGTAGTCTATGATGTTATGATGATTCTATATGATGATGGATGTAATGTTCTATATGATGTTATTTATATGTGATGGTTTTATGTACATGTAATTTTTTCATTATGTATCTTATGATGATGGAATGCCTATTATGCCATGATTTCGTAGATATGCAATGGAGATGTCAATGTTACTATACATTTTAAATGCAATGTAACTGTACGAAATGCTTATAGAATGTATTTATATGTAGATTATCTATTTTTTTTGTTGTGTCATAGGACTCTACCACTATGTCAGAAAAGAGAAATGCTAGAATGGATGATTTTAGAATGTTAGTAAGAAACAACGAAGGTTGATTGAAAAACATATGATCTTCAATATTTTTCCATATATGCTAAGCTTGCATTTTTATCATCATTGGGCGAGACTGACACAAATGGATAGTACACACCATGATATGAGATAGACCATAGTGTACAAAGTCATCCATCTATGAAAAATAGACAGTTGTAGACAAGGAGTGTCTTAACTTATACTAAGGACAAAATTTCCCCAGTCATTTTGTCGAGACAAACCACAAACAACAAACAAATAAAAGATAGGTCATGAGACATCATTTCTCCTCCAAATCCTTGATAGGACATCCTTGAGGAAACTAGTAACATGACTCAAAATCCAAAGTTTAAAATACAATTGACAGACAACAATCAAAGAAAAATAGTCCTGAGACATCCTTGCTTCTCTAAATCCTTCAAGGGACATCCTTGAGAAAGCTAGTAACTGGACTTATGCACAAATCGATAAAAAGATAAGACAAAGTAAGAATATATAAAGTCAAAAAGCCAATAAAAGTATTTTCCAAAACCTGATCTTGTGGGATTGTTTGATGTTTGACATAGCTTAATGTGAGGGATGACACATACTGCATGAGACATTGAGTCTAATTCTGACCTACTAGCTATCTATGTAAGTCATGACAAAGCTTGGTTTCAAAAAGACACGTTCCGTATAAGATGTTGGAGCCTAATGACATTGATGTGACAAGCTACATGAGGCTATGACAATTTGACAATGTCTATTGACAAGAAAGACATATCTTGCTTAAGACATAAGTTGATCACTTTGATAATGTGTTTGATTTTGAATTGATGATAGTTTGAGATTTTTTCCTTGTTGATGCATGAATTGTTTTGATTCCTTGACTATTATGAGTGTGTGTGTGTTGATAGTATATGACTTGAGATGATATACCCTAAAGGACTGACCTAACTGACTGAAGATATGTACTTAAGTTGATGATATGCAACATATGTGATAGTGGATGTGATAAACCCTATTGGACTAACCTAGTGCAGCCTCAAGGACTCATCGATTGATTAGCCTTTCCTACGTTGTACACATAGAGACCTCGTAGTTTGACATGACCAATGACTTTGAATATACAAAGAGTCATGATTTTAATCCGTGTGAGACATGACAAACCTAGATAGAAAGACCTAATGCCTCGGGGGCACATCAACTGATGGCCTTGCCTATGTCCAGTCGTACAGGCAATGCAGTTCGACTATATCCACAAATGACTTAACATGACTAGCTCTGACTCTATTTTTGGGATTTTTGAAATGTTTTTTATTTTGTCTTGTTGATGTTTTCTAATGGTTTCCGATTTTTTCAGGACATTTTATGATGTTGTAATGCTATGTAAAAGGTCCTCATGACACAGAACAAGGATTTACCCCCGGTCGGGAATAAGAAATATAGGATGGAGCGGGGAATGTGATGGAGTGGACTTGACATCAATCATTCCAAGTAATGGATAAGACAACCATTTATTATGAGTGAAAGTGAAAAGTTTGATTTGAATGATGGTACACAAGGAGCAAATTTGACTATAGATGGTGCCTATTTGCCACGTTTTCACCATGGTACCTATCCATAGTGCCACCGAAGTGGTTTTCACTATTGGAAAGATTGTTTCTCTTTACTATTTTTTTTATTTTCTATTTTTTTTTGGTGTAACAAAGATGCCTGTTTGCCAGGTTTTCATTTTTTGTTTTTCCATTTTTTTGTATTTTTCCGATTAAGAGAAAGACTCTCATAAGCTATGCATAGAACCTCTTCAGATGAAGGCTATTGATTGGTGATAAAAGTGGTTATCCTTTAGGGGTATATAGTTGGTACGCTCCTAATCCAAAAGCTTCTATGATAATGTAGGGCCCTAACCAGTTAGGTTCAAACTTTCCTAGCTTTTCTCATTCAACTTGATTCTTGCGATTCTCCATTAAAACCAGGTCACCAATGTCAAAGTGTCGATTTAGAACTTTCTTATTATAGCTACAACAAACATGATTCTTGTATGCTTGCAAATGGTCTAGTGATTTCTGCCTTCATTCATCCAATAATTCTAACTCTTGTAATCTGGATACACAGTATTCTTTATCATCAATATGACCTTTCAAGGATACCCTCAGGGAAGGAATTTCAACCTCAACAGGTAGGATAGCTTCAGATCCAAATACCGAGGAGTTAAAAAGACAGTTGATAGACAACAACCAAAGAAAAATATTCTTGAGACATCCTTGCTTGTCTAAATCCTTCAAGGGACATTCTTGAGAAAGTTAGTAACCAGACTTATGCACAAATCAATAGAAAGATAAGACAAAATAAGATATAAAGTCATAAAGCCAAATAAAAGTATTCACCAAAACTTGATCTTGTGGGTTTGTTTGATGTTTGATGTTTGACCTAGAGTAATGTGAGGGATGACGCATACTACATAAAACGTTGAGTCTGGTTTCAACTTGGTGACTATCTGTGTAAGGCATGACAAAGCCTTGTTTCAGAAAGACACGTGTCATATAAGACATTGGAGCCTAATGACATTGATGTGACAAGCTATATGAGGCTATGACAATTTTATGGCATCCATTGACAAGAAAGACATATCTTGCTTAAGACATAAGTTGATCATTCTAAAAATGTGTTTGATATTGACTTGATGGCTTTGAGATGTTTTCCTTGTCGATGCATGAGTTTGTTTTGATTCCTTGACTGACTAAAAGTGTGTGTGTGGACAGTGTATGACTTGAGATGATATACCCTAAAGGATTGACCAAATGTGGCCTCAGGGGCTCATCAATTGATTAGCCTTGCCTACGTTGTACACACAGAGACCTCATAATTTGACCCAACTTTAACTGGCATAACTAAGCAAAGATATGTACTTAAGCAAATTATATACAATGTGTATGATAGTGAATATGATAAACCCCATTGGATTGACCTAGTGCGGTCTCAGGGGCTCATCGATTGATTAGCCTTGCCTACGTTGTACACGTAGAGACCTCATAGTTCGACACAACCAATAACTTTGAATGTACAAAGAGTCATGATTTTAATGTGTGTGAGATGTGAGAAACCTAGACAAATAGACCTAATGCCTCAGGGGCACATTGAATGATGGCCTTTTCTACGTCCAGTCATAGAGGCAACGTAATCCGACTATGTCTATGATTGACTTAACATAACTGACTTGACTGTTGTTGGGATTTTATAAAATGTTTTTATTTTTTTGTCTTTTTGAAGTTTTTATACTATTTTTTGAATTTTTTTAGGACATTTTCCAATGGTGTAATGCTATGTACAAGGACTTCATGGCATGGAACAAGCATTTTCCCCCAGTTGGGAGTAAGACATGTGAGATGGAGTAGGGAATGTGACAAAATGGAATTTGATGTCAATCATTCCAAGCAATGGATGGGACAACCATTTATTATGAGGGATGATGAAAAAGTCTTATTGGAATGATGGTAGACGAAGGAGCGATTTTGACTACACATGGCACCTGTTTTCTAGGTTTTCACCATGGTACTTATCCATAGTGCCACTAAAGTGGTTTTCACTATTGGACAGATTATTTCTCTTTACTATTTTGTTGATTTTCCAAAAAAAAATTGTGTTACAAAGACGCCTATTTGCTAGGTTTTCATCAAGGTAACCATTTTTTTTGTTTTTCCATTTTTTTGTATTTTTCCAATTAAGACCAAGACTCTCAGAAGCTACGCATATAACCTCTTCAGATTAAGGTTGTTGATTGGTGACAAAAGTGGTTCTCCTTCAGGGGTAGAGAGTTGGTATGCTCCTGATCCAAAAGCTTCTGTGACAATATAAGGCCCTAACGAGTTAGGTTCAAACTTATCTGCCTTTTCTCGTTCAACTTGATTCTTGGGATTCTCCATTAAAACCAGGTCACCAATGTCAAAGTGTTGATTTAGAAATTTCCTATTATAGCTACGACGAAGATGATTCTGATTTGCTTGTAAATGGTCTAGTGCTTTTTGTCTTTGTTCATCTAGTAATTCTCACTCTTGTAATCTAGATACATAGTATTCTTCATCGTTAATGTGACCTTTCAAGGATACCCTCAGGGAAGGAAATTCAACCTCAATAGGTATGATAGCTTTAGATCTGAATACTAGGGAGTATGGAGTGGCACCAGTGGGAGTACAAATGCTTGTGCAGTAAGCCCATAAGGTAGGATTAAGTTGTAGGTACTAGTCATGACCAGCCTCATTGACAGTCTTTTTTAGGATTCTAACAATGGTTTTATTGGATGCCTCGGCTTGGCCATTACCTTGTGGGTAATATGGGGTGGAAAAATGATGTTTGATATGGAATTCTTCACATAGATGGTGTAGTTCTTAGTTTTTGAATGGGTGGCCATTGTCTATGATAATGGATTGGGGTACACCATATCGACAAATGATATAGTTTAGGATAAACTTGAATATTTGCGTGTTGGTGATGTAGGTCATGGGAATAACTTCAATCCATTTGGTGAAGTATTCAGTGACAGTTATGATGAATTTATGGTCGTTGGATGATGGAGGGTGTATCTTACCTATGAGGTCAAGTCCCCATTGGGCAAAGGGCCATAGTGATATAATCGGACAAAGCTCCTGTGTTGGTGCTCTTATCAAACCTCTCTGTATCTTACACTATCTACATTTCTTTACAAAGATATATGAGTCTTTTTCCATTGTAGGACAATAATAACCTAATCTCATAACCTTATGGGCTAAAGTAGGACCACTAGAATGGGATCCGCATATACCCTCGTGCACCACTCACAAGGTTGTTTGTGCTTCTTCAACATTGAGACATCTCATTAGGGCATTATCTAAGGTACATCTATATAGGGTATCTTCGATGATGGTGTATTTAGTTGACTTATAGATAAAGGTTTTGCGTTGGTTTTTTGACGGGTCTAATGGTAAGGTTTGGTCATTTAGATAGTTGAATACATCTTTGTACCAAGGGGAAGTAGGGACAACAATCATACACACCATCGCAGAATCGGGGACATCATAGGCAAGGACCAACAACTGTTCAACCAAAAACTCAAACTTAGGTACATTGCTTGGAATATCCAATAAGGAACCCACAGTTGCCATAGCATCTACAACCCTATTTTGAATACATGGTATATGTTGAAAATTAATGTCATCAAATTATTTCTTGAAACTATCAGCCATGTGCTTGTAGGGGGCAAGTTTCTCATCCTTAGTGTCATAATCATCATTTATTTTCCGGATTACTAGTTGAGAATCACCAAAAATATGTAGAATCTTAATCTTCCACTGGGCTACCATTCTCAGTCCTACCACTAAGGCTTCATCCATAGTTATGTTGTTGGTGCAAGGGAAAGCAATCCTGAATGATTTAGGAATAGTGTCACCCTGAGGTGTAAGAAATAGGATACCTGCTCCTGAACCATGATTTGTATGTGACCCATCAAAGTATAATTTCTATTGGTTTTAATGTCAATGTTGAAGATAAATTCATTAGGAGAATTCACCACTAAAGGATGGTCTACCTTCATGGGTGCATCCGTTAACTGATCTACAATCACTTATCCTTTTATAGCCTTCCTCTCCACATATTGGATGTCATATTCACTAAGTATCATGACTCATTTAGCTAATCGACCTATTAATGTTGCATTACTTAGGAGATATTTGAGGGGATCAATCTTTGCGACCAACATGGTTTGGTGATTTAGCATATAGTACCAAATTTTTTGAGTAGCAAAGACTACCACAAGATATGAACATTCTATGTTTCTGTAATTTAATTCATATCCCACCAAGGTACGACTGATGTAGTACACTGCTCTTTCATGACCTTGATCATCATTTTGTGCGAGAAGAGCCCCTAATGCTGATTGGGTTGCTGAAATGTATAGTATCAATGGTTTTCCATCTGTAGGTGGTATTAAGATAGGTGGAGTGAGAAAATAATCCTTGATTTGTTGGAAAGCTTCCTAACATTTAGGTTTCCACACAAATGGTACTCCTTTCTTGAGTAAATGTTGAAATGGGTGTATTTGTCTACTAGTTGTACAATAAAACAGCTGATAGACTGTAATCTTCCCTATAGTGTTTGTTAGTTGACTAATGCTAATTGGAGGAGGCATTTCTATGATAGCTTTTACTTTCTCTAGATCTACTTCAATGCCTCTTTTGGAAATGATATACCCTAGAAGTTTCCCTGATTTCACTCCAAAGACACATTTCTTTGGATTTAGTCTGACATTGTAATTCTCTAACCTTCGGAATATCTTTTCTAGAACCTTAAAATTATTTCCCTCATTTCTGATTTAGCTATAATGTCATCAACATAATCTTCCATGAGAGTATGAACAAAATCATGGAAAATAGTAGTCATTTCCCATTGATAGGTAGCTCCTACATTCTTATGCCCAAAAGGCATAACATTCCAACAATATATGCCCCATGGACACGTGAAAGTTGTCTTGTGTTGGTCTTCAGCAATGATTTTGATTTGGTTACATCTAGAGAAACCATCCATGAGGGATAGCATCTCGTATCCTGCTCTAAGTTCTACTATCATGTCTATGTTCGGAAAAGGGAAGTCATCCTTAGGACATGCCTTGTTGATTTCCCTAAAGTATATGCAAATGTGGATGCCCCTAGTTGGTTTAGTCATTGGCACAAGATTTGAAATCCAGTCTGCATAGTTTATGGTTCTTATGAATTCGACATCCAAGAGTTTCTTAATTTCTACTTTGACTAGTAGAGCAATCTGTGGATGCATTTTACTTAACTTCTATTTGACTAGCTTAATACCTGCCTATAATGGTAGATGGTGCAATATTAGGTCTGGATCCAACCCAGGCATGTCTGCATATGACCATGCAAATTTTATCTATCTCTATCAATCATGCCATGAAATATACTATTTGAGGGTTTTCTTATGTATTTATGTTGACTTCAACAAACTCTTCTACTAGCATTGGTGAATTTTCCTATTCAACGGGGAGAATATTCAAACCTCTATCCTTCGGTGCCTTAGAGATGTTTTCACCCTCGAATACGTCCTTTATTTTTATTATTTCTTCGTCCAAATGCACCTTTCGATTTTCAGCTAGGGACTCATCATTTTTCTCATTTTCATTATTTTTCTTTTTATTTTCATTTTTGCAACTAGAGGTGTAAATAGACTCCCCAAAATATGCTTTGTCATCCAATTCTATGGTAAAACCAACTTTATGATCCCCTCTAGGTATGCCTTCTCGAAGTCCCATGAACTCAGCTATTGCTTCGTCATTCTCGAATGTGTCTAAGATGGGTGTACCTTGTTGATCCCAGTCGATAAGTTGGGGATATATGAGGGGCATGTCATCATTAGAGTTATCAAAAGTGGAAGCTGACAAGGTGAATATAGAGTGGTTGACATGGTCATAGAAGTTTTGGACTAACTCATTCTTGTTCTTTTTCCTATGGGTAGGTAAACTCTGATTTGGGACTATTGTAAGGGCTAGGTCATCAGAAGATAGTTTTTTAGTCGCCCAAGATACATGATCAAGGGTTTCCCAAAAATAGTGCTTAAGCCATTCTTCTTTGGTCAAGGACTTCTTATTATGGGGGCTAGATGGACTTGGTAAGGGTTTTATCATTAGGTCGAGTTCTCCAAATAGATTATCTAGGTTCATGGTACTGGTAGACGAAAGGGAATCCCATTCATAGTCATTTGAGTCAAGGGATTCATCATAAACTGGGGGAAGTGGTTCGTGAGATATCTCTATGTCTTCATAAGCACTCACTTCCTCTTGAAATGGTGTCAAAGTACTAGGAAAACCAATTCTAAGCAGTTGAAACCCTAGCCCTAGGTATTTCGGTCATGGCGAGACAATGATTGGTTTCGTCCTTCCATTTTTATGCAGTCCTAACCCACTATGTCCATCATAGCCTTCGCTTTGCATTATCTTAAAGAATTTTCCATATTGATCCTTAGCTATTTGAATAGATAGTGAGGGGTATTCATTGTATTCTTGGTACAACCAAGAGGTAATAACACCTTGGTCCACAACTTCTTCACTTAACTCTCACCATTTGGTCAATGTCACTGTAGGGGGAAGATGAAATGTGACTATTGACTATCTTCTATTTGCCATGGGTAAGCCATATGCCTTAGGTGGAACTAGCTGACTGACACAATAGGATGCCTTCATGTGATATTCTCCACAACCCTCATCTTGGATCTCGACCTTAGGAGTGGATGATGGTGGTTTGAATGAAATAGACTTGGTAAGATGTGATGGATCAACATATAGGGATAAAGTGGATGATGAAGCTTCTTGACTAACGGGTACCTGTCGTTGTGGAATTTCCCTTAGGCTTGTACAATATTGAAAAGGATTTGGATAACCATCATTCGTGATCTTGGTTCCATTATACGGTAATTTAAGACATTGGTGATATGTGGAAAGTACGAATTATATTGTGTGTATCCAAGGTCTACCTAACAACAAGTTATATGGAAGGGTGAGATCCAAGACTTGGAAGTTGGTATTCATAACTGCTAGGCCAATTCTGATAGGGAGTGTGACAACTCCTTTGGATGATCTTTCCTCATCATCGTAAACCTTGATGACTATACTCTTAGAGGTGTCTACGTATGCTTTTGATAATCCTAATTTTTTAACCAATTTTAGGGTACACAGGTTCAAACATGCTCCTCCATCTACCAAGACTCATCTAACTTTGGTTTGATGGACTAGGACTTCAAGATGTAATGGGTCATTATGATTAGTCTTTTCGGTTGAGTAATCTTTTTGCGAAAAATGTGGCATGATGGGAGTTGGTTAAACATCCCACCATTTATTTGAAATGATTGACATCTAAGTTTGTAGGAATAGTCATGTTCTATAAGGCTCTATTGATAATATCTTGATGCTTAGGTGATAAAGTCAATAGTTCCAAAATGGATATCTGTGTGGGGGTTTTGCTCAGTTGATCAAGAAAATTGTACTTAGACTTGAAATACTGTGTAGGTGGCTTAGGAGAAGAACCTGGAAGAGTTATCTTAGTTCTACGTGTGTTTACAACACATTCATGATGCTTCTTAATGGTGATGGTATGGACGTTTACATATGCAGCTCGAAGGTGATTTATGATCTTTCCTTTACCATAGTCATACAGTATTTGTATAATTGTCTAATGGAGTATTCTTGGTTCTAGAACTGGAGGCTTTTCCTTTTGTGTTGTCATCTAATGGGTCTGTAAAGACCTTATGATCACTGTTCTTGGTATTTTTCTGCCCATTGACCTCTATGGTTCCATTTTCTACAAAGTCTTGTATAATATTCTTCAGTTCACAACATTGTTGTAGGTTGTGTCCTTTTGTTCGATGATAGTCACAATAGGCATTATCATCCCACCATGAAGGTTTAAACTATCAAGGATCATACTCTCTTGGTTCTAACGGTTTTATGAGATCATGCTTGATTAGCTCTTTGAAAATTGTCTCGATTGGCTGCCCCAAAGGGGTAAACTCACGTGTAGGAAATCTCCTTTGTGGTCATTGTTGTTGTGAATTTTGGACAAAATTTGTTGTTTGATCTAGACTATTCATCATGTCTTGATTGGGGTTGTAACCTCTAAGTGTGAAAATTGGTCCCATATGTATGGTTTTAGCATCAACAATGCTGTCATTTGTAACATTTTTATTTCTAGACCAGAATTTTTTTCTATCATTTGGAACATTTTTATGTTGAATAATCGAGTTTCTGCTTGGTACTTTAATTTATCCTTTTTCAATAAGGCCTCTTTCAAGGATGATTCCCTTTTGTACCAAGACTAGGAATGAAGTACAACAATGTACCCTTAAGTCACCTCTCAGTTTTGGATTGATGTTTTCAAGGAATATCGTGACCTATTGCTTTTCTGGTATTTCAACTGGACATCTGCTAGCTAGACTTCTCCATATTTGGAAGAAAGTGGTGAAATTTTCAATGTCTTCTTGTGTTGTGTGGCACAGGGTAGCTATTTTTACTTCATTTTCTATGTTAAAGGCAAAGTGCTCGACAAAATTTTCACCTAATTCATCCCAAGATCGTATGCCATATGGTAATTTAGAGAACCTTTCCAGTGCTATCCCGATAAGGGTTCACGGAAATAGTTTCATCAAGTATGTAGGGTCATATGATATGTCCATGCATGTCGTATCTAATTCTCTAATGTGTTCTAAAGGATTCTTCCTCCCATTATACTTAGGAAAATTTGGTATAATGTATCCATGGGGGAAGGGTGTCATGTAGAGCGCTTTGTCAAAAGGACATGGACATAGATCTTGCACTGAGATAGTTCATTTTCCTGACATAGATATGTTTTCCATCTGTTGTTGAAGAATTTGCATTTGGTTTTGGAGAACATATACTTGTGTCAAGGACATGTTTTTTGTGTTGTTTGGATCAATGTCGGTGTTATGAAATGCTCTATTCTATGATGGGTTGTGATTTGGTGAGGGAATATATCCCGTTAGAATGTTCTGATTCGGTGTAGGGATATTTCCTATTTGAATGTTCTGATTTGGTATAAGAGTTTTTCCTATCTAAATGTTTTGATTTGGTATAGGAATATTCATGCCAACTTTGGATCTCTTACCAGTAGTATTTGTGCCAAAGGGGTTTGATGAAGTTGCTCCCGCAGTAAATTGTAAACCTTTTGTTACATCAAAAGGGATTGTGCTTACAATTGATGATGTTTGAATAGGTATGCTAGTTGGTATTGCTGTGGTAATTTGGGGAATAGAAACACTTGACGTCACAGTTTGTGTTGGTAGAGTAGATGGTGTTTTCAAAGTATGAATATCAAATCCTGGCAGTAGTGTGACACCTTCTACTAGCAACTTTGCTAGATATCATTGGGGATCATTTGCCAAACATTCATCCATAAAGGATGCAAATTCAGGATCTTGTATTGCAGCGTCTATGTCTTCAACATAAATTTGTCCATGTGTGTCTCTAGTGACGTATTTTTCAAGCAAAGGTTTGTGTGGTCTCTCTTTTCCTAATGGTGGATTTCTGAAAGGATTGAAAATTTTTTTACGGTCTAACATTGCTTTCTATTTATTTTTAGACCTTATTTCAACCATGAAAATTTGCTCAAAATAATGTAATGTAAACTATGTTTAAAAATTCATATGTCCTATTGCTATGTTTTTTTTTTGGATTTTTTGAATATAAAGGATGTTGGTAAAGACTTCTAAAATGACGTATAGTAGGATGGACAATATGTAAAATCTCGAGTAGACTATGATGGTAAATGATTCTAAGATGGGTATAACCTACCACCTATGGAATAAATCCAAGCAATTATTTGAGTTGACCAATGAACCTGATTGTAGGAAAAAGATAGTTGACAAGGTGAATTTCCCAAACTAGACTATTGAGCTGGAAAGATTCACAAATAGGATAATAGTGACTAGGTTCAATGATAGTAACAAATCGGATCATGAACGTATCAAATGAAAAGGAAAGGTATTCTATTCTACAATATGCAATTTGCTAGGAAGTGTCTAAATGCATGCAACTTAGGGTGACTATGACTAGGACGTATATGACACCTAATAATGCAAGATTTTGAGCAAATTTTTTTCAGTTTTTGTCCAAGGTTGATCTTTAGAAATGGAGGCAAAAAATACAATAATGCTTTAGGACTCAGTTTATAGTTTTTGAAGTTTTTTATTGACAGTCAAATGTGGTTCACCTATCAGATGCGGTTCTATTTTTGATACATGTAGTTTAAGTTGCACATGCGGTGATTTGACTAAAATAGGTTACAAATGTTGACAAGCAATTACGGTTTTTAGACAGATGTGGTTTATATTCTCATAGATGTGACTCAAAATATGGACTTTGTGAATCTAAAACTATTGATAGACACTTGCAGCTCACAGATACACATACGACTCAAAAATAGATAGTTGCGGTGTAGTATTTAAACTGTGAAATTGGAATTTGTTGACAGACACATGCATTGTTTAAATGAATAGTTGTGATTCTCTGAGACAAAGGTTGTTCTAAAAATGATAGTTGCGACTCTATTTGACAGTTGCGGTTTTCTGAAGATGGTGTTTCGATTGACTCTGTTTGATGATCAATTTTTTTGATGAATACAACAAAAATAAGCACATAATACAATGTGTTTTATGTTTGTAATGGTGGATCTATTAAAATCAGAGAAAAATTACTTCCTAGGCTTTGTTGGACAATATTTACTGAGTTCTTACTTGGATAAATCTAGCTACGCATATTCAAGGTAGATGACTAGTAGCTTGACCCCATTGGCTCCCCTCCATGACACTCACTTATATGGGGCAGCCAAGCTACTATACCAATGAAACTCCCATGGCATACATCTAATCTCCACACATGAACCATAAATATGTAAGACGGCTTCACAGTTTCAAACCTACTACACCAACAAATAGAAAGGATTTTGGCAAACTACAACAATTTGGCTTTTTAATTCAAGCACCCATTCAGAAGAGCCATTCGAGAGGTAATATCATCCCAGTTATATAGAGGTTAGGTTGTGTAGGTTTTAACATACCACAAGGGCACTGGGGAGTCAAGTGTTGGTCCGTTGAGATCCTCGTAATACTGAGCTTTCCTTGAGTATTAAAATTTGTATGCTGGTTGGGAGTCACTGGCGATAAGTGCGTAACTAGTTTTGAGTCATCTTGGGGTGAGTACTTTTTTCCACCAAGACAAGCCCAAGTTCTAGAGTCAATAATAATTTCTCTTACACCCAGGATTGCACGAATGCGCAAGGGGAGAGGATACTTCGATATACTAAATCAGGGTTCTAAACTAAACAATTGCAGACATGAAAAACACTAGTTAATTTTTAAACCCAAATGACAATTTTCTATCTACCAGAAAAAAAAGTGTTTTAAACAAAATAAACAAATTCAATGTCTTCACATAAGGTCTTGCATGTAATTGATTAGTAAATTATCTATCTTCGGCTTTCGTCTTGCAGAAAAGAAGATGTTTTTATTTTCTTTTGTGGTCTTCTACACTTTGTCCTGCAAAAACTAAGTTATCCCCCTTAACATAACTACAAACAAAACATTAGCAAAAACAAAACAAGACAAAAATGAAAAAATCAAATTGGGAAAATACGAAAGTTAATAAAAAATGAAAAGAAATTTTACCAAGCAAATGAGGCGCGATGTTGACAGTTGGATGCGATGCGATGTTGATAGTCGGATGTGGTGCAAAATGTTGACAGTCGGATGCAGTGCATAATGTCGCGGATGTGGTTCATGATGTTGGATGCGTCATGGGATGTAACAGATGCGGTTCATGAGTGCAGATGCGTCATTTCTTCAAACGATTGTGGTTTTCCATACAATTCTTGCAAAAACATGGAAAGACGAAAAGATGTTGCAAAATTTGAAGTGTGATTCACATTGGGTTCACCAAATGTAGACATAGAATTAAATGGAGAATCTGCATAGATAGATGTGTTAAATCTAATCTAACAAATATTAATCTAAAATCAAACAACTAAGAACAAGTAAAGATGAACAAAACAATTAAAACTATAACCAGAATAGTCTCACTGAATATGCGTCTACTTCTTTGAATTATCTTGACTGTCCTTCTCCATTTTGTTGTCTTAGTATTCTTTCCCTTAGATTTTCAGTATTGATGCAAGCATAACCTAGATGTATTGTCTCAGCAAAATATCAAAGATGATATGTTTTTCTTAAAATTATTGATTTCGGGAGGAGGAATAATGATAATGACAGGTCAATTTATAGAAATTGTGTTTTCGAACGATTGGCTCAGATTCGAAAGAGATATCAACGATCGAGATTCATGAATTCCATGCGATGTGAGTTATTTGTTAGTTAGAATGTGAGTTGGGAAATTCTACAGGATAAAGATTTAATTAGAACAATAACTTAATCTTGTGTCAAGACTATTCAAAAATAGAAATAACACAAGTTCAAGATTAAATAATCAATTTAATCTTCACTTAAGAGTCTTTGAAAATAGAAGAAATAGACTTTGAATGAAAAAGAAAAAGTTAGAACTCAAAGACTAATATATTTGAATGCACACATGAATTAATTAATTAAATAAAGATATTTAATTAATAAACACATTCATGCATATGAGTTAGAACGAGTTAATTGACTAGTTGTGACAGAGAGTCTTCTCGTAGAGACGATCAGATATCAAATCCGGAGATAACTGATGGATTTAAAATAGATCTCGAGTCAGAGAGTGAGTGAATAATTAGATAACTGGATGATGGAAGAATGTGACAGAAAAAATAATTATGAATTAAATGTTATTTTAATTGAACATTCAAAAATTGAAATGAATTTAATTAAATAAATAATTTAATTTATTTAATTGAATGTTGAAAAGGATTAATTGAATAATTAAATAATAAATATTTAATTATAGTTGAAATGTGACAAAAGGGGTAATTAAATAATAAAAATTAGTTAGTGACATAATTAAATAAATATGATTTATTTAATTAATCAAGTTGAATAAAGTGCCATAATGAATTAATGAAATAATTAAAATTTTATTTAATCAATAGAGGAAAGATGTGTTTAGAAAGGTAATTAAATAATAAACATTATTTAATCATGACCATGGACATTTAGAAAATTATGTCGAAAGTGGTACTCGCAGGCCTAGACCAAATTTCGGTGTCTACAATATATGTACATATATATGTATATGTATATGTATATGTATATCTATATGTATATGTGTATGTATATGCATGTGTATATGTATATGTATGCATATTGGTGCAGGTGCACCCTAGCAAGGATATGCCTCCATGAGGAAAATTCTAGGTTTTGATTTAAAATTGATGATCTCATGTTGTCATAAGGTCTAAATGACCATAATATGCTTGTTTTAGGTCATTCATAGCTATTTTGGAGTCATTAGGAATTAAGAGTTAAAGTTGCAAATTTTGACAAAATGTTGTCATGTCAATATTGCAAAATGCAGAAAATGTAAAATGAAGGAAGATGAAAGGTCAGGTAGTTGTAAAGTTCATTTGAGGAATTGGTATTGGTTATTTCAAGCCATTTGAGGCACCACAAATCTCGAGGAAGGTTGGAGGAAGATGTAGGAGTGAAGTTTTCAATAAAATATTTTGGTTTTCCATTAATTTTTCTGCATTTTCATGGTTTCAGGCCACTATACCGCCATTCATTGTGCAAGAATCCACCTCTCCTCATTTTAATTTTAAATCCCTATGAATATATTTAATTTTTCAATTTATTTCATCAAAATCCATTAAAGTTTGGAAAAGATACAAGCAATTTATTCTAGCTGGGTTGAAACCCTAAACTAGAGTAAACAGTGTGCATTTAAAATGTTGTTTCTCTCATTTCTACTATGGAAAATCCCTGTAAGTTTATGAGAATATAATTTGGTATGTATTTTAAATGTTCTCAAGGTTGCAGAGTCTTTGGTTAAGGTTGGGGCAGATTCCTTGAAGCCCTAGGTCTGTAAATGATGAATATGATTGGTAAGTATGAATACAGTGAGACTTTATGAGTTTTGATTGGGGTTATCTGAGTCCTTCTTGTATAATGTTGTTTTCAAAAGATTCTTAGGTGTTTTTTGGGCCACTTCAAGTCTGATTTTGGTGAATTTATAAGTTTTGGGGGTCCATTTATTGACTATCATGTCAAGACAGAGTTGTCAAAGACCTAGATTGGATAGTATTTGGAATTTTCTTCCTTGCAAGGCTAAAATGACATTGAAGAGTAAATCAAACAAAGTGTTTATATGCCATAGAACTAAGTTAAGAGTTTAAGAGAGCCTTTTTTTATTGTATGTCAAATTGAATTATCGGGAAATATAAATTGTGCCTAGTTTTTGGTTATGATAGTTTACTTTGAGGAGTTCTCTTATTTGAGATTTCAAGTTTGTAATAGGGTTTGAGTCTATTATTTTGATGTTAAATTCAAAGTTTTTTTTGGAATCAATCAATGGTTTGATTTTTGTTCTCATTTTGGTGGCTTTGAATCAAGAATTTGTGAAGGGAAGGTGAGTCCTAGTTGCAAGGACAAACAAGAAGTGTTTGAGGTCAGTAAAGTTGAGTATGGCCAAGGGTCTTAATCTTGTTATATGCCTTAGAAGATCCATGTGAAGGTCATGATGGTATTGTTTAGGTTAGGAAAGTTGGAAACCAAACTTTTGACTTTGTGAAGTCATTTTAGTGACAAGTTCTCTTGTAAAATTGAAGAAAAAAAAGGGATCGAGTCCCTGATTGTGAAATTTGAATTCATGAGATTTTGGTGGATCCTTTGCACTGCATCAGTTTTGTATCAGAGCTCGGAAAGGTCTTGGTAGAGAAAGGGTTTTTGCTTATGGTTGTGTGTTGTGTTGTGCAGGTTGAAGAGAGAACCTGATTGCCTAGATGAGGCAAAGTTAAGTGGAAGCAAGAAGAAGCTTGCTTGAAGAGAAAAGATGGATTTGTTAAGAAGACATTTGCAAGCAAAGGAAGAAAGGAAAAAAGAAAATAAGAGGCAAGAGAAAAAGATGAGGAAAGAAGATTTTGAGAATGATATAAGAGAAATAAGGCAAGCTATAGAAGATATGAAAAGAATATTGGATTTGGAGTTCCAGGAGTCCCAAATGAGGATGGAGTAGTTTCTAAGACAAGCACAAATTTGACATTTGATACTGAAAAGGAAGATGGTATGGCCAATTAAGAACATAGTAAAAGGGAGAAGACAAATGATGAGAATAGAGGAAGAATCATTTGAATATGTAGAAGAAGAATTCATGGATGGAGAGGAAAAAGATGTTGCAACCATTCTCAAGCATCAAGGTGGAGGTGAAGAAGAGATAAAGGACTTGATTTCAGAGGAAGGAGATATTGAGTTGGTGTAAAAATTTAATGAAGAGATGATCAAAGATGAATTGAAGAAGGATGGAGGTATTGAGATAGAAACAATGTATCATTTTTTTGTTGTTCTAATATTTTGGATAGGGAATAATGTTTAGATCAAGATGTAGTAGTTTGGAGAAGGGCAAAAGGAGATTGAGACATATCAAGGCATGAATGAGCAGATTCATAAAGACAAGATGAAATGGATGGAAGTTGGCATCTACTAGCTGAAACCAAAGGTGAAGATGAAAGTTGTTGTAGGGCATAAAATACTACAAGGAGGAGAATTGATGGTCCAAGAGAACTTGGAAGTTTTTATTTGGCCAGAAGAATGGTGCAGGTGCACCCTAGCAAGGATATGCCTCCATGAGGAAACTTCTAGGTTGTGATTTAAAATTTATGATATCATATTTTTATAACGTCTAAATGACCATAATAGGCTTTTTTTAGGTCATTCATAGCTATTTTGGAGTCATTCGACATTAAGAGTTAAAAGTTACAAAATTTTGTCATGTCAATATTGCAAAATGCAAAAAATGTAAAATGAAGGAAGATCAAATGTTAGGTAGTTGTAAATTTGGTTTGACACATTGGGATTGGTTATTTAAGGCCATTTGAGGCATCACAAATCTCGAGTAAGGTTGGAAAAAGATGTAGGAGTGATGTTTTCAATTAAATATTCATGTTTTTTAGTTAATTTTTCTTCATTTTCATGGTTTCAAAGCCACTGTACGGACATTCATTATGCAATATTCCACCTCTCCTCCTTTTCATTTGAAAGCCTTTTTAATCTATTTAATTTTTCACCTTTTTTCATAAAAATCCATTAAATTTTGGAAAAGATATAAGCAATTTATTCCAAGCAGGTTGAAACCCTAAACCAGGGTAAACAATGTGCATTTAAAATGTTGTTTCTCTCATTTATACCATGAAAAATCCCTGTAAGTTGGTGAGAATATAATTTGGTATGAATTTTAAATTTCTCAAGGTTGTAGGGTCTATGGTTAAGGTTGGGGAAGTTTCCTCGAAGCCTTAGGTCTGTAAATGTTGAATATGACTGCTAAATCTTAGTACAGTGATACTTTATGAGTTTTGATTGAGGTTATTTGAGTCCTTGTATAATTTTGTTTTTAAAATATTCTTAGGTGTGTTGTGGTCCACTTCAAGTCTAAATTTGGTGAATTTCTAAGTTTTGGGGGTCCATTTATTGATTGTCTTGTCACAACAGAGTTGTCAAAGACCTGGATTGGATAGTATTTGTAGTATTTGGTTTTTTCTTCCTTCAAAAGCTAAAAAGACATTGAAGAGTACATAAAAAAAGTGTTTTATATGCGATAGAACTAAGTTAAGAGTTTAAGAGAGCTTTTTTTTATTGTATTCCAAATTTAATGATCAAAGTAAATCTAAATTGGGCCTAGTTGTTGGTTATGACAGTCTACTTTGAGGAGTTCTCTTATTTGAGATGTCAAGTTTGTAATAGGATTTGAGTTTGTCATTTTGATGTTGTCCAAGGTGTTTTATGGAATCAATCAATGGTTTGATTATTGTTCTTAGTTTGGTGGATTTGAATCAAGAATTTGTGAAGGGAAGGTGAGTCCTAGTTGCAAGGACAAGAAAGAAGCGTTGGAGGTCAGTCAAGTTGAGTATGGCCAAGGGTCTTAATCTTGTTAGATGACCTAGAAGATCCATGTGAAGGTCATGATTGTTCTGTTTAGGTTAGGAAAGTTGGAAACCCAACTTTTTCCTTTGTGAAGTCATTTTAGTGAGTTCTCTTGTAAAATTGAAGAGACAAAAGGGATTGAGTCCTTGATTGTGAAATTTGTATTCATGATATTTTGGTGGATCCTTTGCACTACATTAGTTTGGTATCAAAGCTTAGAAAGGTCTGGGTAGAGAAAGGGTTTGTGTTTATGGTTGTGTGTTGTGTTGTGCAAGTTGGATAGAGAACATGATTTCCTAGGTGAGGAAAAGTGAAGTGGAAGCAAGAAAAATCTTGCTTGAAGAGAACATATGGATGTTTTAAGAAGACACATGTAGGTAGAGGAAGAAAGAAGAAAAGAAAAGAAGAGGCAAGAGAAAATGATGAGGCAAGAAGAGTTTGAGAAAGGAATAAGAGAAATAAGGCAACCTATAGAAGAGATGAAAATAAGATTGGATTTGGAGTTATAGGAGTCCCAGTTGAGGATGAAGCAGTTGCTTAGACAAGCATAAAGTTGGCATTTGATAGTGAAAAGGAATATGGTATGGCCCATTAAGAAGATAGTCAAAGGGAGAAGACAAATGAAGAGAATAGAGGAAGAAGAATTTGAATATGTAGAAAAAAAAATCATGGATGGAGAGGACAAAGATGATGTAGCCATTCCCAAACATCAAGGTGGAGGTGAAGCAGAGATAAAGGACCTGATTTCAGAGGAATGAGATATTTGTTGGTGTCAAGATTGAATGAAGAGATGATCAAAGATGAATTGATCTTGGAAAGCTACAATGAATTGAAGAAGGATGGAGATATTTTGATAGAAAAAATGTATCATTTTTTTTTTGTACTAATATTTTGGAGAGTGAACAATTTGTAGATCAAGATGCAACAATTTGAAGAAGGACAAAAGGAGATTGAGACATATCAGGGCATGGATGAGCTAATTCACAAAGAAAAGATGAAATGGAAGCAATTTGGCATAGACCACCTCAAACCAAAGGTGAAGATGAAAGTTATTGTAGGACATAAAATACTACAAGGAGGAGAACTAATGATCTAAGAGGACTTGGAAGTTTTTATTTGGCCAGGAGAATGGTGCAGGTGCACCCTAGCAAGGATATTCCTCCATGAGGCAACTTCTAGGTTTTGATTTAAAATTGATGATGTCATTTTTCATAATTTTTAAATGACCATAATAGGCTCGTTTTAGGTCATTCATAGCTATTTCGGAGTCATTAGGCATTAAGAGTTAAAATTTGCAAAATTTGACAAAATTTTGTCATGTGAATATTGCACAATGTAAAAAATGTTAAATGAAGGAAGATCAAAGGTGAGGTAGTTTTAAAGTTTGTTTGAGGCATTGGGATTGGTTCTTTAAGGCCATTTGAGGCATCCAAAATCTTGAGGAAGGTTGGAGGAAGATGTAGGAGTGAAGTTTTCAATAAAATATTCATGTTTTCTATTTATTTTTCTACATTTTCATGGTTTCAGGCCACTGTATGGCCATTCATTTTTCAAGAATCCATTTCTCCTCCTTTTCATTTTAATTCCCTATGAATTTATTTAATTTTTTACTTTTTTTCACCAAAATCCATTAAATTTTGGAAAAGATACAAGCAATTTATTTCATGTGGGTTAAAACCTTGAACTAGGGTAAACAATGTGCATTTAAAATGTTGTTTCTCTCATTTCTACTATGGAAAATCCTTGTAAGTTGGTGAGAATATAATTTCATATGTATTTTAAATTTTTTGAAGGTTGTAGGGTCTATGGTTAAGGTTGGGGCAGATTCCTCGAATCCCTAGGTCTGTAAATGAATAATATGTCCGGTAAATCTAAGTATAGTGAGACTTGATGAGTTTTGATTGGGGTTATTTGAGTCCTTGTTGTATAATGTTGTTTTTAAAATATGGTTAGGTGTGTTGTGGGACACTTCAAGTATGGGTTTGGTGAATTTATAAGTTTTGGGGGTCCATTTATTGACTGTCCTATCAGGGCAGAGTTGTCAAAGACCTAGATTGGATAGTATTTGAAGTATTTGCAATTTTCTTCCTTGAAAGGCTAAAAATACATTGAAGATTAAATCAAGCAAAGTGTTTTATATGCCATAGAGCTAATTTAGGAGTTTAAGAGAGCCTTTTGTTATTGTATGTCAAATTGAATGATCAAAGGAAATCTAAATTAAGCCTAGTTTTTAGTTATGACCATCTACTTTGAGGAGTTCTCTTATTTGAGATGTCAAGTTTTTAATAAGGTTTGAGTCTTTCATTTTGATGTTTTCCAAGGTGTTTTGTGGAATCAATCAGTGGTTTGAGTTTTGTTCTCAGTTTGGTGGCTTTGAATCAAGAATTTGTGAAGGGAAGGTGAGTCCTAGTTGCAAGGACAAGCAAGAAGTGTTGGATGCCAGTCAAGTTGAGTACGACCAAGGGTATTAATCTTGTTAGATGCCTTAGAAGATCCATGTGAGGGTCATGATGGTCCTTTTTGGGTCAGGAAAGTTGGAAACCCAACTTTTTCCTTTGTGAAGTCATTTTAGTGAGAAGTTCTATTGTAAAATTGAAGAAATAAAAGGGATTGAGTCCCTGATTGTGAAATTTTTATTCATGAGAGTTTGGTGGATCATTTGTACTACATCATGTATGTATATGCGTATGTATATGTATGTATATGAAAATGTATATGTATTTGGATATATATATATGTATATGTATGTGTATGTGTATGTGTATGTATATGTATATGTATATGTATATGCATATGTCTATGTATGTGTAAGTATATGCATATGTATATGCATATGTGTATGTATATGTATATGTAGATGTCTCTACCAGCAATGACTTGACCAGGTTTCTTATGGTGGCATAGGGCTTTGTAATTACATGGGTTGGCGATGGTGGATTTGGTGGCCTTGATACAGAGAAGTTTAATGGTAAGTGTTTTCTCATGCGAGGGTTAATGCATCCCATTATTGTTGTTCATGTATGTGTATATGTATATGTATATGTGTATTTACATGTATATGTATATGTATATGTATGTGTATGTATATGCATATGTATATGCGGAAGCTGAATGGAAAGTGTTTGCTCGTGCAAGGGTTAATGCATCTTGACATTTTTGTATGATGGAAACGGTCGAAGTAAATGCAATATTCAATGTTGCAGTGTGGGAAATTATACTTTGATTAAGTTGTATTGTCGAAAGAGTACAATATGATATGTATATGTATGTGTATATGTATATGTATATGTATATGTAAATGTATATGTATATGTATCTGTATGTGTATGTATATGCATATGTATATGTATATGTATATTTATATCTATATGTATATATATATGTATATGTATATGTATATGTATGTGTATGTGTATGTATATGCATATGTATATGCGGAAGCTAAATGGAAAGTGTTTGCTCATGCAAGGGTTAATGCATCCTGACATTTTTGTATGATGGCAATGGTCGAAGTAAATGAAATATTCAATGTTGCAGTGTGGGAAATTATACTTTGCTTAAGTTATATTGTCGAAAGAGTACAATATGATAAATCGGAAACGAAGAAAACATATTTCCGCCTACTTTTTTATTGTGTGATATGTGATGCAACTCCATGATATTCCACGCTGACATTTCATAATGTTCTTGGTCATAGGTTTGGCTAGAACTCACGAACCTCTACATCTCAAAAATAATGGTGGGGAGGATACCGAGAATGGGTTGTGTTGCTTTGGTTTTAATTCCATATATGTGTTCTTGTGTAGATAGATGCCTACACAAATGTTTATATACACTTGGCTTCTACAAGCATAACTTTCAATGAGTTGCGTGCATCCAATGTTATATTATTCTAAATGGGGGATGTAAAAATAGTGAAATAGTGGAATTGATTAACACAAAAAATTGTAAAATCCTTCTGTATATCAGACTATGCCATTCATTTTGTGATCATCCATAGATATACATTTATATACACATGGATACACATATATATTTTGTTACATGTTTATTTGTAATTACTACTTTAAATATATCTATGGTTATACATGTATATTCATATATGCTAATATGGTTGAGCTTGTATGTATACTCATAGGCTATATGAGTACATTCGAGTTCCACAACCCGATCAATTGTTGAATTTAAAATGGCTAAAAATTAGCAACGAAACCATTTGTACTATAGCCAACATAGAGAGGAAATTTGTGTGAAGTGCCATAAAAAATACATCCAACAAAGGCTAAATATATCAAGCATAGTTGTAGGTCTACCTATTGTTAATCTTCCCTCGCAATGCCCATTGGAAATGGTAGATACCACCCCATATATACAATCTCAGAATAATCCCCCTATTGCACCAGGATAACAACAACACCTGAAAGAAATATTCAATGATTGCTACCTTTCTACGGTTAAGTGGTTTTGACATCGTAACTACATAGATGCACTTTCAAACCTTTTTTTTGTCAGATATGTAGGGAAAGCTACATAGGGATACGCAATTGTATGTCGGGGTCAACAACAACATGTGTAAGATGCTATTATGAAAAAGAAACCCACCGCTTCAACTCTACCAATGGAATGGACCTAGGCCCACAACCATTTTTGTTAAAAAAAATAACATAGGTTGAAGAAATGCTTATTGCTAGGGTGGATCCAATTTTACAAGTGTCTCATGCAAAAGGAGGTCAATTTAAATATAGTGGTCACATGATAAGCTTTCCTCAAGATATGTCAAGCATAGCAAAACTTTTGTTGCATCGACTGCAAGACCTTGAGGTTGTGATCATACGGTGAACCACCATTGAAGGTGGTAATTATGATTGCTATGTTAATAAACACCATGTCATGGATGCATTGAAATACAAAATTCAATATGAAAAATACAATAATGATGTTGAGATTGATGATGAGGCTCTTAATATGTTACTTGATGTTGTTGTTGATGTCTCCAATTTCATGCATACAATAGAGAAAGTTTCCAATGAAGAGATAATACCATCAACAATCTCAACAAATGATTCTCAAGATGAAAATGGCTCTTCAAAATTTTCATCATTTATCCCTTCCTTGCCAAATGCTAGTCGAGAGCTCCGAGCAATCAAACAAGTATTACAGATTGAAAAAAAAGAGAAAAATATTTTGTGTTGGCCTAAAATTAGCTCTTCTCCTATTAATGAATACAACACTAGAGGTTTATTTGTAATGGCTTGTCCAAAATTGTTTCCCATTGGAGAAATACTTCCCCTCCAACCAAGGAATGCTCAAATTCACTTGCATGAATATGCCCCCCAGTTAATGAGATATTTTGACCACAGATTTGGCAAACATGTTAGGTTTAAGTATTTCCTCTACAATTTGATAATGAGACATCACAACCAACACACATTTTTTGTCTTTTTTAGAGTGGATCTAGAAGAAAAAATCCCCAAGTTGTTGTCTACATTGCGTGAATGTCTTCAAGCTTCTCCTGATGGCTAGATAGCTAAGCAATTGATTTTTTTTGGTGCATCATTGTGCATGACCCATTCATTTTGGAGCTCTTGTCAAGCCTAGCTATCTGCAATGACTGAGTAACTTGGCATACCTACCCTTCTTTTAACTTTGAGCTGTGTAGACACAAAATGGGTTGATCTACAAAAAAAAATCTCTTTTGTGGCTTGTTTGGTGATGGATCCTTCAACAAAGACACTAATATATAGTGTTGTTTAGAATCAACATATAATTTCCTTATACCTACATCATAGATTTTCAATTTTTTGTGAAGAGGTGATTGAAAAGCTTTTGCATGCAAAAGATTATTGGTATCTTTGCACATGTGCATGGTTTTTTATGGCTTCTAAAAGCCCCCAACTGGACACTCTTGATTGGTCCAATCAGCATGATGTTACCATGACAAAGTACTTTTTTGATAGATATGTTTCAACTTGGAATCCATGTTGCCCTGCACAAAGATTGCTTAGAATGTATCATTTTTCTAAAGAAAATTTGTGCTTTCTTTCCACGAGCCAAATTGTTTCCAATGATCCAATAATAGATTATGAAGAGTTGCTAAATATAGTTCAAAGGAACACAAAATTCTTTGAATATAATTGTTTAAGGAAAAAAGGATAGCAATTACAGTGTCTGTATAAAGCACCTTGGCAACAACAACTTACCTCTACATTGACATGTGATGCTGAGTCTAACAAATCATACAAGACAACAAGAAATGATGATCGCCTAAACATTCATAGCCCACCCATGCTTGCAATCAAGCATGCCAATGTTGACTACTAGCCAGTTGTTTCTAGGAAAATTGCTCTAAATTATATTTCTAAATATGCAGCCAAATCTAAGAAGAAATCAAAAAATTATCTTGATATGTTGAAAATACTTGCAAATACAAATATAGTTGAGGATATATCACTGCTTGCATATCAATAATTCATCATGAATATTACCGTGGACCATGAAATCTCTTCACAGGAGACGTGACATAAGTTACAAAAATTGCCTCTTCTCACTTCAAGTGGACAATATGTTCGTTTGAATGTTGGCAAAAAATAATGGTTCCATATAAATAAATATGATGTTGATGAAAACTTGCCAACAAATTATATTCACTACTATATGCAAAGGCCTCCAGAGCTAGGTGGTGTATCCCTAATTGCCTCAGTCCACTTATATACACATTCAGAGCGAAACGAAAAGTCCAAATGGAAACTGACATAGAAGCCTGCAATTATTCTTGTGTACCCATTGTTTAAGACTGTTCTCGTTGAAGATACAAAAATATTTGAGACATTTTTTTGGACTGAACTAATGTTATACAAACCTTTCCAAAACATATAGACAAATATAGGTATTGCAAAACAAGACATCATACAAAATTAGAAATTTTTAAAAAGAGTTGGTTATCATCCTTGGCATGTTAATAGACTTCCACTTGCATCCACGATTGAAGAAGTCTATGGTAGTGATACTAATGATTTGAACCATCAACCTTCTAAGGATGAATATGAATGGAAATTTTTCTCTTAGCTTGGTGCAACTACTAACTTTAGTATAAATCAGCTCTAGCTATTGGGTAGGCAAGACTTTGATATGAACCATTCATGGAATAAAAACCATGTGTTCTTGAAAAATTCATCCCATTAGCCAGGGCACGACGTGAGCAAGCTATGATACATTTCTTTCCTATAAATACATCATCCCATCAGCTCTCACCAGAACAACAATTGGCTCTTCAAATTGCCTAGTCCCATCGCATCTAGCGTTCCCCCAAAGGCCCTCTCTACATGATCATTCAAGGACAGTTGGCACTGGAAAATCCTTTTTGATAAATTGTATTACACAGAAAATAAACATGTCTACTACTGGATCCAATAGCTTGTTGCTCACATTGGCCCTCATAGGTGTTTCTGTGTACAACATATGTGCCTCCACAATCCATACATTCCTCTGGATTCCCATAAAGGATATGAATCCTTTGCAAGGTCAGACATTGACAATATTCCAAGAACAATTTAAATATATTCAATACATTTTGATAGATGAAATGAGTTTTCTAGGCCTGAAGTTTTTGCTAAAAATAGATAGTTGATTGTGCCAAGCGTTCCCCGATAACCAGAGGGAGACTTTTGGTAGTGTTTCCATCATCCTTTTTGGTGATCTTACCCAGTTTCCACCTTTCATGGATACCCCTATTTATGATTCACACTCATTAGCTATAGCCTTAGGGCATACTTTCACAGTCTTCGTCACATTGGACACTATTTTCCATCAAAAAGGAGATAGCCCTTCCCAAGAAAAGTTTTGGGAAATCCTTCTCCATATAAGCAATGGTGAGGCTCTCCACGATGATTGGGAAGAGCTTATGAAACAAAAAAATAAAATTATCTTAGCCTCATAAAGAGAACAATTTGATGTTGCTACACATTTGTTTGCCACAAATGACTTAGTCATATTCTATAACAAAAAAATGATCAAACAATTAAACCTGCCCATATCCATTACCATTGCTCAAGTAGCACAACAACATACATTTGATCATGGAGATGATGACCATCTTCTCCCATAACTGCTACTTTTTTTTGGTGAATAGGTGATGCTAACAAAAAAAATTTGGATTCAAGTTGGCCTAGTCAATGGATCCCTTGGTCTTGTTACAACTATTGGGTACAATGCACATTATAAACTGCTAGATCCACCTGACTATGTTGTTGTTCACTTCCAATATTATATAGGTCCACCACAAAACCCATAAAGCCTAAGAGAAATCCCCATCCATGCTATAACTCAAGGTAGTCGAACTGAAATTCCACTCACCATGGCATGGGGAATCACAATACATAAAGCACAAGGCTTAACATTAAACAAAGAAAGGATAAACATAGGAAGAAAAGAGAGGCAAGGGTTGAATTTTGCAACTATCTCTCATGTTAAATAAATTTAAATACTCTACATTGATCCTTTATTCTCATTTGAGAGATACTCTAGACAAAGCAAAAACAAATACATTGCTCGATGTCGCAACGAAGAGACACATTTGGAACAACTCCAGCCCTTGCCAAATTCTTCCACCCCTAGCTCGTGCTCCAGATTATCAAAAAGGATTTGGATCAATTATTCTTGCATTTGGTCCAGACTATATACCATCCTCTTTTCAAGGATTTCTAGGTTAAATTTCACATAAGCATACCATGTAATAATCTATGCAAAATGGGTATAATGAAAAAGATGGATAGAGATAATAGGAAACAATGAGTAGAGGACAAAACTTGTACAATCCAGTGGCATTTTTTGATCATTCCATTTTATTAAAGTATATATTCAACTATTCCAAAAAAAAATCAACAATATTCTATTGTATTTCACTTATTGGTTTTAAATTATTCACCTATTCTCTGTTTCCCATTTTATTTGGCTATATACTTTGTGTTTGAATGCCACATTAAATTTACCCAATTTATTTAATGCTTTGCATCCTCTTTAGCTTTACACATTACAAATACTTTTCTTCTTGTTTACTATCTTATGTACCTTCAACAATACAATTTTTATTAAATTCAGTATGCAAATATGAACCCATAAATATTAATTTGTTGAGCTCTCATTTCAACATTTTTTTGTGTCATAATTTTTGTATATATGGCATTGAGAAGAATACACTCTTCTATATATTCCACCTATCCATGTTTTCCAAGTGTTTTTAAATTCTATGATTTCAATTCTTTATTAGCATACCTACAATTCTCTTTCAACCAATTTTAACATGCATTACTCAAAACATATAGTTGCAACTATTACAAATTAATACATATGCAAATACAAACAACTTCAAGTGTCAAATATGCATAGAGATTGCAACCAATAATAAGTAGATCATGAAAGTTCTATAAGTCAATAACTTGTTTTGAACATTCCAACATATTAAACTATATATGCACATACTGTAGAAACATTCTCAAACAAAATTATGTTCTATTTGACTAATAAGTTTAAAATTTTGCAACCATTTTATGTTTTCTATTTTCTCTACCTATATACTCTAAATTTTGATATTTTCCCTTCATGCTTTGCTTCCATAGATTCTTATGTCTTCTTGTTAGCTTTTCTTTTAGCTTTATTCGATTCAAATAGCTGGAAATGTTGATCTACAAAATTCTCTTTTTCATCATTTCACTGTTTCACTCATTCCTATATATTGCATTCAAAAATATAGTCTTGTCTAGATTTATTCTTTTTTTTTTCTCATATATGGTAAAACTTAATGCTATTTGTGATGGGTTGCTCAGTCCTATTTATAATGATGATGGAGTTTGTTGACCGTGTGGTTTGGTAGTTGTGGAACTGGTTACCTTGTTCAATGGAAATAAAATGGTTTCTTTTCACTCCCGTGGGGGTTGATACATCCCAACATTGTTTCTCGATGCCACGAAAGGGAGTACATGTAATATTCATTGTTCTAATGTGAGGATACCTCTTTTTTTTTGCTTCCATTATGAAATAATGCACCACGGTGTTGTTTTCACAGCAGGCTACTAAACAAGGTTGGCATCCACCTCAATTAGATAGCAGATTGGAGAGCCTCCCAACTACTCTGGTCCACAATCTACAGTGTTTCGGCTTCTATTCTTGGTGTAAGTAATTTTGCAGTGCCTTTTTTCTGTTTAATATGCATGTAACCATAAACATATATTTTAATATATTCAAATAAAATGTTGCTTTATATTAATATCATGTTGGGCTCAATGTAAACATAGATGAAGAATGAGATATGAAGCCCATGTGTTAGACAATTGGTACTTGAAAGATGACCATAGCTATAAGCATAAACAAGGTTTGTTTTATAGATTTATATTTTCTCGAGTTTTACATTCAACCCTTTTCTTCATCCATGGCTAGAGAGCCTCCATACATTTGTTGCTATATATATACATTCATGAACAGATTATTACATGCACTTGAGTACAATTTAAATATAGTCTATTGTACACATCACATTTGTCCATGTTCGTATAGTTTATTTTCTAGCCAATCAAAAAATATATCTAGATGTGCTGAGAAATTCTAGCCACGATTGCTTTGATGGAAACCCCGGTGGAAATTTCAAACAAATAGCCGATAGGTAAATTCCAACTGTTAGATAAATTGCTTGTTTTGTATTAATATGTTTCATTATATTCTCTTTCTCTCATCTCTTTGAAGCTTCTTGTAACAAGGTCTTTATTGTTGTATGCTTTATGGTCTCTTCCAATTGTTCAGTGTTATCTCTATTCATCGTTAGTGCTATATGCATTTTGTACAACAGAAGTTCTATATAAGAAAGTCTCCATATCTATGGTTTATAGCTTCTACTCTCCATATGTTAAACTTCCATATACAATATATTTTAGATGATCTTCCATTTGAGAGATTTTAAAATAGTTGTTATAGAAAAACTTGAGAACCATAGGTAAATGACAGATGGTCAAAATACCCACATCAAATACAACCTTACGAGAGGTAGAAAAACATGAACATTCTAAAAAAATTGAAAAATGGTTAATTGTTCATGTTGATATCCCATTTACGTGTGATTCTAAAGTTTTATTCTAATACATCTTGCAATTGTTACATAGACTACTTGTCTTGTACAAATATGTTTCATGATACTCTTTTTCTCTCATTTGTTTCAAGCTAATTATAACAAATTGTTAATTCTCGTGGTTATTTTATTTTGATGGAACATGTTATATGTGTTCTATCAATATGTTCCATGATATTTATTTCCCCTCATCTGTTTGAAGTCCCCCACGAGAAAGTGTTCTTCATGGTACTCTTCTTTCCAGATCCCCATAACAAATTGTTCATTCTCGTAGTTTGCCTCTTCTATGCTGCATATTTTAAAAATTTATTTAATGTGAGTTTTATCTGTAATATTTAGTGTCAAATTAGTGTCATTCTAATACCTATTATATAAGTGGAAAGAAACTTAATAATCACAATAAAATCATAGATGGTCGGAAACCCACATTAAATACACCTTAACACCATGAAGAATAGAACAGGTGACCTACGATAATGAATAGTTTGTTATGGGAAAGTGGATATTCATACAACACATGAAATCTATGCAATAGTTGGTTCCTCAATTCAAAATTCAAGCTACATTATTTGACACTAAATATTACAGACAAAATAGATGAATTGTGAAAGAACTATTAGAAAAACACTTAAGAATCGCAAGTAAATGGCACATGATTGAAAACCCACATTAAACAAATTAATACAAGATAACCAATTTATGTGGGAGTTGAGTTTTCAATTGAAAATTTGAGCTACGTTCTGTGGTAGTCAACCCACATTAAATAGAAGAGGTAAAGCCAATGGGCTGCAATACCCTATACAAAATGGCTATTGTGAACCCCAATCCTATTCCTGCACAAAGAAAAGAAGAAAACACATTAGTAAGCTCATATCCAAGATAAAAAAAGGATTCCCCATGAAATCCATTTAATATGCTCAAAATAGGAAAATGAAGAACAAAACATGGAAAGATAAGTAAAACCTTAATTAAGCATGCAAACTCTTGATCCCATGGGGGAATTGGTGCCAATTGATGTGTCGAAATTGGCCCTTTCCCAACTCCTTTGTAAGATTAGTGATTTGATGGAGATTGATCCACTTTGTTGATGAAGAACAAGATGATTTCTTGAGAAAAATTGCAATAACCTAGCTATGGTGATGGCAATGGATAAAATTAGCTCTCAATGTGAGGAGAGTAACTTTGCATTCAAATTGTGGATGGTATTGCAATAGAGGAGGCCTCTATTTATAGATTTGAAGAATGGAAGATTGAAGGATTTGGGTGTATTTGGGACAAAAGACCAACCAATGAGAAGAGGCCACTTGTCCACATGTTATTGGAGGAGGAATAAGCACATTTTGGTCAATGTGCATGATAAATGCCATGAGATTCAAATTTGAATTTTGAATGTGACATGTTTATAGGGAAGGGAAATTGAGTTAATGTCACTTGGCTCAAGGCCAATGACATGTAAGAGGCCTTAAATGCCTTGTTGGAAGTACCCATCCCCTTTTGGAGGGATTTTTGAATTGGAAGAATATTCCACAAAAGATGCCCTTTTGAATTGAAATTGATGAATTAATAAATCAAATAAATTTATTTATTGTGCAAGTTGAAAGATCTAGAGGATTGGTTTAATTAGGACTAGCATTAATCAAGATTTGATTAATTAAGAGGGTGATTAGTTAATTTGACCATTTTGACTTAGATTTTAGGATTTAAATAAATCAAAGTTGAGAGAATAATGATTTTAGATTTAATTAAATAAAGATTGATTTATTTAAATAAAGGAGGATGATGTTGGATTTAAACCAAATAAATATTTATTTAATTTAAATGAGATGACTTTAGGGATTAATTAAATAAAATGATTTATTTAATTAAAAGGGTGATTACAAATTAATTAAATAAAATTGATTTATTTAATTAAGAGATGAAGAGTGATGAATTTAATCAAATACAAATTATTCGATTAAATGAGTAACAAAGGAGATGATTCAAGATGAAGTGGTGTTACTAAATCATGATCCAGTGTGTCAAATCGAATTGTATATTTTCCATGTCTACAGCTATAACACCACAAACTTAATTGAAAACTTGAGGTAAATTACTTCCAACTAAATATTATATGTGAATAGACAAATTGGAAAAGAGCTATTAGAATAACACTTAACATTCACTAAACTATTTTTATCTCCAAAATTTTTATTCTTTCATACTAACCATCTGCATATATATATATATATAATGCAATATGTTAATCTTCAATTGCTCCATGTTAATGTATAATGTATATATATATATATATATATATATATATATATATATATATATATATATATATATATATATATATATATATATATATATATATATATGCAATTATGTTAATCTTCAATTGCTCCTATGTTAATGGGTATAATGTCAAATGTGCACAAAGATAACTACAAACAATAAATGAAGGGGAATTTTTTTAGTAAACCCGAACAATATTTTTTAATGAAGGAAAGAAGATTTAACTCTAATTTCTCCATCCATACAGAGGCATAATCTCTTTGAAGTGTCAAAAATGGGTATAAAGTCAAAGATACAAACATATAACAAGGAATAATAAGTAGAGAGTGAAAGACATGAACAATAAATTAATCACTCTAACACCTCTTATACAATTTATCTACTTGTCTTTAATATTTTTTACCAAAGAACACAGCTCGAATTTTGTATCAATATGTTTCATGATATTCTTTTTTTTTCTCATCTATTTCAACTAGAGAGCCATCCACAAAGCTTCATTTTGCACACTATAATGACTAAAAAGGTGCATAGAGATGCACAAAGATAACTAAAACATTAAACCAAGGGTGAAAAAATTACAAAAATCTCTCGTTTTAACTACAATTTGTCCATCCAAAATAGATAGATAATTTATTTGAAGTCTGAAAAATAGGTGTAATACCAAAGATATAAACATATAACAAGAAGACATAAACAATAAATTAATCATCTATGCAAAATGACTTTATTTGCATTTCATGCCTAAGATGTGTATGCAAAAATATGTTTGCAAAACATGGGCACATAGAACAACCAATAGCTAGAAAGGAAAAAAATGTAGTCATGTACAAAATGAGAACCAAGCCAAAGGTGACGTTTTTTACTATACTCTTCTATGGAACGAAGACCACAATGTCTCTTTCAACAATGCAACTTAATCAATATATTTTCTTGCACATTTTAGAGCGCATTTGTGTTAAAACCCTACAATCAGAATTCAACCAAAAATAATATATGTACATGTGTGTATATGTGTATATATGTATATGCATATGTATATGTACATGTATGTATATGTGTATAGATGTATATGTATATGTCTAACCTCTTTTATTGTAGATCTATATGATTTCCTTTATAATGTTGCGCATATATAATAGGCATAAAAAAAATAGTGCACTCTAAATTGACTATTTCAAATTGTTTAATGCTCCAACTCAATCTAATGTTGCTCATGCTTGTTAAACACTATCAACAATACATGTAAGTACAAAAATTTTCCATTATCAATAAATAGATTTGGTGAACCCCTTGTAAATATTATTCATTATTTCCGATTCCAGATTGTTTATATTGATTTTACCCATATACTTATTAATTTTTTGTGGTTCCTTCCTGATCTTGCTTTCCTGTCCACTGACATACCCCTCTCTTATATTTGCAAGTACTAGGCCAAAGCATGTAAAATCATCCCTAAATCATGATTCTTATTTTTTACAAAGTTACTACAACAAAAGAATCACTTCAATATGACAGATCATATATAAAAATACTATAGTTTGCTCAACTTTGATATTGTGACATGTACAATAGAACTCCACAAAAATTCCTGTGGACGTTTCATACTTCTCTTGCTTGGGGGTTTGGCTAGAGTCCCCAAGGCTCCATGATGCCAATATGGTAGGGTGGATAATGAGTGTGGGTTTTTGTATTTTGGATTTTAACACCATATATTTGTTCTTACATAGATTACTACCAAATAATGTAGTTTGAATTTAGAATTGAGAAGTCATATATTTTTTCTTTTACAATTTACCTGATTTTCTACAGTGTTTACTACCAAATAATGTAGTTTGAATTCAGAATTGAGAAGGAAATTCTCAGATAGATTGTTTCTCTAGTATCAATATGTTTCATTATATTTTTTTACCTCATCAATTTCAAGCTCCTTGTAACAAAGTGTTTATTTTTGTGGTTTAGCTCTTGTGAATTCTGAAATTTTGTAGCTTTATATGTGGTTTATAAAGATCCAATGAATTCTGAAATTTATAGTACCCAAATTAAGTATTTATATGTTTGGATGTCATTTCTATATAAGAAAAATTTAATCACAATATCTAGGTTTGATCTTGTAAGGACTAAAATATATCTTAGACCATATGCCAATCTATTAGGGACCTAGAAAGGTGAGATTTATGCTCAAGGTTAATCATCTAGCATAAAAAAATTAATCAGATGAATAGTAAGTGGAAGGGGTGGATAAAAAATAATTAAACCAATATAGAGGTGTCTATAAACACTATCTTTCATCAATAGATCTATAATATTTCTATAGGCACCAAATTTTTCCCCTACATAGTTCTACCTTTGAGTATCCATGAATATTGATAGTGTTATGAATATAGGTAAACATGTAATGATAGAGGATGATGATGATTCTTCTTGTAAATACCATGTTTAGATGTTTTATGAAATTCAAGAGTGATCAGAATAGTTTGGGATTTCTAAAGAGACCCAATAAGGATCCAAAAGAGGATAATCATGTTCAAGGAGTTATGTAGAAATCTAGGAGATGTGAAATACCGATGATAAAAGAATACAATGAGAAGGAAAATCTTGTGAACCAAAGGAAAAGAATAAGACATCTTAGTGTAATGTAGGGAAACCTTGTTGTAGTGGTGTAAATAGAGGAAGTTAGAATCAAGTGAGTATCTTTTGAAAGAATATAAATATCCCCATAACTCTTAGATGGTTAGGAGAAAATAATAAGAAGAGTAGCTTTAGATTTCTTGTCCATAGACTACTACAAGGTAGAAATTACAAATTTAAGGTTGAAATGGATGATATAGTAGATTGAATGTGCTACTAGAAATATTATCATATATAGTAGATTTTTTTGAACAACTCCTTCAGAGAATCAAAGAGGTTGATATATAAATTCTAGTTGTGAATGAAAGAATGAGAAGTAAAAAAATCACTTTTTCCTCATAGTGGGAATGGACCTCTACTAGAAATCAATGAATCAAGATATAGATTTACCATATAAATTTTAGCTATAGATCTTCCTTGTCTAATTTTTTTAGATTCAATATTTCAATCCACTACATTTAATATACAATGGATTTTTTTTCTTTTCTAGGATTCTAAAATTTAATGTCAATATTTTAAAACTATATTTCTATTCTTAGTTGTATAGCTTCTCGATTTGAGCAATTTTAAACTCTATACATATTGAGTAAAATTTTGATCTAACTTCACCTATGCCATCTCACCTTGGTCAAGAGCCAAGGTAATGACATTTCCTCCTTCATGTAACCTATTATATGGAGACCCAAGCCCTAGTAACTTTTTCTCTTCTAATAATATTTTATATTTTGAATGCCAATAGGAATTAACTTGCGGATAATCCAAAAATAAATATAAAATTTCCAAGGAATCATAGATGAATTTTTACTTCATTCAATAAGATTGAAATAGTATTTCTTTTTCTTAAGAGAAAAGGGGGACATAGATATTGAAGAGTGCCAAGATACGATAGCATAAAATGACTTCTACAAGTGAAATAAAATAAACACAATAGTATCTATCAATATAAAATGAAGAGTGTATGATAAAATGATCAAGCCTTGCATATATAGGAAAGGATGAGAAGGTGAGAAGGTAGGCATGAAACTCTCACCACCCCTCCAAATATGGGACACTTGTAGGCTCACATGACAAGTGGGTGAGCAAGTGGAAAATGTACATACAATAAGTGTCTCAAGTTATGAGGACACATGTCTCAATCCTATGGAGTGAGAAAAAATAAAAATAATTCTAAGTAAACTAAAGCTAGGTGTGAATACCTAGTCAATCCTATAAAGGTGATATCTTATATAAATGGATAAAGACACTATTTACTCTAACACCCCACATTAAGTGCAATTGAGGGAGAAATTTACATGCACTAATAATGAGTCCCAACTACTAGGCCATGTTAGGTACTCATGTACATTTATTTCATAAAGTGGAGTAAAGGAGAAGAGCCCTATGGGAAAATAAAAAAACCTCTCTAAAAGGTAAATGTAATGAATAAAAATGTACAAGTGAAAAATATAGGACTCATGGTGAACCCCAAAGAACTACTTGTATCACATAAGTACAAGAAATGTCCCCACATATTAGAGAAAAAGAGAGACTATGGAGCCCTCCATAATATCATATAACATGTACTATTGACTGATGCTCAAAGAAGAATGTAGAATGTGATCCCCCAATGTCAAAAAAGAATTCTTCCTTGTGAAAGAAGATGAACTATAGAGAGATGCATGATATCTTCTCATGTGAGAAGAATAGAAGTGTCTAAATGATGCATTAGATCCAAAGAGAATAGTCAAATCATTGAAAGTTGCTGAAATGCTCTATGTAAAGGCTAATGTAGAATAAAAACCAAAGATGTAGATGTGTTTACAATAATATTGATGTGGTTGTCATCAAAGGTGTCTACCATCTCTATAAAATGAGATTTACTAAACAAGTCTGATATATCATGTAAGTAATCATCCCATTAAACTATTGTGGAAACATAACAATAGATATCTCGTTGTCTTGAATCATGAGAAACCAATGCAGGGACACTCAATACTGAAGAAGCAAAAGATGAAGATATATAATATCAATGTAAGGTGAAGGAACTAATGAGGAGGATAGAACTCCAAGGTTTAAATGACCAAACTATATCTCCTTATGCATGCTAAAGGTATCCATGTCTTATATTCTCAAGCCATTATCAAAGCTGGAAAAAACAAAGGAGAAAAGGAATACAATTGAGAATCATGATCACAATGACCCATGGCATTGATATCTCTACTGTACAAATATTTGATGATCACTGAGTGTGGTGTGAACTTAGTTTTTTTCTTGCCCCACTATGTATAATCTAATAAATGGAAAGAAGGCTATAGGATAAGGAAGGCACATAAACTACATTAGTGAATGTTCCTTCTTCAATATGAATAGATCATTTTCCAAGAGATAAAATATAGGTTTTATTCGCCATCAATATTGATGGGAACAAAAAAGGCTCAAATGTATAAAATAGTTCACTAGATGTAGCCATGTAGTGTGATGCTCGAGAATCAAGAAGTCACTTCTATGATGTGTTGTTTGTAGAAACAATAAGTGTCATACCCTTATTCTTATCATTTGCTAAAAATGCAAATGATGTTGATGCAATAAGGAAAGAACCACTTGTCTTAGATAATTAAAGTTAATTTTTTTGGAAGAATAGTCTTGAAGTCATCAATTTCCTTTTTTTAACATTGGTGTTCATCATGCTCTATTCTCTTAAAATAAGTATATTTGGGATTTTCCTTAGAAATTTTCCCTTTTAATGAGAGATATGAATGCAATGAAGTGTTTGAGTTTTATCCTTATTTTGTTTCTTTTCCTTAGAAGATTGTGCAACCAATGCTTGTCTTTTTGAAGAGGTGATAGCATCTATAGAGGTTAATTTAAATTGGTCTCTTGTGAATATATCATAAAATTGTTCAAAAGAAGGAATTATACATGTTATTCCAAGAGAATCTATTATAGAATAGAAAGAAGAAGCAAACATTTGACAAGCACCTTTGAGATTTGATAGAATCAAGTAGACACATTCCTTATATGTTTTTGTTTTACCACATCTTGAAATATAGAGAGTAAATACAAACTATACTAAGAAGTCTTCAATAGATGGAAATGAATCAAGAGATAATGTTGTTAATTCTGGATCCAATTGTAAATTTTGAACTTATTAACTTTACCAAAGAGATCTTCAAGTTTTTCCCACATTTTTTTAGGATTTGTACAATTAGAAATGTGAAATTGTAAATTATTGGAAACGAGAAAACCTATTTGACCCATTGCTTCATCTAATTTGTTCTGATAAGTAAGTTTTTCAAAATCTCTAATAAACTACATTTATTGTCCATTGATCATTTTCTATAATCCCTTAGATTGAAGTAGTTGTTGTACTTTGACTTTCCATGTGTGAAATTTATGTGGTGTTAACAATTCAATTTTTGGATCCAGGATGCAAACACAACAAGTCACTTGAATTTTGCATTACCAAATCACCCAAAATTATATTATATCTGATTGTACACCCCCCAGAAAGATGCAAAACAAGAATCACAAGTTTGCGTCAAGTTTGGAAGCCAAATCGTTTGTTTATAACTCAAAGATTTTTACAAATAATGAAAAATGAGATTACCAAAAACTAAAGTAAATTAGAAATCTGGAACCCTTGTGTGAAATTTTGATGAATTTCAAAAAAAAAAATTGTCAATTTTCGACAAACAAGGTGAAAGTTATGTCCCTTCAAAAATTACAGAAATTACACTTGGATTTAGAGTTATGAAAAGAAGATTACTAAAAATATCGGACTTAGAAGGAGCTTTTCGATGACAATTTACATGGAAAAAACTGACTTCCCGTTGAAAAGATATAACTTCTGAAACTTTTAAATGCGTAATTTGGTGGTCGATTCAAATTTAACTGATAGCAATGAATGTTTAAAAGTTATACAATTTGACAATAAATGAAATGGTTGTAATAACTATTAAAACAAACATGCTACAAAACTGTAATGTGTAACCATTGGAGTAGACCCGGTCAAAAGTCTCTTGTAACTGTTGGATGAAGAGAGACCACATGCTTGCTAGTGGACCAATTCTTCATGTGAATTTTACTCAGTATTCTCCAAGCAAGGAAATCACAACTGATTTGACTTGCAATAGTACAAAAAGGTATCGATTCAATGGTAGAATGGCGCGTTGCATTAATTTGTGCAAATTGTTGGCACCCAATTCAAAGTGAATAATGCAGGCCACTTGGAGAGTGCCCGAGTTAGAGGCTGATGCAAAATGAATGATGTGAGCAGATCGTTGCCTCAAAAGGTAGAGCTGGAGGCTGATAGGGCCACTAAAGTAGCTGGTGATTTTCTCACTCACTCGAAACAAATTTGCAGTTTCCAAATATTTCCTACACAATAAGCAAACAAGCACAAATTTAACCTCTCTAGATCTGTCAAAATCAACGGCTGTATTATATTGTTGAAGTTTGATCACGCCTTCGAAAAGGAACCATGCATATTATATATGGGCTGCGTGAAGTGCAATGGCTGAGTGGAGGTCGATTGGTGCACGCTGGAGATCAAACAATATAAACACATCTTTCAATAATGTTGATTCAACAATGAAACTATAGGTGAAAAAAGATTTCAATAATGTTGATTCAACACCAGATACTTTACAAATAATGCCACAAACTTTACAAAGAGGCCGATCAAGACACAAATTTGCTACAATTTGAAAACTCCAAAAACGGGCTAGAAAGGCCAAATATGTTTGCTTGAAGAAAATATAGAAAATAGTCCAATTCTGACCTGCAAACAGGCCGACTAGGCCATAATATATTTGTAAACAAACCAAATATCTACCCAATAGTAGATTGGTAGAGGGAAAATTAGCCCTCCCTTCTTAAAAAATAAAAAATAAATTGTTTTTAACAATTTTTCGAAAATAGGTACAAAGATCAAAAAAGTGCAAAAAAAAAAAATTATAGAAATTGATGAGATAAAAGGTATTTTATTTTTCACATCTTTTGAATGCAATGGTGTTATCCGTTTGGCTCTATGATGCTCCGTTGATAGGGCTATGTGTGGGAGTCACCTTTATGTGATCAAGACTTTGATATCATGTTGGAGAATCCTAAAATACGAGAGCATAAGAAAAATTCACAAATGAAATCAAATAAGCACAATAGTATGTTTATCAGTATAAAATGTAGAGTGTATGATACAATGATCGATCCATGCATGTATATAGGCAATGATGAGAAGGTGAGAAGGTGAGAAGGTAGAAGTGAAACTTTGACTATCCCTCCAAAGATGGGACACTTGTGAGCTCACTTGACAAGTGGGTGAGAAAGTGGCAAGTGTACATGCAATAGGTGTCTCAAGTCATGAGGACATATGTCTCAATGCTATGGAGCGAGACAAAAGAAAAAGAAACCTAAGTAAACTTAAGCTAGCTATGGATAGATCAATCCTAAAAAGGTGCTATCATATCTAGATGAATAAAGACATTGTTTACACTAACAATAGAGACATGGGGATATGGTTTTATGGCATGTAAAGAAATAGTAGGAGGATATCTTATAAAATAAGATAAGAAAAATATAAGAGATTTCTAAAATATAAATATAATGTGCTACATTTAGAATGAAAATCCATCGCTTTTTAGGTTTTTAAGATCTTTTCACATTTTTTATTTGAAAAATGAATTTTAAAAAATTTATGCATCAAATGAAGGAGGTTATTTAGAATTAAAAAATGGATATCCCCTCCAAGTACTCAACTCCCCAACCCCTACGATATAAAGAAATTTGGGACATCAACCAAACCCCAATGATGTGTCCCCATTGAACAATGGATAAAACTAAGTTTATACATTTAGAGGATAAGGCCTTCAGCTATAATATTCGTATGATTGATAAGAAGATTGATTTGACCAATATAGTATTATCTTGTGCTCTAAAATAGGTTTTTGAATCATGTATAGACTCAAGGAAGACAAAATAGTAAGATATATTATAAAGAAAAAAGAAGCTAACAAATAATCACAATAATTACATTTCAAATACACATACAAAATAAATGACTTCTCAACCTTGTAGTTTGCAAGTAAATATCAAACTAGGCTGAATTATTATTACAAGCTAGTGGACATGAACTAAGACATAATATGCTAAATACATGAACAAATTAATTGATTTTGAATTCTTGCACTAGTCTTGGATATGGTAGATGTGTTGATGTGTCTTTTTGTTATTCACAATAGTATTTACCATTAGAAATGTATTCTTATCGCCCATTTTTTATTAGTTTAGGAAATAGAATATTGATTCCATAAAATCTTATCTTAATTAAATCAAAATTGAATATCATTACTATCAATATAATTATTTATGTTTGGCACTAAACTTATAACCCAATTGTGTCAATGGGCATTTTTGGTATTCAATAGAAATGAATAATTTTGTTAAAATAGTTGTAAAGAGAAAAACCATGCCTTGAGAAAGAGAAAGTAATAGTTTTTTTCTCATGGAGTAAATAGTACATATTTTTTCAATCTCCATGACAAAGAAATATTTGGTTAGTCAAATCTCAAATTCATTAGATCAAGAAAAATTTCCTTGCAATCTATCAATAGATATTTTTATTAGGCTTGACTAGAATGTAAGTTAGGTGTTCACATGAAGATGAATTATTTTAGAATTGTTCAATCCATCATAGAATGTAGATGTCTAAGAGAAAAAAACGCGTTTTACAAATTAAAATGTTATTTTAACAAAGAGGAAACAATTAGGATTTTTATTAGAGAAATTTTCCTACCGAAAAAAATATAATACAATAGAAATGTGAGGGAAATAATAATTTGATCCAACTTTATGAATCTTAAAAATTTGAGTTAGCCTTGTTTTTTTTATAATAATAACACCTTAAAAATCTAACCCAAACTTTCCAAATTCTAAAAATAACAACCAAACTTACTCTAGACACGTAATATTTACCAAGAAAATTCTTCAAAACATTATTAGCCATACTTTGATCACAGCTATAATTTAATTTACTAGTTTAGTAAAGTAGGTTTTTTTCTATAAAACCAGGCTAGCATACAATCTGTGTATTTTGAATACAAAGCATATTTGAATATATTTTATAATTAATTTATTATTATACAATAAGATTATATAGGGTATATTAGTGATGTCTATGTGTTTAATTTTATTACAATCAAATTATCTTTGTTTTCCATATATCATTATTACTCTTTTTAATATATATTTGTATTTTAAACAAAATATTATAACTATAGATGAATATGATATAAAATTAATTTATGCATTGTTTTGAAATAATTATAGTATTATATAATGATACACCACATTTTAAAAATTTGAAGATATTAAAGTTTTTGTGATTTTTTATAGTCATTCTTGATATTATCACAAATAATTATTGATATTGATTAATTATCATGCATGAAATGTCATTTTTTAATATATTGATAGAAATCTCTTAAATTATTGAACCCACGAGATAGTTATAAATTAGTAAATATGAGTTTAATGTTAAATTTATAAGAGTACCTAAAGATTCCATAAAATGAATTTGAAAAAAACATAAATAGACAATACTTGAACGATAAAACTATTTAAATAAGAAATTGTCGACCATCCAATCAAACTCTTAGATACGTATACTATGTATAACCTGATACATTTTGTATGAGAAATAGTCGCTTCTGTTATACCTTAACGTTGCATAACTTCAAAAGCAATGGGGATTCCCACGTGCAAGACCATTCTCAGGTTTACACGTCTTTCCAGTATATGCTCCTTGGGACGTCGTTAGAAGCCGATTGTTGCGGTCTCTTGAAAATGTCGCAGCTGGAAGACAAGTAAAACAAGCTTACATTGTTGTCATGGCCTGCTTACCACCAAACACAACAGAAACACGATAAAAGATCATTGGAAAAGCTGCTCTTAGATTGTTCCATTAAAAACATTTTCGATTAGTTTAAGTATAAGCAAAAAGTTCTTCCTGGGACAAGAAAACATCGTTCTTTAGTTTTTAAGGATGGAAACAATGAGATTATCGAAGCGAACAAGAAAAGCATGTTCAATTCCATTGCCAAGCTCGCTGGCTGACTGAGAGATATGCTTTGAGACCTTGTAAGTTCCCAGCTTGAATTTTGTCATTTTGACTCTTCGAATTCCTATAAATTCCTTTCTACACCTCAGAGAAAGACCTATCACATCATTCGCTGTAAGATTTTAAGTTATCTATAATTTATAACTAAGATGGAATTCCAATATCTTCTCGCCAGTCGAACAAGTTTTAAATACTTGCTTTCGCACGGGGTAATCCAATCCAATGTTGTCCGTATCATATTTGTAGTATATCCAAATATATTTAAAAGTTTAACAATTTATTTAATGTATTTTACATTCTATACTTTGACAAGTAGTTAGATCACTTAATGACATGAGCTTATTGAAGTAGGGTAAATTGTAAAGTTAGAAATTGTATGTTCTATTACTTTAATTTTTTTTAAATTACAAATATTTTAGTGTTCATTCTAGTAGTATGTCTCATGGTTTGTTATAGTCTAAATTTTGGTCTTTTTTCTAATCCAAGAGTTAATTTTATTTTTATTTGTGTGCTTGTATTTAATGCCATGTCTCTTTGACGTTGTGTTCAACTTTTATCTATGGTCTATTTGTTAATTACTCATATTTGGTCAATATCATGGATGCATAGACATATATAAAAGCATGGATGCATCTTAAATGCGACAAATTTTTATGGTCATTTTTCAATGACCAAATCAAAGGCATTTTAGTTAATGGATGGTTATAATGGCTAACTATGCATGTGATTCCTCATTTCAAATTAATGTTTTCTTATTAGTTTTTCCACAATAGCAATGTGATGATTGAAAATCCAAAATTATTGTTTTCAATTGATCTACCATTTTTTATTTGTCTCTCCCATTATAGTGTAATTTATTTTTTCTTCTCTAATTACCACTATTTTTATCTACATGATTTCTACAACTCACATACATTATTGTTTTCACGCTTTGATATTTCACCTACAACACTTGATACTTTTAGCTTTTGATATTATTTGCTTCTCTTATAGTAAATTATTTCATAAACTCTAGGGATTTGGTGAAGTTCTCTATAACACTCTTTTAGTACTATTGTTATACTCTAAATTCTACAAAAATAACTCCCCTATTGTTGGATTTTTCTCATCTTTGTACGTTGTACATTCCATTAGCTTCAACACTCTTAGGACTAGTATCGTAGCTTGTTCAAAATTATTCTATATATTTTTTGTTTCATTCATTACTACTAAAATTCATAGGTTTATTTTATCATCTAGATAAAGGGATTATTGTATTGTTTCTACACAATAAAATCGTTCTTTCAATTTTTATCATTAACTAATCATTTATTTCACCTTTAGTTATGTTCTTATTGTCACATCAGCAAATTTATCATTTACTATTACATTTATTATTACATTTATTATTTATCATTTATTATTTATCATTTATTACTATTATCCATAGTTATTTAATTAATTAATTTTCATTATTTAATTAATGCGAGCTAATTATTCACTTTTAATAAGTAAATAAAATTGCTAATTATCTCCTCACAAGTTAGCTTGTTCTTCTAACTAGAAAAAAATTATTCTTGTTCTCCATTTGATGAATTAATTTAATTCATTATTATCCTATTATAATCTCAAAATGATAGTTTTCCACGACTAGTCAAGTTAGCTTCTCCACTTCTTTGAGTTGACTCCACAATCAATTTTGTTAAATCCTCGTCTTTTATAAAATCCACACCATTCATTTGATTTTTCAAAAAATCCATAAATACCTCATTCTATCATATTTTTATCATATAAAATCTTTATGTAGGTTTAATTTGTTGAATCTAATCGAATTCCCTAGAATCTATGCATTTTTTGAATAGAAAGATAGTCTCACTCCTTGATTTTCCTTAAATCTAACCTAGGGGAATAGAAGCAGCCAATGGAATTTTAATTCATTCTATTTTGCTAATTCAAATCTAAGAAATCATGAAATTAGGAAAAACAATGTCCTCTCCAAACTCTACCAATGAGGAATATTTAGAAAGCGAAAAAACCTAAAGGAAGGAAGAATAAGAGTCTAAACCCCTCTTTGAATAATTTTTTGACCTCTTCAAAAGATATCTACCCTCAAGTAAGCACTCAATGCCAAAAACATAATGTGGATCTTGAGCTTCCACCTTACTGCAACAACCTGTTTATGAATAAATGGCTTCAAAACTTGTGGAAGTGGGGCTCATTTTAGAAAACACTCAAATAATGGAGAGAAATGAGATAGAGCTCCAACCCAATTCAGTATTCCATAATTTTGAAGAAAAATATTAGGTTTTATGAATGTGGACCCTTTTTTGAAGTCCATGAAGATCTAATGATCGAAAGGTCTAGCAATGTTTGTGAATATTTTATAGTGAACCATATATGGGATGAAAATGGAGTGGATTAAAAAATAAGGGAGTTAATTGAATGTCAGAGTCTAGATGGAATCCACAACGAAACTAGCCACTTGGAGCAAAGATCTTTTTGGGGACTCTATGCTTTAAGAGACACAGGTTGTAAATGAGGCCTATGTCTTTGTGCATTTTCCTCTAGTTATTTTTCCTATCATGAATGCTCCATAGTGTTGCTCTCTAGTTTTCTCTACCATAACAAAAGGGTCAAGGATAAAATTTAACTTAAAGTTAAGGTAGAGAAAAAAAAATAGGCAATCATGAAGGAAAATAAATAAATAAAAAAGGCTTGCCTCCTTCAAAAGGGAACCAAAGAATTTTTAATAAAAAAAAAAATTGGCTTGGGCTTTAGATGCTAATAATCAAGGAATAATTTTAGCCAAAGTGAATAGGGAGATAAATAGAAATAGGGGTGTTGTAGATGGAGTGAAAAATAAAACAACATGTGCTCTAAGAACACACCTCCACCTAAATAATGAAGATTATTTTGAGGATTATTAGGGGGCTTAATAATTCTCACAAGAATGAACTTATGTCTAATATTATTTGGGAGTATAAGGTGGATATATTAATAATTTAGGAGACTAAGATGCAAAATGAATAACTGATAAATCTTCAGAAAAATATATTTAAGGACTGTGGGGTCCATGGGTATACTATAGATGGGGAATTTGGAGGATTGGATACTTTCTGAAACCCAAAATTGATTAATGGTGAATGTTTGTTAGAAGACTCTAATGATATTTCTACCAAGTTTACTCATCTATGGGATAATAACTCTTGGATTTCTTGCAACATATATGCTCTGAATGTTAAGAATGTTAAGAAGAAACTATGGAATAGTCTAAAAGTGTTTGTATCAATACATTTTAATTATAAGTGGTTGGTTATGGGGGATTTCAATACCTCTCTCAAGGATAGTGAAAAATGGGGGTGTTATTAGTCTACTATAGATAGTAGGTTGAATCCGATGGAATTCATTGATGAGTATGCTTGATTTGATTTGGATATTGATGATGCAGATGTTACTCACACACCAATAGATAGATAAGTTATCAAATAGTACCACAAGAACCTACCTTTCTTTAGATACTCCATTGGGAAACCTAAATCTAAGGAAAACTCAGCTTCTTCCCAAGGCTTGTTTATGTCAAATCTTGATGCACTAGGTTCACTCAAGGTTCATTTTGATATGTTGTTAAACACAAGGGGTAAATGGTCACTAAGGATTGGCTAGTATTGTAAAGATATGAACATAATCTTGGTTTGATCATTCAATAACTCCATGAAATCAAAAGATTTACAATAATATTTCATGAAATTTAAATAAATTGCATACATTCAAGTAGATTTATCACTAAGCATTCAAAAATTTCATGGAATAAAAATATTTATAATAAAAATCCATGTATTTATCATTTTTTGGAGCATTTTCTAGAATAAAAGCATCTATTCTAAAATAAAGCATAAAAACTATTGAAAAGTAAAATTTCTCCCAGGTATTATCCTTGCATGCCTCAAGAAATAATAAAACCAGAGAAAACCATTCCATACGTCACCAGATTGCTTCATAGATAGGAACAAAATGATCCATGAGTTTAAAAAGAAGGGGATTATTTGTCACTAGATAGTGTTAGTATGCACCCTTAAATGATGCAACACACAGTCTTGTCTGATAGGAAAAAACAATCAACTATGTAAGATTTCATATTAGGAAATAGCTTTAAAATTGGATATGATATTAGTTAAATTCTAATGAAATAATTTTTTTTTTAATTTGGAATGGAACAAAAATATTGAAAAGAACAAAACATGAAAAAAACTTGGTTCTGCAACATCCAAAAATTCTATGCTTAGAAAATAAAATAAAGCAGGAAACATCCTTTTATAGGAACGAGACCCCAAAGAATTTAAAATTAATCCCATCAAAGAGAATAAAAGAAAAAAATTAAAATGTAGCACATGGCAAGTGACACTTGTCATCAAAACTTTATAGGAAAAGTCAAAGATATTTTGACTTTTTCATCAGCAACAATCTTCAAACTTTAGGCTCTAGGTTGTGAGTAATTTGCACAAAAATTTAAAAAATTGGCACTTTCAAAACCTCCAAGACTAATCGCCTTTACTGGGACTGAGACTAAACTTGTAAAATTCACTTCAAAACTATATCCATGCACAAAACTTGCAGCATCTAGTATTCGACTATCTATTCTTCTTCATTAAGCTTTGGGTCTAAAAACTTGTCTTCGCCTTTCCTTTGGTGATATTTTTGAAAAAAAATCAACACTTGATGCATAAAAACACCTTAGACCACTTTCCAACTATATTTATGCCTAGCATACTCTTTTAATATTTGAATAATTTTTTCAGTTTTCTGCATTACTTCGATCTCATATTTGGTTATAGCATTCTTGCACTTTATGATTTCATCTAGAACTTCTCGAATTAATGATTGAATAGGATCCTTATTCACCTTTTCAATCCATTCCTTGAAATATTTTACTTCCTTATCATATTTTCATAAATTTTGAGGATCATAGCTTTGTTGAGCTAGCATTTCAATAAAGCTCTCTTCCTTATCAATCAATTTCTTGCATATCTCAGTGAATTTTTGAAATCCATCCACACATTGCAGGAAAGTGTCACTTTCCCAATTCAATTCTCAAATACCGAAACTTATTGTTATGTGGCTATCTTCTCATTCACCAACTCTCGAACATCCATCTAAAGAAGAAATTTAAGATTTTTCCTCTCTGCATTAGTCTATTCTTGGGGAAATTGACATTCACCTTCAAGTCTCCTGGAGTTGTCATACCAACAGTATACTTCCTTATGCTTCCCAATTTCATCATTTATTAACTCTTCTCCTTGCCTTACCAAGTACTCCAGCCATTCTTCAAACATTCTTACCTTATGGTGAAGCATTGTAATAACATCTAATTTCTCTTTAGACATTAGTACTAGATTATGTGGCAATTCAATCTATGTTTGACTAGATTGGGCTATCGACTTGATGAAATTTTCCAAGAAAGCAATCCATTCTTTTAACGCTCTTTTCTTCTTGTTGTTCTTTTGTACTCTTGAGACAATTTTTTCTAAATTTACCTTTATCTCTTCCAATTCCTAAGTTCTTGTCCCCATGATGAATGTCCTACATCGATTTTGATCACCCTATAATCCCTAGATGTTATTTCATGCTTGCTCTTATCTCCTACCGAAGTAGCTATCTGGAGAGTTCTCCCTCCATTTGCATTCCTTCTTACAACATGTCTTGTCTTTGCTCCAATTCTAAGCTTAGGGGTTTCCATTTCTTGTATTAAACTTCTAAGATCTAGAGGCACCATTTCCACCTCTAATAGCAGAGCCATTTTCCTAACTAACTAGTTAGGTGCTTCTTCATTTTGTTCTACCTCTTCATTATTATTTCATTCCTGATAATCATAATGTTTAGGAACTTCCTCACTTGAATTTTCAACATTACTCATTACAACCCCTAAAACATGAATAACCTGTATCATCATTTACATGGATTCTAGATTACCTTAATTTATCACTATCTCTTCCTTTTCGATACTTACATTTTCTTGTCCTACCATGTTCTCAACATCAATCCTTGGAGCATTATTGTCTTATTATCCTAAAATATCAAGATTAACATAATTTATTTGTTCACCACCCAAGGTTTGTGAGGACTCTATATCTTCATTCTTATCATATCTTTCTCTTGATTTCTCAATAGTCTAGGGTTACTCAACATTCTCTTTATTTCTTCCTTACAAAAGTTGATCATCAATTATATCTTCTTTATCAATATTATCAATGGGATTCTGACCTATAATATCCCCTATTCTTCTTCCATCAAGTTCTTCAAGGTTTTTGTCTTCTAGAGCAAGTGATCCTCTTAAAAATTCTTCTTCTTCTTTATTTCTAGGATATGACCCTATATCTGTCATTTCTTTCACTACTGGCTACATCATGGGACCTCGTTTAGATTTCTTTTCTTCAAACTGTTTCATCTTAGTAGTTAGTTTCTCCAAGTGTTCTCTAACCTCTTCTTTAGTTGGTTCAAGACCTTCCTCTTGAATTATAAGAGTCCCTCCTAGGGCTTGTCTCATTGTTGTTGTATTGAACTAGGGTGGAGAAGTAAATATATCTGCTACATTTTGTGATGTAGACCTTATCTTAGCATTTCTTTGTGTTTTCATTCTCACCTCTTTGCTAGTCATAGGTTGAGCTCTTGGCTTTAATATGAAATAAAATGTTACATGTGGTGTCTCCATTACATTGGTTCGATTAGCCATAGTCTCTTTACATTGGCTAGTTGGCGACATTGGAATTCTCTAGCTTGAACTATCAAATTTTTTCTTGGATTTCATGTTACAATTCAATGCTATCAACCAACAATATGAAAATGGGAGATACATGACAAGATTTCATCACCTCCCACACCCCTATAATGAACTTTACCTAATGAAGAGGAAAATATTAAAGTTCTTGGATGCCAAGCATGAGGAGCTACAACTAGATATTATTATGGACCATTAGAGCTATGATCCATAAGGATGATTTTAATTATAGTTAGAAATATAAGAAATATTGAGTGGAAGGAATTAACTCACCAATATTAGATAGAGATAGAAAAAATTAAGAGTGCTAAAGAGGAATAAATGAATATTTTGATTGATGATTGTCCCATTATTATTTTCATCCCTACCTTGCAACCATGTGATAAATTTTACAAGAGATTTAGAACACATTTAAGATAGAATTATAAAATCAATGGTGAAACTCACTCAAGAAGCAATAATGGAGTGATAATAAGATGGTAAATTAGAGGAAATATTGGTACGAGATAGTCCATATAGGAACCATCTTGGGGGATCTATTATATAATGAGAAATGGTAAGATTTGGATGGAGTACATCCAAGCCTTGTATCCTCTACTCCCTTCCAAAATATAACAAAATAATTAAGGTAATATCCTAAGAAAAATAAGGTGAATTTGAATCAAGGCCTCATAGATTTATGGTGACAAGATAAAGGATAATACTTTAATATATCACTTCATATATGTACGTCATATGACCTTTAGTGATAATTGCTAGGACCTAATAATAGTAATAAAAGGAAGCAACAATGACTAGTTTTATGACTATTAGATAGGTACAAATAGGATAGATATGAAGATTATCTCCCAAACTAAGAGGTCAATATATTAGTCCCACCTCCTCATCACAAATGGCCCTAACAACTAGACAAGCTATTTCATGATGTTATGGGTGATTAATAAAATTACAAAGAAACGGAGAAGAAGAAAAAGAAAAATAAAGATAATACGGACAAGTCACCAAATAAAATGGACAATGAGGTTAAGAAAGAGAAGTAACTATAGTAAGCATAACGTATAAAACCTAATGTCTTAACTATAGAAGTAATTATTTATCCCTTCTACTCCTCAATATACAACCCAAATTTGTTTTACCTTTTCTAATTCACAAATCCCCATGATTGCATCCCTAATTATCATCCCTTCTTCTCCTTCTCCTACCCTCCTCTACTCCCTTCACCTCCATCCAATCAATCCCATCACCCTCTTCTATTTTTATCACTACAATTCCTAGTTTCAACATCTACACAATAACAATAACTCAATGTATATATCTTCACCCTTTTAGTATACACCACAATATTACTACCCATAATTCCCCTCTGAACAAGTCAAATGCCCTATAATCACCATTGTTTGATGGCTATAATCTCCCTACATTCCAAATTTCCATGTTGCCAGCCACACTAGTCTTAGATCCCAATATCCCATCTCCTATAAAGTTTTTGGAACCTTCAACTCACTAAATATTTTTTTACCCTCCCCAATACATAGAAATCAACCCCAAAAACTAATATATTCTCCCTAGGGGTTACCAATTACAATCATTATAATGTGTTATTATGATAAGTGAAAATTTTAGTTATCAATAGTAGATTATTCAAATCCAAGTGGTCACAGAAATAAAATAGGAAAAGAGAAAGATGAAATGGGAATTTTACCCTACTACCTAATGAGTTATAATATAGTACAATCTAATGTAAGATACCATGCACTTTGGGTGCTCTATACAACTAGTAAACAAGCTTGAGGTTAATATTTAATAAAAAAGTTATTAAATCAAAGCCATGAGGCTTATCATCAAAGATGCATAGCTAGAGGATAGGGTGGAATCTCTCCAAGAGGGCACCAAGGTATTTTTCTCCACTTAATAAGAAAATTGATGAGCTAAAAGTGCTGAAATAAACTGTCAATGTTGTCAATATGAATATGAATTTCTTGGAGGATTATAGTATTTGAATAGACCATATATGTAGAGGACTCATAGGTCCCTAAATTCAAGAAGTAGCTAGCTAAGGCTAATTTTTTGTGGCTATAAATATATCTTATAATTTCCAACAAAAAAATGGATGTAGCAAAGATCCTCAGTTAAAAAAAAATACTAGTGATGACCTTATTGTCTAGCTAGTCCAAGAGAACACTAATGTCACTAATTCAACAATAGAATCCATGGGGCAAAGATGGTAGGCCAATAAAATAAATTGCAATAGTTACACGCTTAGAGGGAAACATTGGGTCCAACAAGAGAGGTGATAATTATTAAGGGAGATGACCTAGAGAGTAAGATAGATATCATGAAAGAAGAAATGAAATAGATCTTGGAGATTTTTTAATGTTCAATCTTGGGAGAGTAAAATTTAATTTTCCACTTTGACCAACTTTGGTTAGACAATTTTATACTCAAATTCTCCTCAAATTAAAACATTAAAATATGTAACTCATATAGTTTTTATCCTTTTTTCAAATGTAAAGATATCAAAAAAAATCTATGATTCACGACATGTAAAATAAATTTATAAAAAATACAAAATCACAATAGCTCATTTAAAATGGATCATGGACGTATGAAATTCATACTACATTTTCCTTGCATATATTCATAGATTATATGAAACAATGACTAACATTTCAAAAGGGTTTGAATGATATGGAGGAAAAAAAAACTCCCAAATCATTGCTCTAATAACATGTGTAATGAAGTTACTTCAATTAAACAAAAGAATAATAGAATATTGAATAAATAACTAAGATAGTTTGAAAGGTCAACCTTCACAATCTTATAATAAAATATATTGTACAATACAATGATTTGATATGCTCTTGTTCATCCTTATTTATACACCTAACTAAGAAGGTTCCACCCCTTTATCGTGATTAAATCAGCTTTGAAAGAAACTCAACAATTATCATTTAACCCTATAACTAACAGATGACATTTAACATAAATCATTTGAATGGTCTAGCCTAAGCCAATTACTAGAGATCGAGATTAAATTATAAAAACAAAGTTCCACAGTAGTACATTTCATCATATTAGCCTATGATCACATGTGTATAGAAACTTACAGACGAGAAGAAAAGGTTAAAACGTTTTTCATAGCATAAATAGAACGATGCACCATCAGATTTGATATATATTTTTGAGATTTAATTAAGGTCATTGGAAATAATGACATTCTAAATACAATTTAACTTTATTTCCTAATGTTCGTAAAAAATATTAAAATTGGAGAAAAAACAATGGTCATGGAGAGTTTAAAATGGAAATTTTACGTAGAGAAGTTTGTAATTGTATCAGGCTGGCGCAGCTTCGTCAAAATTATGGCGTTTCTTGAGCAATTGCCAGTACATGGCTTAACTTCTATGTCGGCTGCAATTTCGACAAACACAATGTTGACTTAACATATTCTAAGTTTCGTCGAATAACGACGGAGGACCATTTTATTGATGCGACATCATTAGGTGAATACTAAATTACAAGGCTAGTTGTGCAGAAAATAAAAATCGGTAGTTTCAAAACTTAAAACGATAGTCCAGCCTTATCCGTTTAAGCTTTCATAATATCTCAAAATACATTCAATTCATGTCTACACTTACAAACTAACTACCGTTAGTAGAGGCTGTACGCTCGTTTCTGCATATGGAATATACAGAGTTCTGCAAACACATCGTTCCTTCTCTCGTTCACATAAAAAGTGGATCTGCGGAGGCTCTGCAGTGAGCTCCCTGGCTCTCTCCGCTTCAACTATCCAGTTAGTCCGCAGCAACACGGATATCATGAGGATGAGGCACGACGCTTGCGCCGCCAGCATGCCAAGCCATAGACCCACAAATTCATATTTGTATAGGAAACTCAAAATCAACGCAACGGGGGTCCCGACCAAATAAAAGGAGCCCAAATTTATATTCGCTCCCGTCTTCGGCCTCGCGCTGCCTCGGAGGACTCCGCATGCCGTAGTTTGCGGCCAATTTGCCAGCTCGCATAGGCCCACTATCGGCAGTGCCGATGACACCAGTGACAGAATCTGCTCATTTTGAGTGAACATTCTACCCCATGAGTGATGCACGGTTACTGTAAAGCCCATCGGTATAAAGCTCAGTAGAGCCGCCAATGCAATTGCCACTGTCATGGCCGTGCGGGCCCTTGCCGGTCTGTTTGCACCGAGTTCGTTTCCCACTCTCGTCGAAACTGCCATGCCCAGCGACGATGGAAAGATGTAAAGCAATGCTGTGGTCTGGATGAGAATTCCCATCGAAGCTACCGTTGCTTTGGGATTTAACAATAGTCCACAGAGAAGAATCATAAACTCGTACCACCACCACTCTAAGCACACCGATGCACAGCTTGGGATTGCGAGTCTCAGAAACAACATCCACCCTCTCAGGCATTCTCTCGACAACCACGGCATCGTATCCTTGTATCCTCCCGACAGCCATATGTAGCACGCCAAGCATATAACAATGTTGAAGTCAGTCCACACAGCAGCCAGGGCAACGCCCCGGATTGATAGTTTGAAATATACCACTAAAAGAAAATTGATGGGAACATGAAGTACAAGAGCTACGCTCGCTGAGACCGTGAGCGGAAGGGTCGATGTCTGAGTTCGAAGGAAAATCCTCAGCGGATGAAGAAATGACTGCGCGATGAGGTCGGGCAGAGAGTAGAGAATGTACGTGCCTGCCATACTGGTGATGCTCTCGTCCTGCCCGCACCAAAGAAGAATCGATTCCGTGTTTAACCACAACAAGCTGATGGGTACCGTGAAGCAGAGAAGAATTAGAATGCTTCTTTGAAGAGAGAGGCCGAGAAGACTCCACTGTTTTGCTCCAAAAGCCTGACTGCATACGGGTTCCATTCCCATAGCTAGGCCAGAAATAACTGAATAGCCGGTTATGTTTGCAAAGCCGATTGAAAGAGATCCTCCCGCAAGCTCTATATCTCCCAGGTACCCGAGGAATTGCATGGATATCACACTTCTCAAGTAGAGAAGCAGTCCAATTACTACTACTGGCCCCGAGATTCTGCCAAGCATCACCAGCTCCTCTAAAACCTGAAAATCACTATATCACGTCAACCAGACTGAATGCAACTAAACCTTACATTCTGTAAAACAAGTGCAACTTCAAAGAAATACTGAAATCAAATGGAATACCCACCTCGTGACGTGCTGGCCAGTGGTTGAGCTGTTCGTAATCAGGATCAACCTCTCCGTCGCCTACGACCAACTTCTCATGCATATGTCGAATCTGATTCGCGTCATCGTGCGTGCAAACTTGAATATTATCTCCCAGGCATTCATATTTACACATGTTGAAGTTTTAATGTTGGCCGGCTCACCACGTTTGGGTCTCTCAAATTAAACTAGCACGGATACTTTCACTTAACTTGACGCTCAGTACTTACTGGGGACAGTGTAAGTGCTGAAAACTTGTTGGACTAGCGAGAAGTTATTCAAATGCCATCTGAGCTATAAAATGGTAGTAAACAACTTCAAGTGTTTCAGCAAATTCTCTCAGCGAAGATGCGAATTTATAGGAAAGCGAAGAGTCAAAATGACAAAGTTGAAGCCTGGCAACATACAAGCTTGAAAGTCTGTTTCTCAGTCAGTTAGCGGCCTTTGCAATGCAAAAACATTGATAATCTCTTTGTTTCCATTCTAACCTAACCACCTAAAACACGATGTTTTCGTCTGCGAGGAGAATGTTTTTGCTTACATTAATGTTTTCTCTTACATTTAGCAACTTTAAAATGTAGTTAATGGAAGTCGCTAAGCGCAGCTTTTCCAAGGACATTTTCTCGTGTCTATGTTATTTTGTGTTTGCCAGCAAGCAGGTCATGACAACAATGTTGCTTGTTTTAGTGCGGCATTTTCAAGAGGCTTCGAAATTCGCACCATTGAAGTTCAACCCAAGGAGAAATGCTGGAAAATGTTGTAAGTTTCGCGTTTGTGATAAAATGCCAGCTTTATACGATGGATAAATGTGAATAAACAATGAATCTAGATATACGCGTTGACTTATAATTACTATATAAGTATGTTTATAAATTAGTAAATACATGTTTAGAGGTAAGGTGTTTATATATTTTTTATTTTTATATGTTAGTTATATATTAATTGAATGAATGAATGAGATTGTAATGGCGTTCACAAGACCAAACAGTCTTAGGGACCAAGGGCCAAAAAGCTAAAAGATTTCCATATTCTTTTCAATGTTGGATCTTTTGTTATGAATTTTGACTAGAAAACTAGCCGTCTGATATCATGGACTATCAAAGGATCTTTCCTTTCTTTTTTCCCAATTTGAAAAGGATAATATAATTTGTCTAATGCAAATATGTGAGATTCACAAACTACAACATAAAACCTTCCACCATCACTTTGACCACACCAAAGTTCTCTTGTCACAGACCCATCAACCATCAAAATTTGCAAGCATTCAGACGCACCTAACCACCAAAATTTGCAAGAGAACCCAATAACACTACCCCGAATTGCAAAGGAAGGAAATGCACCCACACTGAACCAACAACCAACCGCCATAGTCAAACATAAACAACAAGAGAAATTAAGACATTCACCATACACCAAACCTGAACCCGAACAATACACCTACCCCGACTTCCTGGATATCAAAAATGTTAGTTTGAGTAGCTCAAAAGTTGTTTGTCCATTTGTAATAGTTAGTAAATAGATGTGAGTGGAGACAAATATTTATTAATTTATTTGATTTCCTTTTTGACACCTAGTAACCAATTTGGTTAAGGTTTGTTGGGGTGTTGTTAATCTCAGTCGTTGATTGAATTAAATCTTGGTCGTTGGTTTTCCACCAAGAGTAGTATAAAAAGGGGTCAAGGGTCATTTGGAGAACACACAATTGAGAAGCATTTGCAGTATTAGCAAATGAATTTGTAGTGATAGCAAGGGCGCAATGATAGTGTTGGGGATAGCAGTTATAGGATCTTGACAGGAGAAATTGGGAGATTGTCAGAGCTCTACCAGTAAGAGGCAAGCATTTTTATGCATCTCCTAATTTGCTAAAGTTTAATATAAGTTCCTCATCTGCAGTACTGGTTTTCCCTCTAGGGTTTTTCTAGGGACAATTTGTCCAAAAATATCGTGTTCATTGTGTTGCATATTTCCTTTGTGTTTTTATTTGTGAATTTACAGTTGTGTTATTATTCAATATTAGTTGTGAATTAATTTTTCAACAGTCAAATAATCTATATAAGATAGGAGATTAATAATCAGTAACTGCAATAGAATATTCACATGGTATCATATCTAAGTTGAGGGTACAAAAGGTTTACCCTAGGCAAAGGAAAATCAAGGGTTTATAAAACCTAGTTTAACCTTTTTTGTCTTATTATTTCTTTTATCCTTTGAGATGGCCTCAACTGGTTTGAGAGATCAAGACAGATTGGATGGAGCCTCAAATTTTGATGTTTGGAAAGCCAAAATTTATTTATTGCTAGAGGAGAATGGTATCAAGGAATATGTAACTAGTGTTGTAGCTGTACCTACAAATCCAACACAACTCTCAGCATATAACAAGGAAGATGGCAAGGAAAGGAGGTTGATTCTTGATGGTGTTAAGGATCATATTGTTCCACATATCGCAGAGTTGGATACAGTGAAGAAGATGTGGGATGCCATTATGAATTTGTACCAGAATGCTACCACTAACGCGAAGCCGATTCTCAGAGAAAAGCTGAGGAATACCCAGATGAAAAAGGGAGAAGACATTACAAGTTACCTCACTAGACTTAGAATTGTCAAGGATGAGTTAACAGCTATTGGAGATAAGCCAGATGATGATGAGATAGTAAGGATAGCCCTAAATGGGTTTACTAAGGAGTGGGATGTCTTTGTTCAAGTTATTAATGGACGAGACACCTTACTGAGTTGGGATCGTTTGTGGAGTGATTTCACTCAGGAGGAGATTAGACTAAGTCTTATCAATAGAGCCAACAATAAGAGTCAAAAAAGTGAGGTAGAACAAGAAAATGTTGCCCTAGTAGGAAAATGGAAAGAAAAGAAAGGGTCTAACGAAGGATCAAATCATAAAGGTGAGAAGAAGAAGGACTTGTCTAAAGTCAAGTGCTATGGTTGTCATGAGTTTGGCCACTATGTCAGCAATTTCCCACAAAGGAAGAAAGGCAAGAAGCAAATGACAACTCCAGCAAGTGCAAATGAGCTCTCTAGTAGAATGGAGGATGAGTTTGCACTCATAGCTTGTATGGTTAGCTCAACCTCACAGGGTGTTTGGTATATAGACAGTGGGGCATCATTTCATATGACAAGAGTTAGAGAATACTTCTCCACTTATGTGGAGGAGGACATCAGAATCCAAATTTCTATGGGGAACATGTCCAAAATAAATCTAGTTGGGAAAGGGATTGTTCTATTTCAGAGGGAGAATGATAACCCAATTCCCATTCATGATGTGTTGCATATGCCAGACTCAGGTATGAATCTGATTTCTGTATCTGTCCTTCAGGATAAAGGGTATAATGTACTCTTTAGAGGGGCACATGTGTTGATCGAGCATAAGGATTGGAAATCACCCACATCTATTGGAGTTAGGAGTGGTCAGCTTTATAGGTTGCAGTTTGATACTCCTAAGACACTCATGATCAACAGTAATCCTAGAGATCAAGGAGAGCTATGGCATAGGAGGATGGGCCATATACATCATGGAGCACATAAACGACTTCGTGAGACAATGGCAGGTGTTCCTGAGGTGAGCACATAACATGATGATGTATGCAAGGGATGTGTGTTGGGGAAGTTTATGAAATCCACTTTTCCAAGGAGTGACACCAGATCCAAGGGTATTCTTGATCTAGTACATTCATATATATGTGGACCAATGTCAATGAAGTCTCTCAAAGGATAAGAGTACTTTGTTACTTTTATTGATGATTTCTCCAAGAAGACCTAGATATACTTCTTGAAGACCAAGGATGAGGTTTTCAGTCACTTCCAAGAGTTCAAGGCTCTTGTGGAGAATTCGACAGGAAGGAACATAAAGGTTCTTCGGTTAGACAATGGAGGTGAGTACAAAGGAAAAGAGTTCCTAGAGTTCTGTACCCAAGAAGGAATCAAGAGAGAATGTATCATTCCTTACAACCCACAACAAAATGGGGTTATTGAGAGGAAGAATTAGTCTATAATGGAGGTGGCAAGGGCTATGCTGCATGACTAGGATATGCCACACTACTTATGGGCAGAGGCATGCAGTACAATAGTATACATACAAAACAAGGTTCCACATAAGGTATTGGGCAAGATGACACCAGAGGAGGCTTTTTCAAGGAAAAATCCTGATGTCAGCCACTTCAGGATATTTGGGAGTTTGGCATATTGTCACATTCTAGGTGCAACACGTTCCAAGTTAGATCAAACTGCAGAGAGAGGGTACTTTGTGGGGTACAATGAGACCTCAAAGGCATATCAGTTATTTATTCCAGGGGCCAGGAGGATTATAGTTAGGCGTGATGTCGAGTTCATGGAGGATAAGGCATTTAGAAAGTCCAAAGATTTGTCAGTAGATGATCAGAGTGAGCAACCAACAAAATCTCCAAGGATTGAGCAATCAGATCAGGGACACCGAAGCTTGAGTACAGTGACTAGTACAAGCACAAACTTGGATGTTGAGAGTTCATGGAGTATGCAGCAATAGATGTAGCAGATCCAAGAGATGCATCAGGAACACATGGAGGTTGATACTTCATCCTCTATAGTTGGTAGCATTAACTAACAAAAATAAAGGGATACTCGGGAGTTTGTGGGAGCTCCTAGGACGAGTAATAGACAACAGAGACAACTAGCTAGGTATAATGACTATATGGCTTTAGTTAGTTAGTTGGTAGATAGTGAGCCTTCCAGTTATCAGAAGGCTGCATAACAACAAGTGTGGCGAGATGCAATGGTTGAGGAATATACTTCAATAGTGCAAAATGATGTGTGGGAGGTTGTGCCTAGACCAACAAATAGGGCAGTGGTTGGATCATGCTGGATCTATAAGATTAAGCATGGTGCATATGGTAGCATCAAGAAATACAAGGCAAGGTTTGTGGCCAAGGGTTTCTCTTAGAAGGAGGGAATAGACTATGAGGAGACATTCGCTCGAGTGGCCAGATATACTTCTATATGAGTTGTGATCTCTCTTGCAGCACAAATGGGATGGTCGATCCATGAAATGGATGTCAAGATGACGTTTCTTAATGGTGAATTGAAAGAAAAAGTATACATAAAACAACCAGAGGGCTTTGTAGCACATAGTAATAAAACCCACATGTGTAGATTGAAGAGATATTTGTACGGACTCAAGCAGGCTCCCAGGGCGTGGTATGAGTGCATTGACGAATATTTGCAGGGAATGGCTTTGTGAAGAGTGAAGCAAATGCTAATCTCTACTACTTAGTGGTTGGGGGTGAGGTTCTCATTCTTGTTCTATATGTGGGCGACTTGTTTTTAACAGGTTCACTGGGGCTCATAGAGGAGTGCAAGCAAGACCTTGCAGCAGAGTTCGAGATGAAGGATTTGGGGCTTATGCACTACTTTCTAGGCATGGAGGTATGGCAGACAGATGGTGAGATTTTCCTTGGACAAGGGAAATACTGCATCAAAATCTTGAGGAGGTTCGAGATGGAGGATTGTAGAGCCATGTCTACTCCTATGATCAAAAATTTGAAGAAGGTAGCCACATCTAGGGAGAAGGATATAGACCCCACCTTATACAAACAATTGATTGAGTCTCTCATGTATTTGGTCAACACTAGGCCAGATATATCCTTTGCAGTAAATTCTCTTAGCCAGTTTCTTGTTGAGCCAAAGAGAATTCATTGGACAACAACAAAGCATGTGTTGCGGTATTTGTGTGGTACAATCGAGTATGGGATTGGATATGCTTGAGGTGATGGTATCAAGTTGATAGGCTATACTGACGAAGACTAGGCAGGTAGTACAACAGATAGGAAAAGCACTTCAGGGTGTTGCTTTAGCTTGGGAATGGGAGTTGTCTCTTGGTACAACAAGAAGTAGAAGTTTGTGGCTCTAAGTTCTACAGAGGCAGAATACATAGCAGCCAACATGGCGATGTGTGAGGTAATATGGCTTTGAAAGTTGATGGTAGCCTTGTTAGGTTAGAGGGTTGATACTATGGTGATACACTGTGACAATTAGAGTTGTATCAGGTTGTCTGAGAATCTAGTTTTTCATGATTGGTCTAAGCATATAGACATCAAGTATCATTTCATCATGGATTGTGTATAGCGAGGGATTGTTCAACTACAATATATACCTACAGAGGAGCAGGTAGCAGTCATTCTGACAAAGGCATTAGGGAAGGCAAAATTCATCTTCTTCAGAGATAAGTTGGGTGTCATGCAGAACAACTTCCTCGCTAAGAGGGAGTGTTAGTTTGAGTAGATCAAAAGTTGTTCGTCCATTTGTAATAGCTAGTAAATAGTTGTGAGTGGAGACAAATATTTATTAATTTATTTGATTTCCTTTTTGACACCTAGTAACCAATTTGGTTAAGGTTTGTTGGGGTGTTGTTAATATCAACCGTTGATTGAATTAAATCTCGGCCGATGGTTTTCCAACGAGAGTAGTATAAAAAGGGGTCAAGGTTCATTTGGAGAACACACAATCGAGAAGAATTTTCATTATTAGCAAATGAATTTGTAGTGATAGCAAGGGCTCAGTGATAGTGTTGGGGATAGTAGTTGTAGGATCTCGGCAGGAGAAATTGGGAGATTGTCAGAGCTTTGCCAGTAAGAGGCAAGCATTTTTATGTATCTCTTAATTTGCTGAAGTTTAATATAAGTTCCTCATCTTCAATACAGGTTTTCCCTTTGGGATTTTCCTAGTGACAATTTGTCAAAAAATATCGTGTTCATTGTGTTGCATATCTCCTTTGTGTTTTTATTTGTGAAGTTGCAGTTGTGTTATTATTCAATATTAGTCGTGAATTAATATTTTGGTAGTCAAATAATCTATATAAGATAAGAGATTAATAATCAGTAACTACAATAGAATTTTCACAAAAAATGCATTTATGCAGGCAACGACCCTAAATCCCAACACCTAGTGACCAGCCTGGGATGAGGGGAGTTTTAGTGCCCTTAATAGATTGTCCACCCTGACCGCCATGATCTCTTTGTGCTCGATCAGAGCCATCATTTTCAAGTCTAGTAAAAATGGGTAATAGTTTATTACCTCACAAGCACATACAGTAGACGCATGCCACATTGGCATGGAATTCCCATTCCAAGGGAAGCCGTGAATATCACTTCTTTCATGCCCACTAATAGGTCTGCATAAAAGAGCCTCCTTGTCACTAGTTCTACTTCCCGCTTAGCCATCTTGATGTCCAACAGAGATGCCAAAAACTTGGAGGCAATGTTGGAGCCAACTCTGTAATTCTCCTCATCCTCCATATATCCGTTACTCATCACCATCTTAATTGTCATGTCAATATGAGGGTGTCATATTTCTTCAACATGCATTTGAGGCATTCGTGTGTAATTGGGCCATAAAACATCATTTGCCTACTCGTAATTTGTAGTCTGGTCGGCATGGTAACCCCAATGCTCGTTAGGGTTTTGGAAGACATCCTGACAACAAAATTTGACCTCTCCTCCATACCACACTATAGACACAAGCCAAATATGGGATTACACAACCTTCAGCTGAAATGCCAACGCGCCCCTCTAGAATATAACAAGTTATATGTTAGAGGATCGTTCAAGCCAGCCTGTGTAGAAGGCACAATTTCGATCCTTCCGAAAGTGTGATATCACTTTAGTGATTATGGAAGGATGAGCCAACTAGCCAATTGCCACCTTCAATCACACCATGCCTCACTGTAATGACAAGACATGACCATTGAGGTAATGGAAAATGATGTCGATTTCGTCATGATCATCATATCGCGTGGAATAAATGTCATTGATCGAAAGATATTATTTTCTCCTACCAGATCAGCACCAAAGTCAGCCCAACATGCCAGCTAAGCAATGCCACCATGATTCCCTTTGTCCAACTGCACCATCCAAGTGTCTGCAATCGGACCTCAACCCTTCCCTAACATTGCCATAACTGCCCTAACCGTCTGGAAAATGACCAAATTTGTACTTTTTACAAGCCACCATGCATTATTTCAATTTTTTTAATTTTTTCTTTGAAAAGTGTTGTAAATATTATATATTTATATGCACTTTTGTAATATTTGTATTTGTGGATATTAATATATATATTTTTATTTCAATATTTTTAAATTTTAAATAAAAATGGTACCTTAATTTTTTTTTAAACATGGTCACAACATTACACTCTACCTCTTGCTATCATTGTAGGTTAAAAATATTTATAAATAACTGATGAATTATACACCCTACAATTCCACCATTATAATTTGTATCCATTTTTTATTTCATACTCAAAGTATATTCTAGGATCTATTTTATCCTCAAACTTGTCCTTTTCCTAATTTAGTCATATTTTTATACTTATTTCATGCACATTGCATTTAATACTATAATGTATGATTTCATGTTTAATTTCAACCTTTTACATATGACCTATTTATGAAAGAGCACATTTTTGGAATAAATGTGGGTTCACATACATCTATCTAGGTGTTCTAGTGACCTAATTAGAGTACGTATACAAAATTTATCCCCAATAGATAAATCATAGTAATATTTAATTGATTGGGGTTTATGAATGGATGGTTTTCCTTTGGATTTACCATTATTCTTCAAACATAACAATATAGTTTAGAAATGGAGTGTGTGGACGAGAAGAGGAGTGGGGCAGGAGGTTTGAAATCTTTTGATGGTGTTGGTGATGAAGGGATGGATTCAGATGAGGATGATGCAGATTCGTGGTCGCTGGGGTCTTTTCTAGCTTTCTTCCCTTCATTGGTTGTTGGATGCTTAGTCGACTTTGGGGATGTTTTGTGGCTGTATGATGTTTCTTTTGGGTGTTGGATGGATGTGGCTTTGGCTGGGGCTTCCTTTATGCCTAACGGTTGGTGTTGTTTTCCTCTCTTTGTTGGAATGAAAGCCTTCCCTACTGGGTTTATGGTTTTTTCCTATGTTGGGCTTCCTCCTCTGGACTCAACTAGACACCTTAGTATTTGGTGGGGTTTTTAGAGATCTATAGCTTTTGGTTCTTCGGTGGTACTTTTCTAGTGTACGCTAGTGAAGCTTCTTCTATTTTCGGTTACTCCCATTCAGTGGTGCTTTAAATGGTTTTTTTATCTATCGAGAGTGTCTTTTTTGGTTATGGGGTGGGCTTTTTCCTTCTGGGGCTCTACTCTTGCAACTCCCCTCATTGCTTCTGGCTATCTTAGGGTTGGTGTGCCTCAAGTGGTTGGGCTTTAAATATTTCTCCACTACTAAGGATTTTGGGGATTGGTGTTGTTCCCTCCCTTCTACTGCTAGATGTGGTTCTCTTATCGACATCAGTTACCCCTTTTTTGTTTGGTCGACTAGAATCCCATTTTGGTCCTAATTGCTCAATATGCGGAAGTGTTGTGGGTTTGTTTTGGGTGCCTCTACTATTTTTTTGGAGATGTTCTTCTCTTTTGAGGAGGTGCTGGAGCAATATGTTCCTAATGAGTTTCTACAGCTGAACATGCTCTTGGCTGGTTTGGATGGGCTGCTTCTCATGTGCCTCTTGTTTTCCCATGATTTTATTTTCAGTGTTTTGGTGGGATTTTATCACTTTGTTTATCTTTTTGGTCCTTTTTCTCAATATGTAGGTGGGTGTAACACTTTTCCTTTCTACTGGTTGGATAACTCTCTTCTCTTTTCTCCAGTCTAAATCTTCTATTGAGGTGAATATTACTCCTGTTGAGATGGATCCCTCTCTTCTAGAGGTAAATTTGGGGATTGTGGATTTGTGGAGGAGCTCTCCTTGTTGTTGATCTGCACTATTTTAGTACCTTTTGAGGTGGTGTACACTCCTATGGAGGTGGATTTGTTTCTTGTTACGGTCCGACTGCAATGGTGGTAAGGGTCTTCTTGACATCTACTCCAATAGAGGGGAGTTGACTCCTTTTAAGGTGGAGTCTCATTTAGCTCTTCATGTATGGGGGTGCTACAAGATATCTTCTTCCTGGTGGTGTGACTAGATGGCCTCCTGCCTGGTGGTTCTTGAAGGTGTCTATGTGTGCTATGGGTTTAAGGTTCCTGGTAAATTTTGGTGTGATGTGAGGGACTATAGTCCTTGTTATCTGAATGTAAGTGGGTTTCAGATTCCCTTCTAAACCTATTTTGGGTTCAATATCCCTTGTAAACTTGGTTTTGTTTTGGGTTTAAAGTTCTCACTAAAACCTTTTTTGATTCTTGCAGATTTGGGTAGTCTTGCTATTTAGTTGGCAATCTACTATTGGTTCATTGCTGGTGGTCTTTGGTGTATTCATGTGCAACTTGTTATTCTTTGTGTGGGTTTCTAGTCCTTGTCAAAACTTGCTTGTTAATCATTTTAGGTCCATTCAAAACCTATTGTAAATGGTTTTAGATCCATTCATTACCTATTTTTTCCCCTTAAAATCAAAACAATATAGTTTACATATTTTTGCATATTTCTATGTTGCATAGATCTCATACTTTCATACTCTCTTTCTCTTGTATTTTGAGCAAGAATCCTACAATTCTCTTAGTATTTGAGGATTCCAATATCATGGGGTTCTCTTACATTAGTTTATTTTTCAAATTTTGGGTCTTTCTAATCATTAACTAGTACATTTTTACACTTTTTGGCTATTCTTGATAAATAAGAATATTTCTAATGCCCATTATGATATTTGAAGTATATTTATTTTTCTATTTCTTAGATATGTAATATTATAGTATCCTATCATTTTACTTTACTATATTTTATTCTTCTATTTCACCAAAGAATAATATAATATCCTTGAGATGATTAAAAAATTCCTTTTTTTCTATTTGATTCCCTTGATGTGCCTCAATATTCCTTGATGTCCTTAAAAGATGAAAGAGGATCCTTGATTTTAAATGCAAGATAAGTGATAGGATTCATGATAAATTTCTTAATACTATAACATGAAATGACTAACATAACGAAAATTAAATGACCTATGAAGAAAGAAGAAAATGACATAAGATAAGACAATATCTCATCAAGACAACTAAGACTTGTAGAAATATTCATTGGACCTAAGTAAACTTAACATGTGAACCAAACCTACAAGGTGAACTAGTTAGGTAAAACACCTTATTCACACAAACAACCCCAATTAAGTGTAACTTAGGGAGGAAAAACCAATACAAATATACAAAAGATATAAGGATACATCTAGTTAATAAGGCCTAATGAGGTACCCATTTATAAATAATCCTTTAAAAAAAGAAAAGGAGAAAAACCATGTGGGATAAAACTCCTCTTCAAAAGAGAGAAATACAATGAAGGACTAAGAGGCCTCTAAAAATAATGTCTTAAAAGGAATAGGAACATGAACACCACTGGAGCATGAAAATTTTATAGAAAACTATCGAAAGATGACAATTGTAGTGTTGAGATAAAAGAAACTCCTCTAAAAATATAATGATGGTTAGGATCAAGAAGAAAACTATCTACATGATATCCCCCAACAACACTACTTGAACAATGATCAAATGGATAACAAAGATAAAAATAAAATAGTCAAATATATAGATAGCATATGTATTTGCATGAGTGGCCTTAATGACACTACTCAAATTGAAGAGTAAAATGCTAGCAAAAAATAGAAGTTTCAAAAGTCTGGAGAGCACTAATCAAATAAAGATGGAAGTTTTCATCCAAAACAACAAGAATGAAAGAGTGTCAATATGGTAAACAATCCATGTCTCTAAAATATATGGGTAATTGCCTCTACATTTGTAGAGTATAAAGAAATAAATACTAGATACAAAGATCACCCTAAAGTGAAAAAATGGAGGTACTAGCAAGAATAGAATGGTACCCCCATTATTTTATCTAGGGAGAGGTATGAAAAGTCCACTAAAACTATATATCACCATGTAATGGATGAATGGAAAGAAACAACATCTAAAAGTGCACAAGAGAGAACTTGCAACTAAAAAATGGTGTGAAAACCAAGGAACACACGCATGAGGTAATAATAATTAGGATTCATTGTTATTATTTAAAATCTCCAAAATAATGTATGATAGTGTGGCACTTTATTTGAATCCATCTACAAATAAGAAATTGCATTCAAAACATGCTCAAAATTCCCATAGAGGAAAATATGTTGGAAATACATAGAAAACACCCAAATGAATCCATCCCACACAAACAAAAGTTTTCCATGCACCAAAAAATTCATGCAAATAACCAAAGTGTTAATACATGAAAATTTGAACAAAATATACTTGGGACTAAATTTGGAAAAATTGCATGGATATCTCTTCAAAGTTGTAAATGATCTTTCCAACACCATTAGAATTGTGAATAATGGAGGAATAGAGAAAAAATTATGAGTTCAAGAGATGAAAATGCACATATAATTTTAAAAAGATGTTAAATGTACCAATAATAAAATATGAGAAAAATAATTGTACCATTAGATAGCTCTTAGAACTAGCTTTCATTCAATATATCATTTAAAAAAAAAGATATTTAAGAGAAAATTTATGGCTTTAAGAAAATGTTTTCCTATTAGAGAATTAGAGGAAAAAATTGTACCCTTTGTGGGCTAGGTTCTAATATGTCTAGGCAGTACATAGATGGTTAAAAAACATCCTATTGGACACATAATTTCCATTGCACCAAAAGAATAACTTGTTAATGCTCGATACAACTATGAGACTTAATGAATCCGTGAGAGGTAGCTAAGCCATGTCACAAACCCAAGCATTGTGCTGCACAACACAAGGAGACCAACGGTGCACTCCTTGCAAAAATACCCCCAACACAAATGAGGGGTTCAAACCCATGACCCAAGCTCTGATACCAATTGTTGGACACAATTGTTTTTGTACCAAAAGATCAACCTATTAATGCCTGATACAACTGTGAGAGTTAATTAATCCATGAGAGGTAGTTAAGCCATATCACGAACCTGAGCGCTATACACAAGGAGACCAAGGGCTCACACCTTGCAACACATCCTTGCCCCCACCATTGGCAGAGCAACAAATGGGTGGTGGAGGCACTACCTAGGGTTTCAATTAATTGTTAGCCACTAGTTGTAGTTTTCAAAGAGTCTTATGGTTGTGGGGAACTTAGGTTTTGAGTGCTAAAGTGTTATAAGAACATAACATATTGCTTATGAGTGTTATATATATATATATATATATATATATATATATATGTATATGTATATGTATATATATATATATATATATATGCATATATCTATATATATATATATATATATATATATGTATATATATATATATTTAAATAGTCTTAAGACTATAGCTATGAGGGTTGTATGAATTATTTGGCAAAAAAATTTCCTAAAGAAAACATGATGTTGAATATACATATGGGAAAATTTTATATCAAATTTTATTTTATTAACCTCTTGGATGAAATGGAAAATTCTATTTGGGCAAAAAAAATCTCTACTAAAATGTTGTTCACTATGTCTTAGCTTCAAACCCTTGTTTTCTTATGTAGGAAATTATGGCCAAATTGAGTGAAACAAAAGGAAAATATAAATTTCTTGAGCTTCCTGAAAACAATGGGATAGCCAAAAATACTACCCTAATAATCAAAAGAGATGCAATAAAAAAATATCACCGAAAAGCACACATGCAATATAAGATTAACATATCTTTGTAAATCCTTTATAATTCTCTAGATCATATTAAAATTCTAGAGAAAAGCATACAAAAACTCACAAGAACATACAATAAACATAAATCACAATAAAAAAATTGATAGAAGCAACTCTCTAAATAAGGAAGGGGCTTGTCAAATTCAAACATTTGATACCATGTTGAAGTCACTTATACTTTGCTGTCGTATTGATGTGAGAAACTAGGATGCAACCAAGATCTATGATTTGCAACACCAAATAGACTTCCACACACACAAGAGAGAAGTGACAATGAAAGATGTTATTCCATCAAACAAGAATATATTATTCACAAGGTGATTAAAAAATTATTATTTTTATTTATGCACTTGATGTCCCTCAATATACCTTCATGTCCTTGCAAGATGCAATAGAAACCTTTCTTATAAAGGCAAGGTGAGTGATAGGATTAGACAAGATCATGGAAATTGTCTTAATCCTATAAATGAGACAAATACCATAAAAAAATATTAAATTACCTAGGAAATAAGAAGAAAATGTCATAACATAAGATAATATCTCATCAAGACAACAAAAACTTCTAGAAGGATTCTTTGGACTTAAGTAAACTTAATATGTGAATAAGGCCTACTAGGTGAATGTGTTATGTGAAACACCTTATTCATACCAAAATTTGTACCTCACAAATGAAATTGGTTGTCCTTATTGCATGAGTATACTACTCCCATGACATACCTTGAAGCATCATATTTCATCATGCATATTTTTGATAAATTTAGAGTAGCTAGAATTGTAATAGTGCACAAGGCCTCCTTCAACTTCCCAAATTATTGGGTGGATATTTGATTCTAATTAAAGGGTCTTTTGGTAATAATTTTTTCAGTGGTGTTGCTATAATACCATGAATTTTTATCTGAAGTGATGGTAGTAAATTGTGATCTCCAAGAAGTCTTTGAGTTTTTGATATTTTTAGGCACTTTCAAGTACGCAGTACCCTTCATCTTATAAGGATCCTTATCAATTCCTTCATGTGAAATATTTTTCCCAAAATACTTGTCCTCCTTGAATTTAAAGGTGTATTTATAAGGATTTCAATAAAACTAGTGGTGTTCAAGAATATCTAGAACTTGATTTACATAATGCAAGTATTCATCTCATGTTATTTTAAATAATTTATAATGTTATTAAAGAACATTGGGATACTTTTTTATAGGAATTTCTTTAAAATTGAGTTTATCATGCTCTAAAATATAGATGGAACATTTAAGAGTGAAAAATACATCACCAAAAATTCACAATGACATGTGATCTAAAATTCCACTTCAAATATTCTCATCTGTAATTTGAATTTGGTGATATCCATAATAAATATCACTTTTTGTCAAAAAAAAAGTGTCATGTAATTGATTTATGAAATCAAACTATTTCATGAATAGGAAACTTAACTTTTTATTGCACTTATTGTTTCCTATGGTCAATAAATATGTACTAGGTATCATACATTATCACCACTAGTGAAGCATAAGCATTATGAGTATCACAAATAATACTTTCTTCTAACATCTTAGTACCATTTTTTTCCACTTATTTTGACATATGGGTATCTTTAAGGCCCAATGTTGAGTGGTTAATTTAATTTACTTATGATAATTTTTTAGAGAAATTGCTTTTGACATATCTATCAAGACAACTAAATGATTTATGATAATATCTTGTAGTTCTAAGAGTGTAGACCCCTTTAGTGGTTGTGACTTTATTAAAAATAATTGAGTCATAAATCCGTACTTACCATTTTTAAAAATATTTCATTTCCAATGAGAACTCACCAATCATGGAAATGTTGCATTAATCCATGTAGTTTAAATTTTCCACTCTTTGAATTGAAATACACAAATAAAATCTTTAAGAAAATCTCAATCATTCCAATGGTAGTTAGCCATTAGTTGCCAAAAATAATGTTTATGTACCGTAGAAAAATTTATCCCTTTACATTTTCACACTTGTTTGGGCGCTCCCTACTAAAATCGGCTTCTTTATGCCTTATTTGGTCCTATTTTGCATCCACAAGCCTTATTTAATGCATCTTTCCAAGGATAATCCTGACACATATCTTAAGACCAATAATAGCTTAATATTTTTGGTTTGTATGGCCTAGATTTAGTGATTTTGGACTCATACGCCACCTCAAGTGCGTATGGGTCCCACCTAAGTTTTGGGGCCTAAACCTAAAATTGGCATAACAATTAACAATTATTGGAATTTATGTCCCAAGCTTAGCCTATTGGGACTCATACACCCCAACTAGCATATGAGTCCCACTTAACTTGGACCTATTTTGAATTCAATTCTTGGTAGGATTTTATTCTCCTAGAATTGATGTCATCTTGTAGTGTTGCAATTTCAAGAAATTTGGTATAAACAAGTATAAATATAAGGTTATTTCACATATTTTCTCCTAGAAATTTTCATGAGCAGGTGTTATCTAAGAATTCAAGTATTTTGGATAATTATTCAAGATTCAAGCATCATGTCAAAGTCATCATGCATCATGTTTTTTTTTGAGCTAACATTTATGATGTAGGTTCTTATGATTCAAACAAGCATTTACAACATACAATCGAAAAATCAAGATCTACATTCATGCTAGCCATCTCATACAAGATTGTAGCCTTTGTTCGAAGGGTTTGGTGAGTTGCAACATAGATTATTTTTTCATTAATCATTCCTTCTTTCTATTTCATTTCATTTCAATGTTTGATTACGAAAATAGTGTTTGGCTAAGGAAAACCCCTATTCGCTAACAAAAAAACATGTTTCCCTCTCTTTGTTTAGTTATTTGTAGATTTATGTTGAAGATCCATTGAAGAGAAATATTGGAGAATTTTTTTGAAAGTTACAAAGTTGTCAAAGTTGTCATCTACACTGCAAGATCAGAGAAAGTCACTTATAGGTTGCAATTCAGTGTTTCAGACTCAAAGATAGAGGAGGAGAGAAGCTACTGGAGAATACTAGAAATATATCAAAGTTTTAGATCAACCTTGATATTGGGACTAAATGGCCACTTGTGGCATATGAGTCCCAGTATACTAGATTTCAAGAATTTTCTTTAGATCCTGGTTTAGTAGTTCTAGATTCTGGATTCAACTCAAAATCCTAAACTAGGACTAAATCGCCCCTACTGGCGTATGAGTCCTAGTGTTCTTTAAAACTCAAAATTTTGGGAGTGCAAATCTTATTTCAATAATTTTCAGTTTCCAAGTGCCCCTTTGTCTTTTCTGAGTTCATTATTCTAGTTTTCAGTTTCATACTCTAGGTTGCATTATTAGATTTGCATATCATTTGCATTTACTTCTTTCCAAGAATTTTCTTGGTGGTGAACCCCCTTTTATCTTTAATCACAACCCAAGGAAACCTTATTGCAGATATTTTTCCCTCATTCCATCCCTAGATTAAGATCTTTAAGGTTTCCTTGAATGAAACTTGAAGGAAATAGGTGGAGGAACCCTAATCCCCCTTTAGTTATACCTCCCAAAAAAAAGAACGCCAATTTTCTTCATTTCATTTTGGTGAACCTAGCCTTTAGAACACCTTATTTTCTGATTTGGAGTGCATCATAGTCCTAGATCTACCATACATTGACTTTGCATTAGGTTTGGCATTAGTTAATTTTCATCTAGGGTTTCTAAATCTTGCATTAGTGAAATTGCATATAGGTTTCATTTTTGCCTCTTGCATCATTGAATTTCATTTGAAATCTATAATTGCACATTTTCTAGACATCATTCAAACCAGAAAACCTAAAATTCTCTCAAAATTTACTGAAATTAGTGTAAAAACCCTAATGTAGGCCTCATACGCCCCTCTGGGTGATTTAGTCCTAGTACAGGTGGTTTTACCCAAATTTTGGGTATTGTGTGTGGACTAATTTTTAGCAGTTGAACCTTTGAAAAAACTTAACTGGGACTCATACACTCCTCTGGGAAATTTAGTCTCTTGTCAGACTTGAAACGACATTTTATAGCATTAGAAACTCTATTTTTGTTCTTTCTATTATTGTTGTTAGATTTATGTTTTAGATTATTGAGTTGTTGTTACATTCATTTCATTAAATCTAGTTTAATTGGGTGCATTTACATAAAAATTAAAATTAAGGAATCACATTGCATTTAGCTTACATTTCATTAATTGTCCCTTGCATGAGCTTTACAACTTGGTGTCCTATTGCTAATACTATAGTGAGATGTAGTTCGAGACTCATTTCATCCCATAATAGCACAATCGTTATGGATCTTAGGTTATCTATCTCTTTTACTACTAGAGTTGGCATTCTAGTTCACTAGGAATGGACCATACCCTAAACAATTATTTTCCTTAAATTAGTGTGACAAGTGTTGAAACAATGGTTACTAGCATTCCTCAAGAAAACATAATCCAAATCCATGAATACTCATCAAATCTACAAAAACAATTGAGTACTAAAAAAATTTCAACCACTGCTATCCCTACCATAGATAACATACACCACATGATTGAAAGTGAAGAAGGAATAGAACTTGCACATAACCAACGTTATATTTTTTGAAAACTCACTAGTTGTGCTCAACCTTCAAAAAATGTCCAAAGTCAAGGATGAACTCAAATTCCTCTTCCCATAAAAATTGCCTTTATTCCTACCTATACCAACCCTCAAGTTACAACAACAATACAACCTACTAGTAATGTCTTTCCTACCTTGCGTATTTCCTCTAGAAATCCTTGTACATTTGTGGCATCTTGAGTCATATCTCCTACCACTTTTCCTCACATAATAATTCCATTCACTTCCCACTCCAACACATTTACACCTCCACCATATTCACCTCCATCTTGCAATACAGCCAATGGCACCATCCTTAAATAATTTTTGCAAAAAATTGTGCATCCCTTCAAAAGAATATTTCCACCATAAATCAAAATCAAAATGGCCAACCTACATACTATGTCAAAAGAAATCCTTTTTCCTTGGAGATATGAGAATACCAATACCACTACGTATAGAGATTCCTAGGTTTGAGAAACATGGAGGGAAAATAGATCCTTCTAATCATGTTTCTTCTTATACTACCTTGTGCATTGATTTTGTCCTTGAAGATAAGCTCTTGGCTAAAATTTTCCCTATTTCCTTGAAAGATAATACCTTAGAATGGTTTTCCTCGTTATCGAACAACTCAATTCATTCATTCAATGAACTTGTTGAGGTCTTTATAAACAATTTCCATGTGCAGATTGTAAGTGTGAAATACGTATGAATGTAAATACACTTCTTAATGAAACATTATATCAAAGATTCTATAATTAAACTAATTTAAAACAAGAAACTTGAAAGTGTCTCATTGTCTCCTATCTCCAAATATTTATCAACTCAATAAGCTCTCAGATTTAATAAGACACTATGACTGTTAAAATGATAATTTAAAGAGCAAAATGATGCTGATACAATGATCTAATCCTATATGATAATATCTAAATGATAAAAGGAAGCTAGTTTAATCTATGAACTAGACATGAAAACTGATGGACAAAAGCTACATTATGCAGCCATGATTGCTTGATGATTGCTTCATTCTATTTTTGTAGAGTAAGTTTGCATAGAGTTGGGATCCTTTCTTTGTTGTACAAGGATGTATTTATAGATTTCCCAACAACACATTTGCACAAGGGTAGAAAATAGAGGCCTATATTCAATTTGGAGGACTGAATGGTGAGAGATGAAGAAGTTGGAGAAGATTTTGGTATTGGTTCGTACCCATGAAAACACCAGGAAAGATGATAGGAAGAGTTGATGGAAGAGGATTGAGAGATTGATTCAAATTTGTCTCCAATTTGTCTCCATAGTTTCCCGTGAAGATTGAATCAATTAATTTAGACATAAATTTGACATAAATTAGACATATGATATCTAATTTGGTTTTGAGTAAATAGAGGAATTTGATTTATGCCTTTATTGAAATAGTTTGATTTATTTAAATTAGCAAAAGGGAAATAAATAATTTAATAAAACAAACTATAAGAGTTGTTTATTAAATTAGAATTAAAGGAAATGATAATTAAATAGTAAAGTGTTTTTAACCTTTGTTTAATTTATTTAAATGATGTGATAGAATAAAATATGGGAAATTGATAATTAAATAAAATAAAGTATTTTTTTTGTTTATATAATTAAGATGAAATAATAGAAGAATTTAGAAGAATTTAAATGTGAACTATATAAATAAATATTTCTATTTATTTAATAGTAGAGGAATTTAGGATAATTAATCAAATAAGTCATATTCAATTAATCGGATTCTCTAGACCAATTTTAGGTGTGTACACACATGACTCCTAAGATGGCCTCAGCTAATTTGATGATATGTACACATAAAGATGATTAAAAGGTTACTAACTTTATTTCATGCTACCAATTGATTTATTCCCAAATCAACCTAAAGATTCCCAACCTTCACCTTCAAAAAAAAATCATTGAAAAAATACAAACTAAGATACAAGATAAGATTGACATGATAAATTTTCCTTCATTCATACACATGTGTACTTCCCTTCATGATTATCAAAACTCAATTAGTAGTCATGAAACAAAATCCACCTCTAGCTGACCTGAGAAGTCTGAATCCACAAACCAAAATAATTATCAACCTTTTAGGAAAAAAAATAAAGGTTTCCTTCAACTCAATCCCCCTCAACAAACTCAACATTTCGATTCCCAAGTGGCTACTATAGAGAAAAAAAATACTTTTACATTTTGGGGACCCATCTAGACAATTTATTCCCTTACCCAATACCCTCCACAACACAATGCCACAACTTCTAGAATATAAAATGATCACCTGGCCTCCCATTAAAACTCTTGATCCTAATAATGCTTTACCTTCAAACTTTAGATCAAATTCTTATTGCCATTATCATTGAAAAATGGACACGACATAAAACATTGTAAGCATCTTAAACATCTTGTGCAAGACCTCATTGATTTTGGTCACCTTCAAATTAGAGGTGGTAATGATCAAGGTAATAAGTTTGTTGTCCCTCCTAACCAAAACTTGTAAATATTTATCAACCCTATGCAAAACCACAATATTTCATTTGTCAAAGCTAGTGAAACTAATAAGAATGATGTGATGAGTGTTGACATGGATGATGACAACATTGATACTATTAAAGAAGGTCCTATGGATACTGATGAACAAAATCCTGTGGATAATATGGTTATATTGATCGAAATTATACTTTAGAAGGGCCAAAATAAAAATCCTCTTGGCATTTCTTTCTCATCTAAAGATTTAATTAGAAATGCACCTGATGGTCCTCTTTACATAGCCAACCGAATTAATGATTAATTAGGTGAAAAATAGGGTAGACCCAAATGCCTGAGCAAGAGGATTCACCACTAAAATTCTTCGAACTAAATCACTATAAAAAGATGTAATTATGAGAGCCAAAAGATCCAAATAACAATAAAAAATGCTACCTAACTATTATAGCAACTATGGGGGAAGTTCTTAGAGCATACAAAACTGTGTACCTAGTAAAACGGTTATTTTTGAGCTACAGAGGACTCATTCGCCTTCAATGGCGAATGCGTACTTTTAGGGTTACATAAAACTAATTTCAGGGTCTTGTTCCTTGATGTTTGCACTCTCGAATTCCCTATTGAAATTATGTATGCAATTTTGTAGCTTTGAATCGATTTTGTACTTTGATAACTTTGACAATTTTGCTCCAAATCTTTCTCTTCAACATATAAATCTGCAATTACACACTCAAGGGTAGAAAAACTTGTTGATTGTTAGTGAATAGGGCTTTTCCTCGATCAAACCCCTTTTAGGTAATTAAACAAAATGATGAAATAATGAAATTGAAGCATGAAACCAAAAATGTATAATGATGATACCTTGGATGTTGTCTTGGATGAAAATTTGCAATCTAACATGAAGCGGCCATGAAAATTGTAGATCTTGATCTCAAATAATGCTTGAAAGATGGATCTCCAATGCTACATCAACTTTCTTAGCTCAACAACATGCATGAATTCACTAGACCCTTGAAATGATGAAATGAGTTTGAATTCTTGCAATAAACTCTTGATAATTTTCCCTTGAATGCCTTTTAAATGCTCTATAATTCTCTTATGAATGTACTCTTGAGTGCTCATGAAGATCTAGGACTTCTTAAGATGAAACTATGTGAGTTAACCCCTTATTTATACTAAATTTAGAGATTAACTCCGAAATTCAAATAATTCAAGCCAACCTTAGATCTAGGTATTCAAATCATAAGTATCCAACCACAATTAAATTAAAAAATGGGTGTCCTACTCAAGGAGGACCCATTCGCCACTAAAGGAAAATGGGTCCTGGCATAATTTCTAGGACCAAGCTTTGGGGAGGTGAAATAACATAGAAAACCCACCTCAAAAATGAAAATAAAGGGATGTCCTATGTGGAGAGGACACCTTGTGCCAATAAAGGTGAATGGATCCTAACAACACTTTTTAAGACACCAAATTTTCCAAATTAAATGTCATACAATATCATTATTGGGTATCAAGGTAGATCCTTCAAAATAGGGTTTGAATTTGAATTAAAGAGCCAATTAAACTCTAATTAACTACAATTAATTAAAAGGACCCTAGATAAGTTTGAAAGTGTGTTGTAACACTTTACAACAGCTAAATAAGGTACAAATTATGTACATTTATTTAAAAGGGGCCCATTATGCTTAATTCATTAAATAAACTCTAGAAAAGTGTGAAAGTGTGTTACAACACTTTACAACATTTGAAAAGGACAATTTAAGGTACATTTTAATTAAATAAGGACCCTAAAATGATGTGTGAACTGTTTGTAAAATAGGGGAGAATAACCTTCCTATTCTATGTAGGTCATTCAAATATGTCCTAAGAACCCCAATTGGATTGACTATCAACCTCAGAAGATGAGTCAATTCATAATTAGGAGGAGTTAGGAGGGGGTTCTTTTTAGCTTTAAGGGCTTCACCACCAAGAAAATGCTTGGAAAATACAATGTTGGAAACCACAATGTGATATGCAAACTAACCTAAAATGAGCTAATGAAAGATGCAAATAATTAAAATATGCAACACCAAGTTAGGGTATGTGTATCTAGGAATTTTGGAGATGCAATGAGGATTATGGAAATGTAAATAAGCTGTCAAAATGTACCTTGGATGACTAAGGTGCCCAAGATGGCATATTAGTCCCACTGCTATTTTTTGAGGCAAATACAAAATCTTCGGATGTCGAAACCAAATCTGAAGGAATCCCTAAAGGATATTCTTGGGAGGACTAAGCTCCCAAGTCTGTACTTTCTTCCTTTCGGATCTCAAGTTCTGAAGCATTCTGATTTGAACTATAGGTGAGTTTCCATGAAGATGACAACTTTGCAATGCAAGTTTACAACTTTTACAACTTTGCACTCCACGTGATATTCAAGTCTTCAACCTAGATCTGCAAACACAAATAGACAAGATGTGAATTTTTTTTTGATTGTTAGTTATTGGGGGTTTTCCTTTCGTCAAACACCTTGTTGGTAATTAGACCTTGAAATGAAATAGAAATGGTGAATGAACAACAAGCAATGATACAACTCACCAAACCCTTGTAGAGTCTAAAAACTTGTGCGAAATGGCTGCAATGGATATGGATCTTGAAATACTTGATAGATCTTGAATTGCTTCCTTGGTTGAATAGAAACCCTACATCACAAAATTTAGCACAACAACACACATGATGCTTGAATCTTAATGATGGCTCCAAATGCTTGATGAATTTCTCTTGAATGCACTTGATCTCAAAAAATTTCTGTAGGAATGAATACTTGAATTCTTAGGATGACAATGAGTGAATGCACCTTGTATTTATACTTGTATATGCTTAATATTCTGAAATTGTATGACACCAAGCAAACATAGGAACTCATTAAATGAAGGAGGCTAACTCCTACTAGAATTTGAACTTAAATCCCGAAAATGACTCAAGGAGGACTAAGATGCCCTAGGTGCTGTCTTAGTCCCAAGTGATGAAACTTCGGGCACAGACACCAAAAAGGGGCCCAATTAAGATTCCTCAAAATCAAGGTCCCAAAACCTCGGGGGGAAAAAGGCACCCTAGGTAGCAGTTTAGTCTTGACTAGAAATCAGGAACAAACAAATTAGAATCATTAGGAGATCATGTATGCATTGGAGAATGTCGATATTAACCAAAAAATATACCATTCATAGGGTTGTGGACAAAAAACAGGACCAATTAAGCCATAAAGAAGGATAAATAAAGCAAGGTGGGACCAAACAAGTGTGAAAATGCAAGGGTATGCATTTTAATACACTACAGTTAGCCCCCACTTTAGTTAGAGGATTAACTTTCTTCAAACTCACACTAAAGTAGCCAACCACGCAATCAAGAGGGGGTCAAATGTAAAAATGCTAGTAAGATAGGAAGACAATAATCAAGAGGGTGGCCAAGCTCCCATGATCAATATCCTATGGTAGACCAACATAGGCACAAATAAACACACTTGTGGATGATATATGAAGCCAAAATCAGATCACAAACATACACCATCAAAGACAAGAAAAGGGAAAAATGAAAAGAACTACAACACATCAAGCTTTGACTGGTCATCCAACGTGGTGAACGAAGTCTAGGCTTGAAGAGGGTTTACAAGTGGAACACGTTGTCCACTTTGTAAATAAAACACACACTCATGAGGGCTATTTGGAGCTAGTTTTCCTATAGGTGAGCCCCAAGAGGGAACATATCAAATCCATACCTCCATGAATTTGATAAGGTACAAGAATGTATGCTCACATGAGCTAGTTAAGCTAATTGTTCACTTGGTGATCCCTACTGGGTCCATATCAAAGTCATACCTTCATGACTCTCATAAGGAAAAAAGGAAAAAAAAACACTCACATGGGCTAGTGAAGCTAGTTGTTCACTACGTGAGCTCTAGGAAGTCCATATCAAAGCCATACCTCCATGACTTTAATAAGGAAAAACTTGGAAAGTGCAATGCAACAAGAAAGAGAGATGTTCAAAGGTATTTTGCATAGTTCATGTAAGGTCTTACTCTTAGGGGACATCATTCCTAACGTCTCCAAGAGAGGACCAATCAAAGAATAAAAGATTCACCACTTAGGGGATGTAGTGCATCACATGACCACTAAGAGAAATATAATATGCTAGTATAGGTCACACTCTTGAAGGACATTACTCCTAATGTCACCACAAAGAGGAAAACACATCATATGAAGTCAAAAAATCACATCAAGGAACATGGAAACACAAATGCAAATGAAATTATGCCAAAATAAAGCCAATTTATGTGCCCACTTTAAAGAAATTGCTAACACTATACTTTGAGCAATTACTTTAAAGTAGCCAAAAGATGAAAAAGAAAGAGAGGGTTGCCCCCAAAAATACATAAGGGATCTATGTATTTGGGGTCAGTATCTATCTTTGTTGCAATAATATTAGAGAGCTCAGAATCGTTATCATTCCCCAAATAACACAAAATCGGAAGAATGACACAAAGAGAATGAAAAAAAAAAGAAAAGGATTTTGGGTCAAAATGGAAGAGACTCGATGCCTTGCATCATCCCCAAAAGGAAAACACGAGACAAAAATAAAAAAGATAAATGAAAAGGAAAAAGCTTATGACATAGAGAAGAATGAAGGTACAAATAGATGAATGTACAAAGAGAGAGAAACGTCAAACAAGACATCATGGGGGATCACAATACGTACATGCAAGTGAAATAAAAAATAAAAATAAAAGAAGACTAGTGAGGAACATGCAGATCAATCATCCAGTAGGTCATCTGCATCCCAGTCTTGTTCAGTATATGTGGAATGAAAAACACTAGCGAGAGGGATAACATCAAGTGTTGTACTAGGAGAATCACCAAGTTCAACACATGGTGAATCGCTTAGTTTAGGGGGTTCATCATGGTTGTTATCGTTTAAGCTCATGGATGAGGAAAATAACAAATTCAACTCATTATGCACTTCCTCAAAGATTTTAGCTGTTTCCTCATCATCATCCAGGTTAACCACAATTGGAGGACGAATGATAATATCCATAGAAATTTTTGATCTTTGTTGTGGTGAATTTATAGTTTCTAGTAAGAGAGGAGTCTCATCATTTATTGCTTATATCAAGTTTGGTTTTTTATTTTCAATGTTTTTCTCATTATTCATCTTTCAAGAAATATAATGATGCCTACGCCTACACTCTCTAGCATTGTGGTTCCTATTATTATGATTTTCAAATTGTGTTAGTGTAGGAGTAGGTTGATCAACCATAGGTTCATTTTCTTCTTGTGAGGGAAGAAAAAAATAAACCATGGAAGTTTGTTTGATCACTTTCTCTTTGGATCTATAAATTTGCTTAGGTGGTAGATTAGGACTTGTTTGGTTTTCTCTAGGTCTCTTGTAGGAAATAGGTAAGGGTGTGTTTATGGATAGGTCTTGATTTTCTGGAAGGGCTTTAGGTGCAACATTGTCTTTTTTGGGTGGTGGAGGTTCAAGCATGAGTGCAGGTTCGATCATGGGTCGAGGAAAGTTTTCAAGGGATAGCTTGGTTATGCACTTTTCTTTGAACTTTTGGTAGCATAGGAAAAGGAAGTGTTCACGCTGTCTTATAGGTTCCATGGGCTTAGGATATAAATAATATAAGAAGAAATTTCCAAAAGAAGATGAGGGTTTAAAGCCATTATGGTTTATGGTGAATATTTCATTTCTGATTGGAAACTTTAAGAATTTATGGACAATGTAAGGGACCGTATTCATGGAGCAAAGCCATTTGTAGCCTAAATTCACATGAAATTGGTATGAATTAGATATAATACAGAATGATACATTTGATTTATTCGATCCTACTTGTAAAGGGAGTGTGATTGAGCCCATCGTAGCAGGAGAAAAGCCATCATGCTTTTTAATCCATGCTTTTAGTTTATCATAGCTATTTTGAGTGAGTTCATACACATATAAGAGTCTGTTTGTGATCACATTCTTCCACATACGAGATCAATTAAAATCCCAAGAGTGGGCTTGTTATTGATTCTATCGGCTATGTAAAGAGGACCATCAGGTGCATGTTTAATTTTTTCTTCTGAAGAGAAAGTAATGTCAATAGTTTGTTGTTTATGAGGATCTATGTCAATCACTCCTATCTTTGTATCAATAAGACATTTTTCATTAGTATCCATAGGACTCTGTTCATCATCATCCATAGTATTTTGTTCTTTATTGCTTATATTTTCATCATCTGTGTCAAAATTTATCACATCAGTCTTAGTTTCACTAGCCTTAACAAATGAAATATTATGCTTGGGCATAGGATTCATAAATATTTCCGAGTTTTGGTTGGGAGGAGCTACAAAATTATTACCTTTGTCATTCAAAACTCCAATTAGGATATGATTGGAATCAATGAGGTCTTGCACAAGATGTTTAAGATTCTTGCAATGCTCTGTGTCATGTCCTTTTTATTGGCGATAAGCATAATAGGAATTGTGTCTAAATCTCATAGGTAATGGTTTGCTAGGGTAAAGGGTTCTGATGGGAGGTAAGGTAAGCATGTTTTTTTTTAAGAGTTGGGTCATGATATTGTGAAGGGTTTCAAGTAAGGGAGTCAATTGTATTTGCAGATCCCCAAATATATAAGGATTACTCTTCTTTATAGCGACTACTTGGGTATCAATGGGTTGGGTAGGTTGAGAGGTGTAATTTAGCTGAAGGAAACTCTTAGGTTGTCTTTTGAAAGGTTGATAAGTGTTTTGGTTTGATGTTTTAGAATTTTAGGATGAGTAGGAGTAGCTTTTGGTTCACTAGCACTTACAACATTTTGATACTATCGAAGGGCAGTGCATAGCTACATGAAGGAAGGAAATTTCATCATAGTGAGCTTATCCCTTATCTTGTTTTATAAGTTTTCTATGAACATCTTTTGAAGGTGGGAATCAAGAATCTTCACACTGATTTGGGAATAAAGCAAATGATAATGTGAAATAAATTCAGTGACTTTTTCACCTTCATTTTCCTTGCATCTCATCAAATCAACCAGTGTAATTATAGGAACCATGTGCACTTGGAAATGGTTAATAAAGGCCTCAACAAGTTCATTGAATGAACGAATTGAACTATTCGATAATGTAGAAAACTAGTCCAGGGCCATATCTTTCAAGGATTAAGGAAAATATTTAGCCAAAAGTTTGTCCTCAAGGATAAATTCACTACACAGAATAGTGAAGGAATTAACATGATTAGTAGGATCTCCCTTTCCTGCATATTTCTCAAATCTAGGGATCTCTATACCTTGTGGCATCAGAGTTCTCAAAATATCCAAGGATAATGGATTACTCATGACATAGTATGAAGGAGGACCATTTTGATTTTGATTTATGGTAGATACTTGGTGTTGAAGGGATGAAAATATTTTGTAAGAGGTGGTTAATGATAGGATCAGTTCTTGTGGTGTGAGATGGAGATGGATATGGTGGTGGTGTGTATGTGTTGGAAGGAAAATAAATGGATTGCTTGTGGGAGGAGGTATGAGATTAGATGCCACATAGGTATAAGGAGAACTAGTTGAAATGTGTGAGGTAGGAAGGATATTACTAGTTGGTTGCATAGTTGTGGTCACTTTAGGAATTATGTAGGTTGGAATGGATGTTATGGTTGAGGAGGGAGGAGTTTGATTTCCTCCTTGAACATTTTTTGAATTTTGAGCACCATTAGTGGTGGGAGGAAGATGTTTTCCAAAGATGTGAGCTATGTTGCGTACATCTTCCATTCATTCATCATTTTCCATCATGCATAGATATACTATATATGGTAGGTATAACAGTGTTGGAAATGTTTTCAATACTCACACTATCTTGTAAATGGGATAGGTCTTCATGCATTTTCATTATGTTTTCTTGAGGAATATGATTAACCTTTTTTTGAACATTTGGCATAGCACTTGTAGGTAAGGTAGGCATGGAAAAAGAGGTGTCAAATATACGGTCCATACCTAGTGAACTAGTGCCAACACAAAAAGTAAGAGAGCTTGATAACCTAAGATCCACAACAAGTGTCTTATCGTGGGATTTCATGAGTCTCGCACTTCATCTAACCACAATATTAGTAGTAGCACACAAATTACTACAACTCATACAAGGGATAAAGCAAGGAAAGTGCAAAGAACAAAATCTCCTATGCTTGCAATATAGCAGAAATGAAAGAAATTGGAATAACAAAAATTCTGGAAACTTAAACTAAAAACTGAAAGCAGCCCGTAGAAACATAGAAAATAAATTTCAGACCCTAAAAATTTGAGTCATTGAAGTCAACAAGGACTAAGACCCTAGTAAGGGTGTTTTATTCATGGTGAGATTCTAAATTTCTAGAGGCTGAAACAAACAACAAATACTAGAGAGAGGATTATAAGGGAAAAAAACCTCAGAGGGACTAAGACACCAGGAAGGGTGTTTTAGTCCTAGCAAAGGTTTTCATAAGAAAAATGACAAATTTTGGCTTGATAAAAAAATTCTCAGATTTCCCACCCAAGGACCTGATGTTTGGAAACAAAAATATTGCAAATGGATGCAAAGAAAAGTAGTGACTAACAAGAAATTGAATGAAATTTTTCAATTTTTAATGAAATAACAATGTTTCTAAATACAATTAAGAGAATGAACAATGCACTTTTTAGTTTTTCAGTGAAATGAAATGATGCAAGAAAGTAAAAATGTAACCTATATGCACTTTCACTAATGCAAAAATAGGAAACCCTAAATGTAATTTCACTAATGCAAGATGCAAGAAACCCTAGATGTACAATGAAATGAATGAAATCTAGATCTAGGACTCTAAAGGACTCCAAATCAGAAAAACAAGAATTCTCAAAGAAGCCGAGTTCAACAAAATGAATCGTAGGTAAAATAGGGGAGGAAAACCTTCCTATTATATCTAGGTCATTCAAAATATATCCTAGGAACCCTAATTAGATTGCCTATCAATCTCATAAGGTGAGTCAATTCACAATTAGGAGGACTTAGGAGGGGGGTCTTTTCATATTTAAGGGGTTCACCACCAAGAAAATTCTTGAAAAAGACAATGTTGGAAAATATAATGTGATATGCAAACTAACCTAAAATGGGCTAAATGAAAGATGCAAATAATGAAAATATAAAACACCAAGTTAGGGTATGTGTACCTAGGAATTTTGGAGATGAAATGAGGATTCTGGAAATGCATTTAAGCTATCAAAATATGCCTTGGAGGACTAAGATGCCCAAGATGGCATATTAGTCCCACTAGTATTTTTTGGGGAAAATACAAAATCTTTGGATGTTAGAACCAGATTTGAAGGAATCTTCGAAAGATATTCTTGGGAGGATTAAGATTCCCAAGATGGTGTATTAGTCTCGCTCTAAATTTCTAAAAAGTCTGAATGTGGTCCTGATTTCCCAAGTCTGCACTTGTTTCCTTTCAGATCTTAGGTTCTGAAACAACCAGATCTGACCTATAGGTGAGCTTCCATGAAGATTAGAACTTTGCAATGAAACTTTGCAACTTTGTAGTCCAAGTGATCTTCAAGTCTTCAACCTAGATCTAAAAACACAAATTGAAAAGATGTGAAAAACTTGTTGATTGTTAGTGAATGGGGGTTTTCCTTGGTCAAACACCTTATTGGTAACTAAACCTTTAGATGAAATATAAATGATGAATGAAATGGTGAATGAACAAAATAAAATGCTACAACTCACCAAACCATTGTAACATCTACAAACTTGTGTGAAATGGCTGCAATGGATGTGGATCTTGAAATGCTTGCTTGAATGAATCAAAACCTGTTGACGGTGTTTTCTGCACGACAACAACTCAGACAGAATATGATATCCTATCTCTCTTGAAAGGTAAATCTCTATGGGAAAAGAGATAACCCCAAGGTCTCTAATGTCAGGTCTTGACAATGCAAATAAAAAAACTCAGAGATAATGTGAAAATGCTGGTAATCACAAAGGGACCTTACTACAAGCAAATATTGGACTCATATTTATCAAATCTGATGATATGTTGATACTTCAAAGCCTAATCTTAACCCAGATAATAAAATAAATAGCAAAAGATAAGAGTTTAAGAGAGATCTAAGATTAAAATTACTCCTAAAATCAATCACAACAATGATGAATGCTTCAAATGAACAAATCTCCAATAAACCAATTTCTACTTAATCAAGGACAAGCCTACAACTCCACAAAATTGGTGTAATCTTCTGGGGAAACTGAATATTTTCAGACTATGAACATTCATCCACATACCCAGTAAATGGCGCAATGTAAACAAGCATCCACAGTTGAACTTAGCACAAAATAAGGCCAAGACTAACTTTACACAACAACTTACAATCAACAAATTTCTAAAAGTATGGACTAGAGATCGATCAACATCATTAACATTTCACCATTATCATGAAAGAACTGAAAACTAACATCTAACACTGAGAATCAAGAACAAGAAACCATAATTTTTTTGAAACATAACACAATGTTTTTCAAATCAACAACCCATTTGCATTATCTTCTCCAGCATTACATAGCAATTTCCATTCTCTCTCCTCTCCTACGACTACTAACTTGTAGAATCTAACTTCTAACTTAGCCAATTCTATCTTTTTAGCCTCTGATCAGCTATTCTCTAACCTTTTCTAACTCATTACAAATGAGAAGGCACTGGCCTTTTATAGAAAATTACATTTTGAATCAATGGCCAAGATTTAATTCATCCAATGACATAAATTACACTTCTAGAAGCATCCAACTGTTACATTTAATTTGGGAGCTCATGGTACATCATCATCCAATCAATTGCATTCAGTTGCATTATGGCCCAATGACATTAATTTTGAGAAAATCCTCATTGGAGAATAAATACAACTTCACATGTATTTCCTTGTTAAATGCACCTCTCCAATTGGTATACAATTGGTGGCATGGATTCTTATGCAGGCCCCACTTTAATATTTGAGTTGAACTTTTCCAGATTTACCTCTTAGCACGAATCCATATGCAAGTGCCCCTTTTTTAAATTATTTAATCCTGAAAAATAGATATCATCATTAGTAGCTCACACATCAAAATCTGATCCAAATTAAATTTAAATACAATTTTGGCCCCTTTAAAAAAAAACCTTACATTTTTTTTATAGAAGGTTTCCCTTTTCAAAAACTTTCACTTTTTGGAATTTTTTTTTAAAATAAAAATGTATTTAAAAAAAAATTCCATTTTTGAAAATTTTGGGATTTTGAGGGCTTGAAGGATTTTTCCAAGGAAATTTGGGAAGGGTCTGAAGGAATTTTCGGAAAAATCCACCCAAGAAGGATAATCTCGAAATTCCAAGCAAGGTCAAAATCCCCTAAACCTCATAACTTTTTTTCTAGAAGGAATTTTTAAAAAGTTCAAAAAGCAACTTGGCCTAATGTTTTATCCTCTATCCATTGGTGCAAAAATATTTATAGATCACATTGAAAATTCACTTCAAAAATCCCCATTTCAAAAATTCAAGGCCCCAAAATGCTTCAACATACCACCCCCATCAAACCAAATCAAGACTTAATCCCAAAATAACCCCTAAGAAGAGAAAAATCGGAAATTGGCAAAGCCAAGGTGCAAAGATGTAGAAGAAAAAGAGGGTCCTCGCCTCTGGTGGGGTGTGTGTGCAAAAAGTGCACAACAAAAGCCTACATCACAAATATTAGCACAACAACACACATGATGCAAGAATAGTTTTTGACATGATGCTTGAATCTTGATGATGGCTCCAAATGCTTGATGAATTTCTCTTGAATGCACTTGATCTCATAAATTTTCTATAGGAATGAATACTTGAAAGCTTAGGATTAAAATGAGTGAATGGACCTTGTATTTATACTTGTCTATGCTTAATATCTTGAAATTGTATCACACAAAGCCAACATATGAATTCATTAAATGAAGGAGGCTAAATCCCATTAGAATTTGAATTTAAATTCCAAAAATTACTCGAGGACTAAGACACCCTAGGTGGTGTCTTAGTCCCAAGTGATGAAACTTAGGGCACAAACACCAAAAATGGGCCCAATAAAGATGCCTCAAAATCAGGGTCCTGAAACCTCGAGGGGACAAAGATGCCCTAGGTGGAGTTTTAGTTCTAACTAGAAATCAAGGATACACCAATCATAAGCATTAGGAGGTTATTTATGCATTGGAGAATGTCAGGATTAACTAAAAAAATATATCGTTCATAGGGCTTGTGGATAAAAAATGGGACTAATTAAGCCATAAAGAAGGATAAATAAATCAAGGCAGACGCAAACAAGTGTGAAAATGAAAGGGTATTCATTTTACTTCACTACATTGTGAATGTGTACAACACATAACAACACTATTCTAAGATACAATTGAATCAAATTTACGTCAATTATCCAAATTAAGTGTGAAAAAGGATTAATTTTTTCAACACTATATTTTTCCCCCACTTTAGTGAGAGGATGACCCCATGTCAAACTCACACTAATGTATACATTCAAGACACTTAAGTATGCAAAAATGACTAAGATACGTAATCATACCTGGTCAAAGGCTAATAAAGGAAAACAAAAGGATCAAACACAACTATCCCAACGTGATGTGGAATGGGGTTGTTTGTCCAAGAAAAAGGATGAAGCTTCGATGGTCCAACATGATGTGAAACACATCTAGGATATTTTTTCATATGCTTCTCACTCAAGGGTAGTGGAACCTCAGTCTATCCACTAAGTGAGTTATCCCAAAATATGTATGCTCACTCTAGGGTAGTGGAACCTTAGTTTTTCCACTAGGTGAGTTATCCCAATGAAGTGGAAAATAAGAGAATCATATTAGCCTCCCATACCATGCTGAAGTTATCCTCTTGACAACATTGATAAGGCACCACAATGTAATGCTTTTGTAAATTATTTTGTAATGTAAAATTTTGTTAAAGGAGATTTTTCTTTGTTCATGTAAAGGTCTTATTCTTAGGGAGCATTACGCATAATGTCTCCAAGAGAGGACAAGTTGAGGTTACAAATCATCACTCATGGGATTCCTCATTCTCATCATTCCATGATGGTAGAATGTACACTCTTGGATGGAATCAAACCCAATGACACCACCAAGAAAAGGACACATCACAAGAAAAAGAAAAATCATTCCATGAAATTTTTTCAAAAGATGTCATCGATGTAAGCCCCCACTTTAAAGCAGTTGCTACACCATTATTGAGAGAAATTTCTTTAAATTAGCCCAAATTTTTTTCCTTAGACATGAGAGCTTTCTTCAGAAAACCCTATGCCAAGTCATATGTTTCCAAAATAAGTTGCATCATTTAGTAGGAAGGAAGGATTTCCCCCAAAAAACACAATGCTAAACCTAGAAAGAAAAGTATGTCACATGCGAGCCCACTTAAGATATGTCATCCACATCCCAAGCTTGCTCTTACATAAACATGGAATGTGGTCAACTAGCCAAAAGAGACAAGGAAAAGTGATATACGAGGAAAAATCTACCTAACCCCTTGCCCCCACTGAGTGCAAGACAAGGATGAGCCGAGAATGTATGATATGCTTCCCGTTGCAAAAAGGAAATGATTTTAAATTAATGTAAAAAATGCAAAAGTGAGTGTGCAATGATCCTAAAACTATTACATGGAAAGGGGCAACAACTAGTGTTACTGATTGTAATGAGTAAACAAAGTATCAAATTTATGCATATCTAATGAAATATTCCCACATGTAGTATCTATCAATTCAAGATGCACCAAAGTTAAAGTCAGCTTGGAAGAATCTTTTGTAAGGTTTTTGATATTAAGTGGAGTCCTTTTTGATGCTTTTGTTTCTTTTGAAGGAAAATAGCCAAGACTACTAATTGTTTCTTGCATGTATGTTTTATTTTCTTCTAAAGTGTTAAAAGTGGATTCTTTCAAATTTTGTGTTGTCATTACCACTTTTTGTATTCTATTGTTAGACTCTTTTGTTATGATCTTGTATTCTCCCATGAATGTAGGTATGAAATCAAAGGAATCCCAAGCATGTTCTAATAAATTTGTGACTTCTTCAATGTGATTTTCTTTTTCTCTCATTATGCAAACAAAGTTTAGGTTTAGGGTAAGCTTTGATTGTATACACTTTGTTGTATATATGAGAAATCTCATTGTAACTCAGTTTTTGTGAAACATTATTATCGTCGATTTTCCTTTTAGGTTGTTCTTAGATAATCATATGTTTATTTTGGACTTGTGGTTGTTGTGAGGGTGGATGAATGATAAGTTAAGGCTTAGGTAGTTCAATAATTAGAGGACCAAAGGGAGTTCTAATGTTCATACTCTCAACACACTTGTCCTGGTTTTCATGATGTCTTAGCAAAGGGAAATCTAATGTTACTTCATCATCTTTATATAAGGAAGTCACATCACTATTGTTTGAAATACATGTGTCAATTTTCTTATTTTCTTGCACCGTGATATCTTCCTTGGTAGGAGAGTTTTTAGGAGAGAAACATACTAGATGTTCACGACATTAAATGTTTGGTTCTTCTAAAATATCTTCATCATAATTAGGGTAGCTATCAATGGTTGTATTATCTTGATTATCAATGATGGACTTATATTTTTCAATAATAGGATTCTCATGACTTTCATTCATTATGTATTCTAACATGAAGATTTCGCCCCTAAGAGAAGGCCAAATTTGGTTGTCATGATTGTCTATGATTTCATCCTTTTTCTCGAAGGTCTCATTCTCTTGTTCTATAACATCTACCTTAGTAGAATAGTCTTTAGGAAAGGATGGAAAAATATGTTCATCATACTCCATGTTTAGATTTTTTAAAGTAACTTCATCACACATAGGGGAGGCATCAAGAGAAGGAAAACTATCATTGTCATGATTACCAATGATTGGATCCTCTTGTTCAAATAGACCTTTCCAAATGTTAGGGATAGTAGGAAGGAGCGGAACAATGCTATAAAATTCAATTATATCAGATCTTTTAATACCACCTGTAGACATCGAAAATTGGTCTAGGCCTACGAGCACCACTTTCGACATAATTTTCTATTATCCATGGTCATGATTAAATAATGTTAATTATTTAATTACCCTTTCTAACACATATTTCCTCTATTAATTAAATACCCCTTTTTCATTAATTCATTAATTTATAAATAACCTTTATTCAACCTTGATTAATTAAATAAATTGTAATTATTTAATTATGTCACTAACTAATTAATTCTTCCTTCTTAATTGAATAATAATAATTTAATTTACCCTTTGTCATATTTCAACTATAATTAAATATTTATTTTTTAATTTATGCAATTCCACCTTTACAATATTCAAATTAAATAAATTATTTTTATTTATTTAATTAAATCTCTCACTTTAAAATTTTGAATTAAATTAACATTTAATTCATATTTAATTATTTATGTCACATTCTTCTATCAATCAGTTGACTAATCATTCACTCACCTTCTGACTCAAGATCTATTTTTAGTTCTCTAGTTATCTCTGGATTCAACATCTGATTGTCTCTGCGAGAGGACTCTCTGTTGCAACTAGTCAGTTAACTAGTTCCAACTAGTACACATGATGTGTTTATTAATTAAATATATTTATTTAATTAATTAACTCATGTTTACATTTGAATGCATTATTCTTCAACTTCTAACTTTTTATTTGACATTCAAAGTCTATTTCTTCTATTTTCGAGGACTCTTAACTGAAGATTAAGATCTTGAACTCATGTTCTAACTCATGTTCTAACTTAATCTTTATCCTGCAGTATTTTTTTGACTCGTGTTCTAACTCATGTTCTAACTTAATCTTTATCCTATAGTCTTTTCTGACTCATGTTCTAACTCACGTTCTAACTTAATCTTTATCCTGCAGTCTTTTATGACTCATGTTCTAACTCACATTCTATCTGAGATAGAAATCACATCGCATGACATTCACCAATCTCGTTCATTGATCTCTCTTTTGAATCTGAGCTGATCGTTCGAAAACCCAAAATCTATAAAATGGCTTGTCATTATCATTATTCCTCCTCCCAAAATCATACACTTTTGAGAAGAAACTTATCTTTGATATTTTTCTTAGACATTCAATAAGGTTATGCTTGCATCAATAATGAAAATCCGAGCGTAAGAATACTAAAACAACAAAATGGAGAAGAGAAATCAAGATAATTCGAAGGAGTGAATGCATATTTGGTGAGATCTTTTCAATTCATTTGTTTAGTTATTCATTATGTTTACTTATTCATTCTTTGTTGTTTTTGATTTAGATTGTTTTTTAGTTTAGAATTAATCATTGTAATCTATGCAGCTAATAGCATCAATCTCCGAAGTAGAAATCTAGGTCATACATTTGGTGAACCCGACGTGAACACGCTTCAAATTTGCAAATCTTTTCGTCTTTCCATTTTTCCATTTTTTGGTTTTTTTGTAGGTTATCATATGACACACCACATTTGTCCTCACGCACCACATCTTCCATATTCCACGACGCATCTGAAATTATGCACCACATTTGTGAACCTATGCACCGCATCTTCCTATCAACAATTCACGAACTGCATCCACATGTCAACATCGAGCCGCATTTGTGGCTCGAAACGTCGCATCTGCCTGGTAATCATTTTTTTCACTTTTTAGCAATTTTTGTACATTCATATTTTCATTCTCACTGTTTAGGTTCTTTTTATTTTGGCTAATGTTTGGTTACAGTTGTGTTAAGGTGGATTAACTTAGTGTTTGCAGGATGAATCATAGAAGACCATAAAAACACAAACCATTATTTTCTGCAAGACGAAAGTCGAAGACACCAAAAATAAATTACTAATCATTTTGCATGCAAGACCTAATGAATTTTTCATTTTTATTTTTGTAAGCTTTATGCTTGGTAGTTAGATAATTTTCATTGGATTAAAAAGAACCATTGTTTGCCTTGTTTGGTGGAAAGCACATTTTTGTAACCCTTCATGATTCAATATATCAAAGTATCCTCTCCCCTTGTGCAATCATGCGATCTTGGGTGTAAGATAAATAGTTACTGACTCTAGAACTTGGGCCTTTCTTGGTGGGAAAAATACTCACCCCAAGATGACTCAGACTGGTAGCACGCTAGATGCCAAGCGACTTCCAGGTAGTCTATAAAAGTGGATTCTTGGGGAAACCCAAGAATCACACTCACTATTTTGACAACAAGAGAAAAAATGGTCTCTCACCGAAGTTGAATAGTGCCCCATGAATGAAATGCCCTTACTAAACACCTTGTTGTAGATTTACCAAAATCCTACATCTTTGCTGGTGCAACAGGTTCGGACCTATGAAGCCATCTTACATTCTTATAGTTCATGTGTGCAGATGAGATGTATGTGATAGGAGTTTCATGGGTACAATAGCATGGTTGCCTCATATAAGTGAGTGTCATGGAGGGGAGCCAGTGGGGTCAAGCTACTAGTCATCGGCCTTGAATATGCGTAGCTAGAGAAATCCAAGTAAGAATTCAGCAAGTATTGTCCACAAAGCCTAGGTTGTAAATTTTTTTTTGGTCTTAACAGTCCTACCATCACAAATTAAAAATACATTGATTTATGTGTTTGTTTTTGTTGTATTCATCAAAACACTTGATCAACAAAATGGATTCAATCAAAAAATCAACCTTCAGAAAAATGCAATTGTCAGTTTTAACACCGCATCTGGCCTAGCGAGTCACAATTGTAATGGGAAATGCCACATGTGTGTGTCAAAAATTCCTCTTTTATAGTTAGGTATTACAAACCGCAATTGTCAAACTATGAGTCGCATGTGCATATGCAAGCCACATCTGTCAAAGTAAAAACCACATGTGTCTATCAACTGGGTTAAATTCATAGGATTGTTATTCTGAGTCACAACTATTAGCATGAGTCGCATCTGCTAAAACATAAATCGCATATGTCAAAATTCAAAACTGCTTGATAACATTTGAAACAAGGTTTTAGTCAAATCACCACATGCACATTGGTAAACCGCATTTGTCAAATTTAGAACTTCATCTGATAGGTGAACCACATTTGTCTATCAACAAAAAAATTAGTAACCTGCAAATTGAGTCTGAAACATAATAGTCATTTTCGCTTATGTTTCTTAAGATCAACCTTGGATAGAAACTGGAAAAACTCTGCTCAAAAAAATTGCATTATTAGGTGTCATATACATCTTAGTCATAGTCAATGTCATAGTCATATTCATCCTAAGTTGCATGGATATAGAAACTTCCTAGGAATTTGCTTATCGTAGAAATAGGTCACTTTCCTTATCATTGGATACGTTGATGTTCTGATTTGTCACAAGTCATTGAACCTAGTCACTTTAATCCTATTTGTGAATCTTTCCAGCTCAACAGTCTAGTTTGGGAAATTCATCTTGTCACTGTCTTTGTCCTACAATCAGGTTCCTTGGTCAAATTCAAATCCTTGCATGCAGTTATTCCTTAGGTGGTAGGTTATACCCATTTTAGAATCATTTACCATCATAGTATACTCAAAATTTTGCATATTGTTTTTCCTATCATATGTCATCTTAGTATACATCATTTTAGAAATCATTTTTTGCAACATCCTTTATTGTCAGAAAATCTGAAAATATAGACATAGGACATATCAATTTTTGGACATAGTCTGCATTCCCCCATTTTGAGAAACTTTTCATGGTCGAAACAAGGTCTCAAAATAAACAAAAAGCAATGTCGGATCCTAGCGAATTTTTCAATCCTTTCACAAATCAACCATCATGGAAAGAAAGACCACATAGACCTTTGCTTGAAAAACATGTCACTAGGGACACACATGGACAAATTTACATTGAAGACATACACATAGTAGTACAAGATTCTGAATTCGCATCCTTTATGGATGAATGTTTGGAAAATGATCCCCAATGATATCTAGAAAATTTTCTAGTAGAAGGTGCCAAACTCCCAATAGGATTTGATGTTCGTACTTTGCAAACACCGCTTATTCAACAAACACAAAATGTGACGTCAAGTGTTTCAATTCCCCAAATCACTGCAGCAATACCAACTGGCATACCAACTCAAACATTGTCAATTGTGAACAAAACCCCTTTCAACATAGCACAAGGTTTTTAATTTACTACGGGAGCAACTTCATCAAGCCCCTTTAACACCAACATGATTGGCAAGAGATCCAAAGTTGGCATGAATATTCCTATACCAAATCAAAACATGCAAACTAGAAATATTCCTATACCAAATTAGAACACACAGATAGGATATATTCCTATACCAAATTAGAACATAGATAGGATATATTCCCAAACCAAATCAGAACACACAGACAAGATATATTCCCAATCCAAATCAGAATATTCAAACAAGAAATATCCCCAATCTAAATCAGAACATTCTAATGGGATACATTCCCCTGCCAAATCACAACCTGTCACAGAACATGGAATTTCAAAATATCTACATTGATCCAAACAACACCAACAACATGTCCTTGACACAAGTAGATGTCCTCCAAAACCAAAATGCAAACTCTTCAACAATAGATGGACAACAGTTCTATGTCAGGTAAATGAACTATCTCAGTGCAAGATCTATGTCCATGTCCATTCGACAAAGCGCTTTATATGACACCTTTCCCCAATGGATACATTATAGCGAATTTTCCAAAGTATAATGGGAGGAAAAATCCTTTGGAACACATTAGAGAATTCTCAACGGCTTGCATGGACATATCATATGACCCCACATACTTGTTGTGACTATCTTCAAGAACCCTTATAGAGATAGCACTAGAATGGTTTTCTAAATTACCGTATGGCATATGATCCTGGGGTGAATTAGCTGAGAAGTTTGTCGAACACTTTTCTTTTAACATAGAAAATGAAGTAAAAATAGAAAAATTGTGCCACATGACACAAGAAGATGATGAAACTTTCACCACTTTCTTCTAGATATGAAGAAGTCTAGCTAGCAGATATCCAGTTGAAATACCCAAAAAAATAGAAGGTCACGATATTCCTTAAAAACATCAATCCAAAAATTAGAGGTGACTTACGGGTACATTTTTTTACTTCATTCCTAGACTTTGTACAAAAGGGCATCATCCTTGAAAAAGGCCTTATTGACAAAGGAGAAATAAAAGTACGAGGCAGAAACCCAATTGTCCAACATCAAAACTCACCGAATGATACAAACAAATTATGGTCTAGAAACAAAAATGTTACAAATGACGGCATTGTTGATGCTAAAAACATACATACAGGACCAGTTGTCATGCTAAGAGGGTACAACCAAAATGTGAACATGATGAATAGTCCATATCAAACAACCAATTATGTCCAAAATTCACAACAACAATGACCACAAAGGAGATTTTCTACACGTGAATTTATCCCTTTAGGGCAACCAATCGAGACAATTTTCAAAGAGTTGATTAAACATAATCACATTAAACCTTTGGAACCACGAGAATATGATCCTAGACAGTTTAAACCTTCATGGTGGGACAAAAATTCCTATTGTGACTATCATCACACAAAAGGACACAACCTACAACAATGTTGACAATTAAATAATATTATACAAGACTTTGTTGAAAACGGAACCATAGAGGTCAATGGGTAGAAAAATACTAAGAACAATGATCATAAGGTCTTGACAGACCCATTACATGACCACACGAAAGAAAAAGCCTCCTATTTGGGAACCAAGAATAATCCATCAGGCAATTATACCAATACCAAGTTTGACAATGGTAAAGGATCAATCGTAAATCACCTTTGAGCTGCAAATGAAAACGTCAACACCATCAACATTAAGAAGCACTCAGAATGTGCTATGAGCATACGCAAAACTAAGATAACTATTCCAGGTCCTTCTTCTAAGCAACCTATGTAGAATTCCAAGTTTAGATACAATCTCCTCGATCAATTGACCAAAACCCCTGCACAAATATCCATCTTGGAACTATTGACTTTGTCACCTGTGCATCAAGCCATTCTTAGTAGAGCTTTGTAGAACACGACTGTTCCTACAAACTTAGATGTCAATTTTTTCAAAGAAATGGTGGGATATTTAGCCAACTTGCATCATGCCACATTTTCCCAATAGGATTACTCAACTGAAAATTCTAGTCATAATGACCCATTACATCATGAAGTCCTAGTCCATCAAACCAAAGTCAGACGAGTCCTAGTAGACGGAGGAGTAGGTTTGAACCTGTGTACCCTAAAATTGGTTAAGGCATTAGGATTCTTAGAAGACTGTGTAGACACCTCTAAGAGTATAGTCATCAAGGCTTACGATGATGAGGAAATATCATCCAAAGGAGTTGTCACACTCCCTATTAGAATTGGCCCAACGATTATGAACACCAGCTTCCAAGTCTTGGATCTCACCCTTCCGTACAACTTGTTGTTAGGTAGACCTTGGATACACGCAATGAAAGTTGTACCTTGAACATATCACCAATTTCTTAAATTCCCTTATAATGGCACCGAGATCATGATTGATGGTGATCCAGATCCTTTTCAATATTGTACAAGCCTAAGGGAAATTCCACAACAACAAGTACCAGTTAACCAAGAAGCTTCATCATCCACTTTATCCCTATAAGTTGACCCATCATATCTTACCAAGTCCATTTCATTTGAACCACCGTCAAACACTCCTAAGGTTGAGATCCAAGACAAGGGTTGTGGCGAATATTACATAAAGGCATCATACTATGTCACTCAACTGGTTCCACCTAAGGCATATGGCTTACCCATGGCAGATAGAAGACAATCAGTAGTCACATTTTGTGTTCCCCCTACAATGACATTGACCAAATGGGGAGAGTTAAGTGAAGAGAGTGGATGAAGGTGATATTACCTCATGGTTGTATCAAGAATACAATGAATACCTCTTGCCATCTATTCAAATAGCTAAGAACCAATATGGAAAATGCTTTAAGATTATGCAAAATGAAGGCTATGATGGGCACAGTGAGTTAGGACTACATCAAAATGGAAGGACGAAACCGATCACTATCTCACCATGACCGAAATACCTAGGGCTAGGGTTTTAGTCGCTTAGAATTGGGTTTCTTACTACTTCATCACCATTTCAAGAGGAAGAGTGTGCTTATGCAGGCATCGAGACATCTCACGAACCACTTCCCGCAGTCTATGACAAGTCTCATGAATCACTTCCCCCATTTTACGATGAATCTCCCGACTCAAGCGATTATGAATGGGATTATTTTTGCTCTACTAGTACCATGAACATAGATGATATCTTTGGAGAATTGGACCTAAAGGTAAAACTTGTACCAAAACCATCTAGTCCCTGTCATAGGAAGCACTTGTCTAAAGAAGAATGGCATAAACACTATTATTGAGGAAACCCTTGATCGTGCATCTTAGGAACCTGTCGAACCATCTTCTGACAACTCAGCCCTTACAATAGTCCCACAATAGAGTATACCTACCTATAGGAAGAAGAACAAGAGGGAGTTAGTCCAAAACTTCTATAATCATGTTAACCACTCTATATTCACTTTGTCAGCTTCTGCCTTTAATAACTACGATGATGACATGCCTCTCATATATCCTGAACTTATCGACTGGGATCAACAAGGTACACCCATCATAGATACATTCAAGAATGACGAAGCAATTGCTAATTTCATGGGACTTCAAGAAGGCATACCAAGAGGGGATCATAAAGTTGGTTTTGCCATAGACTTGGATGACAAAGCATATTTTGGGGAGTCTATTTACACCTCTAGTCACAAAAATGAAAATAAAAAGAAAAATGATGAAAATGAGAAAAATGATGCATCCCTAGGTGAAAACTGAAAGGTGCCTTTGGATGAAGAAACAATCAAAATAAAGGACATATCCGAGGGTGAAAAATTCTCTGAGGCACCCAAGGATAGAGGTTTAAATATTCTCCCTATTGAACAAGAAAAGTCACCAATGTTGGTAGAAGAGTCTATTGTAGTCAACATAAATACTCAAGAAAACCCTCAGCACATATACTTTGCAGAATCATTGACAGAGGAAAAACAACCTGAGTTTAAGGAATTCTTCACAAAAAGATAGATAAAATTTGCATGGTCATACATTGACATGCCTGGGCTAGATCCATACCTTATATTGCACCATCTACCATTACCGCCAGGTAGTAAGCCAGTCAAAAAGAAGTTAAGGAAAATGCATCCACAAATTGCTCTACTGGTGAAAGAAGAACTTAAGAAACTCTTGGATGTTGGATTTATAAGAACTATAGACTATGTAGACTGTATTTCAAATCTTGTGCCAGTGACTAAACCAACTGGGGGCATCTGCATTTGGATAAACTTTAGAGACATCAACAAGGCATGTCCTAAGGATGACTTCCCTTTTCCAAACATAGACATGATAGTAGATCTTACAACAGGATACAAGATGCTATCCCTCATGGATGGTTTCTCTGGGTATAGCCAAATCAAAATCATAGTTGCAGACCAACACAAGACAAATTTAATGTGTCTATGGGGCACGTACTATTGGAATGTTATGCCCTTTTGGCTTAAGAATGCAAGAGCTACCTATCAACAGGCAATGACTATGATTTTCCATGACTTTGTACACACTCTCATGGAATATTATGTAGATGAAATTATAGCTAAATCAGAAACAAGGGTAGATCATTTGAAGGTTCTATACAAGATATTCTAGAGGCTAGAGAATTACATCAGGCTAAATTCGAAGAAGTGTGTCTTTAGAATGAAATCAGGGAAACTGTTAGGGTATATCATTTCTCGAAGAGGCATTGAATTAGAACCAGAAAAGGTAAGAGCTATCATAGAAATGCCTCCTCCTGTCAACATTGGTCAACTAAGAACACTACAAGGAAGATTACAATCCATCAGGCATTTCATTGTACAACTAGAAGATAAAATACACCCATTTCAACATTTAATCAAGAAAGGAGTACCATTTGTGTGGACACCTAAATGTCAAGAATATTTTCAAAAAATCAAGGATTACTTGCTCACTCCACCTATTCTAAGGCCACCTACAGATGGAAAACCATTGATACTATAAATTTCAACAACTTAGTCAACATTAGGAGCTCTTCTCGCACAACACGATGCTCAAGGTCATGAGATTAGTCTACTACATAAGTCATACCTTGGTAGGATATGAATTAAACTATGGCAACATAAAACATGCATGTCTTTCCATAGTCTTTGCTACTCAAAAACTACAATATTATATGCTCAATCGCCAAACAATGTTGGTCACAAAGATTAATCCCCTCAAATATCTCCTAAGTAAGGCAGCATTAACAGGTCGATTGGCTAAATGGGTTATGATACTTAGCGAGTATGACATCCAATATTTGGAGAGGAAGGCTCTAAAAGGACAAGTGATTGCAAATTAGTTGGCAGATGCACCCATGAAGGCAGACCATCCTTTAGTGGCAAATTTTCCTGATGAATTTATCTTTAATGTTGATAGTAGAACATAATGGAAATTTTACTTTTATGGGTCATGTACACAATGTGGTTCAGGAGCAGATATTCTATTTGTTACACCTCAAGGCGACACCATTCCTAAATCATTCAGAATTGTTTTCCCTTGCACCAACAACATAGCAGAGTATGAAGCCTTAGTGACAGGATTAAAAATGGTAGCACAATGGAAGATTAAGAGTCTACATGTTTTTGGTGATTCTTAACTAGTAGTCTGGCAAGTAAATGATGATTATGAGACTAAGGATGAGAAACATGCCCCTACAAGCACATGGATGATAGTTTCAAGTAGTACTTTGATGATATTTCCTTTCAACAAATACCACGTATTCAAAATAGGGCTGCAGATGCTATGGCAACCATGGGTTCCTTATTGGATATTTTGAGTAACGTGCCTAAGTTTGAGTTTTTGGTTGAACAGTTGTTGGTCCCTGCCTATGATGTCCCTAATTTTGTGATGGTGTGAACAATTTATGGTCCTACTTCCCCTTGGTATAAAGACATATTTGACTACCTAACTGACCAAACCTTACCTCTAGACCTGTCAAATAACCAACATCGAACCTTTATTCATAAGTCAGCTAAATACACCATCATCGGAGATACCCTATATAGACGCACCTTAGATAACACCCTAATGAAATTTCTTGATGTTAAAGAAGCACAAACAACTTTATGAGTGGTGCATGAGGGTATATGTTGATTCCATTCGAGTGGTCCTACTTTAGCCCATAAGATTATGAGATTAGGTTATTATTGGCCTACAATGGAGAAAGACTCTAATATCTTTGTAAAGAAATGTAGACAGTGTCAGATACATGGAGATTTGATAAGAGCACCAACACAAGAGCTTCGTCTGATTACATCACCATGGCCTTTTTCCCAATGGGGACTTGACCTCATAGGTAAGATACACCCTCCATCATCCAACAACCATAAATTCATCATAACTGCCACCGAATACTTCACCAAATGGATCGAAGCTATACCCATTACCTACATCACTGGCACACAAATATCCAAGTTTATCTTAAACTATATCATTTGTCGGTATGGTGTACCCCAATCCATAATCACATAAAATGGCCACCCATTCAAAAACCAAGAAGTATGCCATTTATATGAAGAGTTCCATATCAAACATCATTTTTCCAACCCATATTACCCACAAGGTAATGGCCAAGCCGAGGCATCTAATAAAACCATTGTTAAAATCCTAAAGAAGATTGTCAATGACATTGGTTGTGACTAGTACCTATAGGTAAATCCTGCCTTATGGGCTTACCACACAAGCATCTGTAATCCCACTAGTGCCACTCCATATTCCTTAGTATTTGGATCCGAAGCTATCTTACCTATTGAGGTTGAAATTCCTTCCTTAAGGGTATCCTTGAAAGTTCACATTGACGATGAAGAATACCGTGTATCTAGACTACAAGAGCTAGAATTACTGGATGAATGAAGACATAAAGCAATAGACCATTTGCAAGCATATCAGAATCATCTTTGTTGAAGCTATAATAGGAAAATTCTAAATAGAAACTTTGACATTGGTGACCTGGTGTAATGGAGAATCCCAAGAATCAAGCTAAATGTGAAAAGCTAGGAAAGTTTGAACCTAACTAGTTAGGACCTTATATTGTCACAAAATCTTTTGGATCAGGAGAGTACCAACTCTCTACTCCTGAAGGAGAGCCACTTTTTTCACCAATCAACAACCTCCATCTAAAAAGGTTCTATGCATAGCTTCTGAGAGTTTCTTTGTCTTAACCAGGAAAAATACAAAAAAATGAAAAAACAAAAAAATGGTTACATTGATGAAAACCTTGCCAACAGGCATCTTTGTAACACCAAAAATAACAAAAAAAAAAGTAAAGAGAAACAATCCATCTAGTCATGAAAACCACTTTGTTGGCGCTATGGCTAAGTACCATGGTGAAAACCTGGAAAACTGGTGCCATGAGTAGTCAAACTCGCTCTTTCATCTAGCATCATTCCAATCAAACTTTTCACCATCCATCATAATAAATGGTTGTCCTATCCATTGCTTGGAACGATTGACATCTAATGTCCATTTTTTCACACTCACCACTCCATCTCACATGTCCTATTCCCGACTGGGGGAAAATCCTTGTTCTGTTCCATGAAGACTTTGTAGATAGCATTACACCATTGGAAAATGTCCTGAAAAATCGAAAAACACTAGAAAACTTCAAAAACACAAAAAAAAAATCAAAACATGTCAGAAAATCCCAAAAACAACATCAGTCATGTCAAGTCAGTCATGTCAAGTCGGTCATGTTAAGTCAGTCATAGACATAGTCAAAAGTTACGTTGCCTCTACGACTAGGATGTAAGCAAGGCCATCAATCGATGTGCCCTCGAGGCATTAGGTATGTCTGTCTAGGTTTGTCATGTATCACACACATTAAAATCATGACTCTTTGTACATTCAAAGTCATTGGTCATGTTGAACTACGAGGTCTCTGCATGTGTAACGCAGGCAAGGCTAATCAATTGATGAGCTCCTAAGACAACACTAGGTTAGTCCAATAGGGTTTATCACGATTCACTATCACACACATTGCATATCACTCACTTAGATGCATGTCTTTGGCTGCAGGAGGTCAGTACTTTAGGGTATCATCTCATGTCATACACTGTCAATACACACACACACTTTTAATCAGTCAACGAATCAAAACAAGTCATGCATCAACAATGCAAAATGTCTCAACAGTCATCAAGTCAATATCAAACGCATTGTCAAAATGATCAACTTATGTCTTTGCAAGATATTTCTTTCTTATCAACAAACATCATCAAATTTTTGTAGTCTCATGTAGCTTGTCGCATCAACGTCATCAGGCTCCAACGTCTTATACGACACATGTCTTTATGAAACTCGGCTTTGTCATGCCTTATACAGATAGTCACCCAGTCGAAACTAGAATCAACATCTTATTGCGGTATGTGTCATCCCTCACATTACACTATGTCAAACATAAAACAATCAAACAATCCCACAAGATCAAGTTTTGGCAAATATTTTATTTGGCTTTATGACTTTATATCTTATTTTGTCTTATATTTTATTGATTTGTGACTTTAGTCCGGTTAATAGCTTTCTCAAGGATGTTCCTTGAAGGATTTAGAGAAGTCGGGACTCTTTTTCTTTGGGCTACTATCTGTCAACTATCCTTTTAGCATTGGTTTTTGAGTCATGTTACTAGTTTCCTCAAGGATATCCTATCAAGGATTTAGAGGAACAATGATGTCTCATGACCTGTCTTTTATTTGTTTATTTTATGTGGTTTGTCTTAACAAAATGACTAAGGAAATCTTGTCCTTAGTATGAGTTAAGACACTCCTTGTCTATGACTATCTATTTTTCATAGATAGATGACTTTGTACTATCCATTTGTGTCATGTACCGCCCAATGATGATAACAAGAAAGCATAGCATATGTGGAAAAATATCGAAGATCATATGTTTTTCAATCAATCAACCTTTGTTATTTCTTACTAACATTCTAAATTTATTCATGCTAACATTTCTTATCCGACATAATGATAAGGTCCTATGACACAACAAAAACATTAGATAATCTACATTTGCATACATTCTATAAATATTTCATATAGTTACATTGCATTTCCAACATATAGGAAAATATTTCTGAAATCACTGCATAGTAGGCATCCCATCAACATACATAATGGAAACATTATACATGTACATTTCACCATCACATATAAATAACATCATATAAATTCATTACATCCATTATCATAGGTAAATAAAGACATCCATAACATCATAAACTGCATCAACTCATCACATGTAGAAACATTCATTCATAACACGTATACATACATCATCTAGGAAACATAATCATATAGAAGAAAATGCATCATCATAAAATAGAACTGCATATCATACATAAGCCACCAAAATCATATATATATATATATATATCGCTCAAAATAATGTGTCATAGTACAATGTCATAATTTATCCATAAATAAAATGAGCTCGCAGGCTCTTTGATCATAATATAGTGTCTACATATATAACAAATGTCATTGTGTCCCACTGCCACTACTATCACATGGTGAAGGTGGTGGAAACTACATCGGAGGTGCTCTCTATGAGGTGGAAGGCCTATCATATGGACCTATCCTCAGTGTTCCTACCACACCCTCTGTACTTTGTGTCCTGGTATGAATCCTACTCTATGATCTATGGCTGCGAACCTCTGAGAAGCTAGGAGCCCATCTCTTTGCTGGTACCAAAGACTCATATAAGTCCTTGTAATATGATGCTCTCTCCACAACTTTGACTAACTCCCATACCATACCATCAGATGAAGGCACACTGACCAGGTGTTTGACCTCTGTAAACTGCTGCTCAGTCTCATATATTTGAGCTATGGCCTAATCCCTCTCCATGAGTGCACTGTCTCTCTCTGCACATACATTGTCTCTCTCTACGCAGGAACTATCTCTCTCTACATGGGAACTGTATCTCTCTATCCACATAGCATCAAGCTCTATTGTCATTAGTCTCAATCTCTCCTCCATGGTCTCCCTATCGCCATCCCTAGGGGCATCATCATCCTGTCTCCCCTCCACAATCCAATCCCTGAGCTCTCTCTCCTTATCCTCCAATGATGCCTCCTCCTCAACATCATCCTCCCCATATCTTGCCAAAATACCTAGAGGGTCTATATCCATATCCATATCCACATTGGCTAACTCCTCTACAACTTCTTGCTCTGCAATAGGCTCATCTCTGCCCTGTACATTAGCTCCACCTCTGATGTCCAACATCAGTACATCCTCTACCACTACCTCTCAGATAGGTGAAAGTCCACCTACTCAACCCCCTCTCTACCCTCTCCGTCCTCACCTAACACCTCTACCATCATTACCCCTCCCTCCAACTCTGCCACCTCTACCTCTCTGTCATCCTCTTGGTCCTGTGCCTCGTCTCTCAATTGGTGCCCACTGATCCAGATTTGTGTATGAAATCAGATGATTCTCCACCCACCATGCGTCATATGCAGTTGTCATCCCTGGATCTGCTACTTCGTCTCTCCATCACCACTGTACTGGCTATAACACTTGTATCTCTGCCTCTGTGGTAGCAACAAGAATCATGGGTCCCTAATATGGAACCTCTCTAGATGAACGTGTGAACTTTGCTCTTCTCCAAGGCTCATCCTAAATCTTGCCAAACTGTCTCAAATCCCTATATGGCAAGTGTCTCTCTATGATGTGCACACTCGAAATAGTCCTCCCAATTAGGTATTGTGTCTGTCTACAAAATGAAAAATGTCTATCCTCATCAGACCACTCCTCATAGTCTAGGTATGGTCTCCAACTGAACTGATCTAAGATATCTAGTGCATGTCTCCAATATCTAGTATCTCCCACATGACTCTAAGTGATGTTTCTCATGTACCGGAAAACATTCATAGCTCTCTCCCATTGCTCTACAGTAACCAGAGGATGGAAAAATAGCTATCCTCTCCCATGCCCAAACCATTAGCAGGGTGGTACCACAACTCATCGATTGTGTGTCTCTGTATGCAATATCATGTAAATGAAAATATAACATCCCTAATAAACATAGACCCCAAGCATACATGGTCTCTCTCTCCAGCATACCCACCAACATATCTCCCCATCCCACATGAAAACCATGACCCCGTCAATCTGGTAATACTATCCCACCTATCAGTGTACATAATATGTAGTCAATCCTCTCATATCTATCTGCCAAAATAGGCCATCTGATCTCATAATGCTCAATGCCAAGCCTACTGATATCATCCACTTGATAAAATCTCACTAGCTTGGTCAATCCACGCTAGGTATCGCACATCACCTGCTCACCTCTAATCAACATTCTAAGTATCCTGTACACATCCTCCAATGTGATAGTCACCTCGCTAGTCGACAAATGAAATGAAGATGTCTTGGAGTGCCATCACTCGCACAATGCGGTGAGCATCCCTCTATTCACCCGAATAGTGGGCATCAAAAGACAGTGACGTAGACCAAGTCTCCACAAGAGTCGTATCTCTGCACTACTCAGATGATCTCTCAGATCGAATGTGTTAGGATGTGTCTCCCACGTATATATAGGATCCAATACAACTTGCATTTCAACCATGATGTCAACATGTTCAAAAAAGTTTTCCTTAGAATTTTTTTTAGAAAATTTTACTAGCCAAATATGGCTCGCTTTAACAGATGCGGTGCATTCTTACAAATGCATTGCACGATAACTCATTTGTGTCGCATATTACATATGCATTGCACATCACCACAACAGTTTCTACCTACTACAAATGTGGTGCAATAAACCAAATGCGGTGCATTTTCTAAACCTCTCTACTTCATGCAATTGTGTTTCACTAATGCAGATGCGGTTCACTACCCTACATGCATTTATCTCTAATGCAGATGTGTTCCATACCTACATATGTGGTGCATTTTCAAACAAATGCATTGATTCCTAAAAATGCCTAACTTAGCCTAAGTGTGTTTTAGCACATGCATCGTTTTGTAGTCAAATGCAGCGAATACAACGACATATGCGTTGATCCCGAAAGATCACATATGCTAATTAATTTTTCAAGGAATAGAAATACGTGCAAAAATGAATTTCAAGAGTTCATTTTCGAGTACATACCGGTGGTCCTGCATTGGCTGGCTGCCTGAAGGTCTAGATCCGATATCCTCGATGTGCAACATAGGGAATGGGTGCCATTTTCATCTGCTAGTCAGAGCAAATTCTCAGTTTTCCAAACTCTTTCAGGTGCAAATGAACTAGTTTTCAACCTAATTCTTATTTATAGCTAGGGTTTGGGTGCCATTTCTTCTACCCTTGTCTATTGGCCGCTTAACCTTTCAACTTTAAATGACCCATACACATCTGTATCACATCCAATTTCAATTCTGTCAACTCCATAGCATTTCTAACTATCAAATTTACTTATTCAAAATATTTCTTGATTTTTTTGAATTTTTTCAAAAATTGTAAATTTTCCCGAGGGGGCATACCCTAACCTGTTTCATGTCGGGGCATGATCAGGGCATATTTTCTTTGACACAACGCCAAAACAACATTGTATTAAAGAGGGGAAAATTGTAGACACCGAAAATTGGTCTAGGTCTGCGAACACCACTTTCAACATAATTTTATATTATCCATGGTCATGATTAAATAATGTTAATTATTTAATTACCCTTTCTAACACATATTTCCTCTATTATTTAAATACCCCTTTTTCTGTTAATTCAATAATTTATAAATAACCTTTATTCAAACTTGATTAATTAAATAAATCGTAATTATTTAATAATGTTGCTAACTAGTTAATTCTTCCTTCTTAATTAAATAATTTATTATTTAATTACCCCTTTGTCATATTTCAACTATAATTAAATATTTGTTATTCAATTTATTCAATTCCACCTTTACAATAGTCAAATTAAATAAATTATCTTTATTTATTTAATTAAATCTCACTTTCAAATGTTGAGTTAAATTAAAATTTAATTCATATTTAATTATTTATGTCACATTATTCTATCAATCAGTTGACTAATAATTCACTCACCTTCTAACTCAAGATGTATTTTTAGTTCTCCAGTTATCTCTAGATTCAACATCTGATTGTCTCTGCAAGAGGACTCTTTGTCGCAACTAGTCAATTAACTAGTTCCAACTCATATGCATGATGTCTTTATTAATTAAATATCTTTATTTAATTAATTAACTCATGTTTGCATTCGAATGCATTATTCTTCAACTTCTAACTTTGTATTTGACATTCAAAGTCTATTTCTTCTATTTTCGAGGACTCTTAACCGAAGATTAAGATCTTGAACTCATGTTCTAACTCATGTTCTAACTCACGTTCTAACTTAATCTTTATCCTGCAATGTTTTTTGAATCGTGTTCTAACTCACGTTCTTACTTAATCTTTATCCTGTAGTCTTGTCTAACTCATGCTCTAACTCACGTTCTATCTGACACAGAACTCACATCGCATGACATTCACCAATCTCGTTCATTGATCTCTCTTTTGAATCTGAGCCGATCGTTCGAAAACCCAAAATCTATAAAATGGCATGCCATTATCATTATTCCTCCTCCCGCAATCATACACTTTTGAGAAGAAACTTATCTTCAATATTTGGCTTAGACATTCAACAAGATTATGCTTGCATCAATATTGAAAATCTGAGGGCAAGAAGACTGAAACAAAAAAAAGGAGAAGAGCAATCAAGATAATTTGAAGGAGTGAACGCATATTCGGTGAGATGTTTTCAATTCATTTGTTTAGTTATTCATTATGTTTACTTATTCATTCTTTGTTGTTTTTTATTTAGATTGTTTTTTAGTTTAGAATTAATCATTGTAATTTGTGCAGCTAATAGCATTAATCTCCCAAGCAGAAATCTAGGTCATACACCATCATATCCTCTTTCATGGTGGTATTATCACAAGGTAAAGTGATGTTAAGAAATGTGTTAATAGTCTCATATTCTTGTCTCATAATATATTTCCAAGGGGGAGTAGGAGAGGGAAAAACAAGACTTTCATGATTCTCAATGATTATATCTTTTTTCACCAAGATGTCTTCATCAGTACTAGGAGAGATATTGAGAGAAGAATAATTATTGTTGTCATGATTGTCTATGCTTTATCCTCTTTCACTAAGCCTTCTCACAAGTAGGATCAATGAATTTTCTCTTAGCATGCTTAGGAAGGTAAGATACTTGCATTGTGTACTAAAAAATGAAAAGTTATATTATCCATTTTACACTATGCTTCAAGAATGTAAACAATGTACATCCAAACATGAAAAGTACTTTTGTTAAACTCATGCAAAGCTTCATAAATAGACAAATTATGTATGCAACAATTGAAAATTTCAAAAATATACATATTTTTAGATCTCTTGATTTTTTCTATTGAAATAATTTCAAAAATGACTACCCTAAATTGATATTTTAGACCTAGATGCATAAAACAAAAGTTACTCAAACTTTCCAAATTGATACTATATGTTACTAGTAGGCTTAAGAAGTACAAATACAAGATTTTCAATGTTGTAAAGGATAGTTTCAAGCCTGATCAGGGACTATTGTGCAGTTCTTGCACACACGCCCCACTGAAAGTGGAGACCCTCTTTTTTCGATTTTTGGTGTCTTGGCCCTTCTTTCTTGGGGGTTTTGCTTGCTTGAGGCTCATTATTTGATGTTCATCTTGCCAATTGAGGTGGCACATTTGTGAATTTTATTGAAAATCTTGAGATCTGAATGCATTCTAGAGTTTTCACTATTTTCGAGAAAATTCGCTTCCTCTGGATTTTCCCAGTTTTCTTTCGAAGTCTAGAAGTGATTGCCTTTCGACCCGAATCTGGGGAAATACGTCATGTCCACATTTCTTTGAAATCCATTGTCCTGTTGAATCTCTGGGTTTTGGTCTTGGTTGTCTTGTTGATCACATTAATGGCAATTTTACGAATTTTTGGGGTAGTGATATATTGAATTTTGGGGAAGTAATTGGCCATTTGAGTTTGTTTATTTTCTTATCATTTGAGTTTGAGTCTTGGAGCCTCTGGTGTATTGTTTGATCATGGATTTCAAAGTTCTTTCGACTGTTGCATTTGAATTTCATGTGCGTGGCTCGTATCTTGCTTGCATTTGAGAGTTGTTTGTTGGCATCACCAGTTTCTGTCCTTTTTCTCTTATGGTATGTATATATTCCCTCTTTCTCTGTTGGTTCTCTCGATTACTTTTCTTCTTTTTCTTTCTGGTATTTCATTGCTTCGTCATCTTCCTTGGGTGTGTGCATCATGTCCGGGCATTGTGGGGTTTTTGTTATTCTACCAATGCACTAGGTTGATCATCGAATATTTATTTATGGTCCGGTATTTCTATTCTTTTGGGCATTTGCCTACATTGTTCTTAAACTTCCCATCTTAGTCTGTAAGCAAGTTATGCCTAGTTCTTTGTGCTTTCATGGTGGATATTTTAGGGTTCTCGACCTAGGGCATGGCCAATCCCTCTTGAGTTGTTGTGAGGAAGGTTTTAAATTAATTTTTGATCCATTGGGGGTTTGTGTTAAGTCGTTGTGAGGGTGCATGCCTTAGATCCGCAGTCATTTGAATCATTTTGGTAAAAGTGAGAAAAATGTGGATGGGTTCGGGTTTTCGGTGTCCTCGCAGAAATCTGTTTCCTCTGGATTTTCCTGGCGTCCGTACTTGGGTCACTTTGCCAGATTCGTGCTTTAGTGACAATTTATCTAGTTCTCGCTAAAATTTGTTTCCTCTGGATTTTCTCGGATGTTCTATGCCTTCTTCGTTTTCCTAGATTGATCATAACTATTACTGTTTCTGGGAAAATCCGTCTCTGGTGGATTCTTCTAAGATTCTTGTGAAAATGTTGAACATGATGGTTATGAGGAATTGGTTTTTTTGATGATGTATTTAATTGATTAAATGAACTTATGCTAAGTATTCGTAGGGTTATTATTTTGTTGAATTGATGGATTAAAGTGGTTTTATGGGAGTTTGTATGCTTGGTTTGCTGGAATCTGCCTGGTTCGGATTTTTCTAGAAATCCTCTCCAATATGGAATCCATGAAGGGGGCTAAATCTTGAAGTTTGAGATGTTGATTTTCTGCACCTATTGTTTCTTTTGGATCTCATTGTGGTCATCTTTATTTGTTTGCAAGCGGGATCAGGACAAGATGTTGCTGGTCGAGGCAAAGGGAAAGCAACGGATCCAAGTGCAGAGACTTCTGCCATCTTTGATGCAGAGAAGGTAAAACTAGACATAAATAGCAAGATTCCTGAAAGCAAGCTAACTTCTATTTGGTCAGGAATCACTGATACCAATGTGGGTATGTGGGACTATGAGGAGTTTAAGGTTGAGATGTCACCACAGAACCCTCCATTGTTGGCCAAAATAATTGTGGACTCTAGATTGGCTTATGTTGCAGGATTCTCCTACACGGTGTAGTGTTATGAACTGGTGCTTGTGCTAGAAATTATGATAGAGGGACTCATAAGATAATTGGTCCCCAGGGAAGGATTCCTTTTAGACTTTTTCCCTATATCCATTACTTCAACCTTTGATATGGATTGTGCCAGGAAATACTATGAAGAAAATGTAGTCATGTCCCAGCACGTGATTAACTCTTGGTTGGAGAAGCCTAAGTCTCATTTCTCCAAGTTTCCCAAGCAACTATTCAGACTCAAGTTCATGAGGGAATACTACAATGTCATCACTCTTCTCAGCAGACTGGTGGGGTTGAAGAGTGCAGGGGTATTTGAGACTTGGATGTTTAATGTCATTGCTTAGATGGAGCAGGAAATAGATTATCATTAGGCAGGTATCATAAGTGCAGTGATCCATGAGAAGTTGTGTAATTTCTTGCAAACCAAGACTTTCACCATGACCTCCTACCTCATGTATCCATTCGCAAGAATTCACCTATACAAGGGGTTAAGCACCAGGGGTACCTTTGGACATGATTCTATATATGAGGTATATCCACAGTTGCACCTAACTGGAGGAAGCTATAGAATATCAAATGATTCTTTCACATTGTACATCACCAAATTGCTCCAAGGTGCAGAACATGTAAGAATTTTTGATAAAGCTAAGGAATTAATAAGGAGGTATGGGGCATGGTTTATCCAGTTCCCCACTTTCTCTTATATTCAAATGGATGGTTGTCAAAGGGCTCCCTATAGAATCCCAAGGTATCCTACTCATCATATCATATTGTTGGAGGTCACTAGGAAGATTTGTGACTTCGACATAGCTGTTAAGGGAGAAATGCATAAAACAGGTTTTGGGAATGACTTTCCCTTGAAGATAGGAATGGGTGAAGTTTGTCCCTCTATCTAGTCTGCTCATGCTTCTGAGGAGGAGATGAGTAATTTTGGTCTCTCTTTCCATTCCAAGAGAGCAAGGTTTGATATCATTGGTGAAGCACAATGGAAAGCCAGTAAGGAATACAACCATAAGGCTAATATTGAGGATTATTTGGCTAACCTTGGTGATGAATTTGAGGTAAGGAAGAAGAAATTCTCCAAATTGCCAGTGGATTTAGTAAGGTTATACAATGTGAAGGCCATCCCTAACTAGGTGGAAGAGGATGGAAATTTAGTCCAGGGTCATGTCTATGAGGTGGTGAAAGATAGGCCAGTTGGAGATGTTGACTAGTTAGAGGAAGAGAAAACAGAGTTGGATCAAATCATGACTCCAGTGATCAGGTATACAAAAATGTGGTTAAAGCACAAGATCCTAGATTTGGAGAGTGAGGGTGTCCAATGTTCTTATGATCTGATGGGAGACTTGGAGTCTCATTCTGCTTCTCAAGAATCACACGAGAAAGATCCTAAAGTTAAGGAAAAGGTGGATTCCCCTTTCAAAATTTAGGTTAGGGATGTTCAACCTGAGAAAGTAACGGAAATGAGTAAACAGAGGAAACCTCTCACCAAGAAGAGGAGATATGCCTCGAGGAAAGAGGCTGAAAAGGCCAAAGAAGAGGAAGAGGAGGTAGAGGTAGCTCCTCCAATGATAAAGAGAAGAAGACTTGTGAAACCATCACAGAAACTGGAGGAGGCCCCCAAAACTGCTAAGGAGGTTGAGCCACCAGTGAGAGAAGTAGAGAGTTCAGGGGAAAGAACACAAGTATACATGAGGAGGTCGAGGAATCCTTCCCCAAGGGATGCTACTATGAAGGAAGATGTTCCTGTGACTACTCCCATTGCTGAACAAGAGAGTATCTCCATTCCTCCAGATACTGGTAGCACACAAGAAGAACCAAAGAAGGATGAAGATCCTACGGACTTGGGCGAGGAAGAATTTCAGGAGGGAGACCTTTACAACACAGAGGTAGAGATTGATAAAGTGATTCAATGTCCCTTGCTATCATATGCAGATTCACCTATGAGAGAGCAATTGAACAAATCTCCTCAATAGGAGGAGATACCATTTGAGGTCCCTTCACCAGTGCAGATTGTTGTGGACGAACAGTTGCAGGATAAGGAGAATCCAGTCATGGATATCCCTATTGTGTCAAGTGTTGAAAAGGATACAACTAATGACCAACAAGACAAGTAGGATACAATGGCAACTGAGTCTACTATTCCAGGTTGGTTGGACAAGGAATTGAAAAGTAAAATGGTAATAGTAGAGGATGCTCCTCCCAATTGGGATGTCTTGATGGCTAATGTTGAACAAGGAAAGGCTAAGAAGAAGGCTAGGGTTGTGTCCCGGATTGAGAGAGATGGGTTAGGCAATAGAGTGGCCCACATTGCTACCCTGCTCTAGATAAAGATAGAGATAATGTGACTACCAAGGATTATCATGTGCAAATTGTTGACCTAGGGTATGCTTCTATGGAGCAAGATATTGAGGAGTATGAAGGATCCAATGCTATAATTGTGGGCATATTGAAGAAGGCTATACAAACTAGGCATGAGTTGGAGAGAGAATGAGAAACTGAAGAAGTATTTGTAGGAGTTGATGAAACCCTTGCAGGCTATTAGCTCTTCCCCTTCTGTTGCATGTTTCTTACCTCAAGAAACAATCTCCAAGCTTGAAAAAATGAAAGGCACCACACATGCCACAGTTGCCTAGTTGAAGGGTGTCCAAACCAGGGGAGATGTTGCAATTAAGGATATCTTAGGGTTTCTCTTCAAAATAGGCATGTGGCCTCATTTGAGAATATAGATAGGGAGATAGATAGATAGGTGATATGTAACACACATAGGAAAGTAGAATAGAGATTTCACATATGAGGGAATTAGGGTTTGTGTTCAAGCAAGTGTTGTAACCAAAAACTAGAATTGTTGTTGTTTTGGATGACTTAATATAAGAGAGATATTGTGATTTGGTATCTACCTTGTGGAGTTTCATCTGACATGGTTCTTGTTGTTCCATCTTTAAAATTTATTATAAGTTCATAGTTAAATAGTTTGGTGATGCTTAAGGTTTCATGTTTGGAATGTTTGCAGCGATCTCTAGTCCATACTTTTTGCAATTAGCTGATTCTTAGCTGCTTTGCAAAGTTAGCCTGGACTTGGGTGATCCCACAATAGTGGTTTACAATTTTGGCCAAATTAGACACTGAAATTATTATTTTTAACTAAATCTTCACATTCGGGCACCTATAGAGGCTAAAACATGAGGAATTTGGAGATGATGCAAAATAGAGTCTCATCACATTTTGTCTATAGATTCTAAAAATATTTTAAAAAAAATTTTTAGAATAAGATTGCACTTCCTTTTCCATCTCCCATGAAAATTGGGTTTTTTCATAAAACAACATTTTTAAAAAGTGACGCTCACCGTATACTACATAAAAAATTTTGTATGAAGGATAAAATTCTAATTTTTTCAAATTTAGATTCGTAACTATGATATCTAGCACTTTCATTTGGTCTCATAGTTTTTTATTGAATATTTTTTCCTTAATATAGTTTCGAAGTCAAACCATCTACAATTTAGACATAGGCGGATTGTATACAACATAACCTTTTATGTATGTATCAAAATTCAATTTTTTTTTTTTAATGGATCAAGGACATCAATACCTAGCACGAACATATTTTTTAAAAAATTATTTTGATATTTTTCTATTTTTTCACATGTGCAAAACAAAGAGCTTGATTTTTGGTGAAAAACCTATGTTTAATAAAACTAAAAAAACACATACATAATAAAACCAAAACATATTAAAATTATATTTGTGGGATAGCTCATTTTGAGGACTACCATAATCATTTCAAAGAAATTTTAAATGAATTCATTTGATCCCCCAAAAGGTAAATCAAAAGTGATTTTTTTATCAGCATTTTGATAGGTGTAAAGGACACTCATTTATAGGTATGGTTTAAAACTAGTGAGGTTCTATCCAAGGGGGTTTGATCTAAGGTGGTTTGATCAAACCCTCTTCAATTGGAATCCTTAAAATGGAACTTTTAAAGGCTTAAATCATTATATTTTCTAAAAATATGTGATTTTAGCTAAAATCAGTTCCTCTCAGAAATTGTAAACCAGCTTTGTGGGATTGCCCACTTAAAATTGTGTTTAGTTTACTTATAAGTATTTGTTCATCTCAATTGCAATAGGATGGGCTGAATGAATGTTGGTGATTTCAAAAATCTTTAAATACCTTAGAAGATTGCACTATTTTTGTGAAATTGCAGACGTATCTAGATTAAAACAAAAAGTAGTTAATCGGAGATCGGTCCATTTTGAGCATTTAATCCTTTGAAATTTTTGATATTAGGGTTAGAAGTAGTCTTAGAATCATCTTTGAAACTTTATCTTTTTCTATTTCTTTATTATCAAGGTTCAATCAAAGATTTCAAGTATCAATCCATTGTTTAGATATGATAAGTTTAAATTCTAGGATTTGCTTGTAGTAAGGTCCCTTTGTGATTACCAAAATTTTCACATTTATCACTGAGTTGTTTTATTGCATTGTCAATACCTGACATTAGAGACCTTAGGGTTATCTCTTTTTGCATAGAGATTTACCTTCCAAGAGAGATAAGATATCATATTCTGTCTGAGTTGTTGTTGTGCAGAAAACACCATCAACAGATTGGTACTAGAAGGAGGTCCTTGAATAAGCAAACTGGAGCATTTCCTAAACACCATCTCTCCTGAGAGGCTTAGAAGAATAACTAGATCTACTCCAGGAGGGGAATAATTTCAAGAGTTACAAGCCCCTACTAGGTCAAGAAGGACAAGGGAAGGGGAAGAATCATCATCTTCTCACCCACTTCCATCCCATCATCTTCATCTTCATCTTCATCTGAGGGAATTCCTATTCCGTAGCCACAACCAATCATAAATCGGCCATTACCACCCCCATTTCCACCAATGGCTTTTCTTGCTAATAATCTATCCCCAATTATCTTTAATAATTACAATGTCATGCCCAAGAACCCTGAGCATTTCTGGTCTAAATTGCACACTCATGATCCCAACAGAACCGGAGAAGAGCATATTAGGATTTTCCAAACCTGTCTAAGGGATAGAGGAATTAACCATGAGGATGTTGCATGCAGGATTTTCCCTTATTCCCTAGGGGAAGAGGCCTTATATTGGTACAATAACTTATCTACTGCTTCCATCCATAATTGGACTGAATTAGAAACTGCATTTTTGCAAAAATTCAAGATTCTCATTAGTGCTAATGAGCTATACTTGTAGTTTACTGGAGTGAAAAGAGAAATTAATGAGCCCATAGGATCATTCAATGATAGGTTTCATCAAGCATATACCAGACTCCAGGCACCCTATGCTAGGAATGAAAATACTGCTTTAGAAGTCTACTTTGATGCCTTGGATAGCCTTACAACCACTTTCCTTAAACAAAGAACTAATCCTTTGAATACTTTACTGACTGCATATGCAAAGGCTGTGGAGGTCAACACAGACTTGAGGCAACACTTATCAGGACATTTTCCTTCTTTGGGGCCTACAGCTCATCCTGGACAAATCCAAGCCCTTAATCAGGATTTGACCAATCATGTTCCCATAATGAATCATGTACCTTCATTACCTTTGGTTCGTCATCTAGGTCCACCATTAAATCAATCTCAACCTATGACATCTTATCCATAGCAGAGAACTAACCAACCCCTTCATTAGCAACAAGTTGGTTTCCCTACATATCTATAGAATTCAGAAGTTTTGAATCAGGCCGTTGGTTCCGGAAGCATACTTATATGTCCTTCTGGTGGTGTTAATCCGGCACCACTTAACAGTCTATACAAGGAAAGATTGGTTGAGTTTTCTGAACAAGTGAAAAGGTTGAATACAGAGGTAACTTATTTGAGAAATCAAAATAGCCAACTTTAGGTTGCTCAGAAGAATATACAATCTAATTATGGTAGGGAGAACATGAACTTTGAAAGAGGGAATTACTTTGATAGAAATCAAAATTATGATAGAGGACAAGGTTCTGGTCAGAATTTCGAAAGAAGACAAGGTTTTGGTCAAAATTTTGATAGAAATCAGCAAGGTGGACAAGGATTTGACAAAGGGAAACCACCTAGGTAGAATAGGTCATTGAATACTGGACCTAATAATGGAGGGATTCCCACTCCCTTGGATCAACCTTCTACTCAGGAGAAGCCTCTGAATGGTGTATACTTAGCAGAAGCAACTTTGTCTGGTTGGTGTAGACTCCATAAGACAAGTCAACACTTTGAGCTAGATTGTACTGAATTTTAGACTACAGCTTCTATCTTTCAGTATGAAGTGGAGAACAATTCCAGTGGTCAGGAAATTATACCCTCAAATCCATATGACTCTCCAATGCTGGTACTTAATCATGCCCCATTCCCCAAAGGTGAGGAAAATGAACTAGAGGAATCCAGTGACCAGGAGGATAAGGCAGAGTAGGTGCTAAATGAAGATAAGATTTTCCAGTTGTTTAGTGAAGAAAATCAGAATGATAATGACCCTTTGGATGAGGAAGAGGTTAGTATTGAAGAAGTTCAGATGTTTCAGCAACCAACGAAGAAATATGATTTAAGAAATAGACCTAACAGGGGTCCACAAGCTGGAGGTCCTTTCACTACTTCTATTCCTCCTAACAATTTTAATACTCCACCAAATCCACAAGCTAGTAATAATCCACCTTATCCTCATCTACCAACATAGTACTTGTCGAAAGGAAACAATGTTGAAGTATCCAAAGATAAGTAGGCTAGTGGCTACAAGGAAACCCATGCTAACTTGAATGTGGAGCAATTAGGAAAATATGTGACTAAGGAATTCAAGAAAGTAAAGGTAAGTCTTTTTGCTTTTGAGTTATTAAGAGTTCCTGCTATTAGGAATGCAGTTTTTGGGTCAATTAGTTCAAATATAACATTATAGGGGGTACCTACTAGTGAGATTGCTAGTAGGTCTTCCAACTCCCACACACCTAGAAGTCACGTCCCACCTGTAGAAAAAAGGGGAGATAAGGATAAAGGTCAAGTTGCATAAGCTGATACTCATCTGAATTTGTTTCAAGGCAAGATGTAAACCCCTCCTTTCCTAATATCTATTCGTATCTTTGGAAAGAATTTGCATAATTGTCTTCTAGGCTCAGGAGCCTCTACGAACGTTATTCCCATTGTTGTCTGCAAAGCATTAGGTATTACTCCTATATCCTCTCAAAATAATGTTACTCAATTAGACAAAACAGAGGTAAGTGTAGTTGGAGAATTGAACATGATCCCTATGCAACTTGCATCAGACCCTAGGGTGCAGCAAGTGATCAATATCTAGGTTGCTGAAATTCCTGATACTTATGGTTTGATCCTAGGTAGAGATTTCAATAAGGCACTAAATGGATATACATCTACAGACCATTCTCATATGTGGTTACCATGGAAAGGAGTTCTGAATCAGATCAGAATTGAAAGAGAACCCCGAATGAAGTATATAATCACTGAATATCAAAATGTTTCAAATGAGGTGTTGGTGTCTAAGGTGAGTATGGGAAATTATGTGTTAGCCTCATCAATTCCCGAGGATGAAGAGGTTTTTATGCTATAGGATTCTTTAGATGAAGAGAGTAGTGGTCTTGGGACATCGATTGAACAAGTGGATGAAACAAGTGATCATAAGGATATATAGCTTACTTATTGGATAACTTTCAAGGGTTTATCCAAAACTGTATGGAAGATCAAATACAGTTGAAAGGAAGTATGAATTTTGAAGAACTATTGCTTCCTAATTGGTGTAGAGTCCATGATGCCTCTCATTCCAAGCTGGAATGTGACTTGTGTCAGACTGTTGTCCGATAGATACAGAAATGCATTAATCCAGTTCCAACCGTTAGACTTAGTAAGCAGGAAGTGTTAAATGATGATAAAGGTAAGAGCCCAATTCTTCCTGAAAAGCCCCCAATTTTCAATAAAGAGCAAGATAAATTAAAACTAAGAGAGCCTGATGGCTGTTGGACATTAAGATTTGATGGATCTAAATCTAAGTAGGGTGCTAGAGTAGGATTTGAATTGATTAGTCCTAAAGGTAAGAATTATTTTGCTGCTCATAGAATCTAGTTCCAATGCACTAATAATGTTGCTGAATATGAAGCTTTGATCAATGGCTTATTAATGGCATAGAGGAAGAAAGTTAAAATGTTACAAGTTTTCAAAGATTCAAAGTTAGTAATCAAACAAGTAAGAAAACAGTATTCATTCCCTGATAGAAGAATGACCAATTACAGGCATAGAGTGTGGGATCTCATTGAGGGGTTTGATGCCTTTAATATCTAGTTGATCCCTCGAAACAAAAATCAAGTTGCTGATTCTCTAGCTCAAGCTCCTAGCACCTTGTAGCCTTTATCACTTTTAGGGTTGAAGAAATTTACAGCTGAGCTCACTCAAGTGCCTTCAGTGCCTAACAATAATACTAATTTCCAGGTATTTGAAGATGATAATCATATTTTGGACTTTATTACAAGTTGTGATGTGTTTGATTCCCAAGTTATTGATGAGATAGAGCCTCAAGAAGCAGAAATAGACTTTGGAGGAATCATTAACCTGAAGACTAATACTATTCCAAGAGGTATGGTGTAGCTTGAATTAATTTTTGATTTAGATAAGATAAGAGATCAAGAACAACAAACTAAAAGAGAGTCTCTCAGTAGCCAGTGTGAAACATATGATATTGGGGCACTGGGTGACACAAAGAATATTTTTATTGGAAAAGTATGTACTCCAGAAGAAAGAAAGGGGATTATTGATGCCTTACATACATATCATGATGTAATAGCTTGGAGTTATGAGGATTTGAAAACATATGATACTTCAATCATTACACACACCATCCCTTTGAAGTCATATGTCAAACCATTTAGGTAGAGATAGAGGCCAATCAATGCTTTGTTAGAACCCATTATTGAAAAGGAGGTGCAAAAATTGCTTTTAACACACATTATATTTCCAATAAGGCACTCTACTTGGGTTGCGAATTTGGTTCCAGTAAGGAAAAAGAATGGAGAGATCAGACTATGCGTAGATTGTAGGAATCTGAATAGAGCATCAGAAAAGGATAATTATCAGTTCCATCGCTAGACAAGGTGCTTCAGATCGTGAATGGATCTCAAATGATGTCCTATTTAGACAGGTATTCTGGATACAACCAAGTTATGGTATAGTATGAGAATAGGCACAAGACTACCTTTACTACGAAAGGAGGGACTTTTGCATAAAGAAGGATGCCATTCGGGTTGATCAATGCTGGAGCTACATTCTAGAGAGCTATGGACATCGCTTTTAAGGACATAATTGGTAAGTGTATCATTATCTATATGGATGATTTGATAGTTTTTTCCAAGAAACGAGGTGATCACATAACAGATTTATGCAAAGTATTTCAAAGATGCAGAGAGTTCAATATTTCACTTAATCCAAGGAAGTGCATTTTTGGAGTCACAAAAGGAAAGTTATTGGGATATGTTATCTCAGAACAGGGTATTGCTATTGATCTTGAGCGAGTAAAATATATCTTGAAGATTTAGCCTCCTGCAAGTAAGAAAGAGATGAAGTCATTTTTTGGTAAGATTAACTTTGTTAGGAAATTTATCACTCGATTTGTAGAGATAGTTAAGCCATTGAATGCTATGTTGAAACAAGAGGAAAAAATAGAATGGAATGCAAAATCTAAAGAAGAATTTGTAGAAATCAAGAAAGCTATTGTTGATGCCCCTGTATTGGTTAGTCCAGATTACACTAAACCTTTTTACATATATTCTTTTGCTTCTGATCATTCCTGTGCTGTAATGCTAACTCAAATGTCTGATCAAGGTGACGAACACCCTATAGCCTTCATGAGTACTCCCATAAAATATGCAAAATTGAGATATCATAATGTAGAAAAGAAGGCCTATTCTTTGGTCAGAGTAGTGAAGAATTTCAGGCACTATATTTTGAGGAATAAAGTTTTTGCCATAGTGCCTGATCCTACAGTAAAGTTGTTATTAATGCAGAATGAGTTGGGTGAATGAAGGGCCAAATGGGTGACTATGTTGTAGGAATATGATATGGAAATCCAACCCATGAAATTAGTAAGAGGACAAGGACTTACAAAGACAATGGCTGAGGCCGGTCCCGATCTCACCACTCAACACTATTACATTCAAGAGGTATCTCCGGGAGATTGGTATGATGAAATCATTTTCTATTTGCTGAATCAACAATGTCCTGATCATCTTAATATAGTTCAGAGGTGGGCCCTGCGCCTGAGGAGTGGAAGTTTTATGATGAAGGGAGCTATCTTCTATAAAAGAAATCACGAGCATGTATATTTAAGGTGTTTGGGGAAAGAGGAAGCTGCCAGAGTGATGACTGAATTTCATCAGAAATATGGCATAGGCCATGGTTCTACGTCATCTACTGCACACCAAATCTTGAGGGCAGGCTACTATTGGCCCACTTTGTTCAAGGATGCAAATCAACATGTGAGGACTTGTCGCATATGTCAAACTATAGCAAGCAAGGAAAAACATGCAACTCTTCCACTCCAGCCAGTCAAAGAGGTAAAACCGTTTGCTTTGTGGGGCATGAACTTCATAGGTCCAATTAATCCTCCATCTTTTGTGGGCCACATGTATATTCTTACCATAAATGATTGTTTTACTAGATGGACAGAAGCTCTGGCTTGTAAACAGTGTACTTCGGATGTGGTAATCAATTTTTTTGAATCAGGAATTATTAATCATTTTGGTTGTCCATTAGCTTTGGTCTGTGATAATGGTCCTGCATTTGCATCACTGAAATTTTATAATTGGGCGTTTGATCATGGGATTGTTATTAAATTTTCGTCTAATTATTACCCTCAAGGCAATGGTTTAGCCGAGTCTTCCAATAAGAACCTACTGATAGTTATCTATAAGTTGTTAGAACAAAATACCAAGGATTGGCACACCCAGCTCTGATTTGCTCTGTGGGCTGACCATACTAGACAGAAGGCATCCATAGGAACCTCTCCTTATCACCTAGTGTATGGTTTGGAACTTGTGTTTCCTATCCAATTGAAAATCCCTACCCTATAGTTTATCAACGAGTACTATAATGAAGAAGATAAACGTGAAGCCCGTTTGGCTGAATTGTTGCACTTGGAAGAGAAAAGAGATGAAGCCCTAGAAAGCTTTGCTAAACATCAAGGTGTGGTAAAAAGATGATTTGGCAGGAGAGCTAAGGTGAAGGCCTTTAGAATTTATGGCTTAGTTGTCTACTGGGATAAAGCTCATGATCGTAAGGGAGAGCATGGTAAATTTAATAAACTTTGGCTTGGTCCTTACCAGATTTCAAAGTTTTTTGGAGATAATTCTTTTCATTTGAAAACCCTCACTAGTGAGGATATCTCACTGCCTATCAATGAGCAGTATTTGAAGCATTATTTTCAACCTTGTACTATTCTGTAGTTCATCCTGTACATAGTTAGAGTAGGTTTGTTTTCTACTTTTGTTTGCTGGTTTTTCTTTGGTAGTTTAGGTTTTCTTTGGTTTGTTTTGCTTTTTATTTTTGTTTTTTTCTTTTGGGTTCCTTGTTTCCTTGGGTTTGTTGTGTCTATATAATGGGCTATTTTTCTTGGGATTGTTCTGAAAATTTCTTTTATAAACTCTAATCAAATTTTCAGAGTCAAGCGGTGGAATTCTTTTATCTGATGTCCCTTGTACTTGGAATTAGAGTCACTTGTTTTGGATACACTTTGGAATATATTTGGGTCTCGCATTTTCACACTAAAATTAAAGATTCTAGAGTTGGATAGGGTTCTTGAGTAATTTGTCCTAGTAAAATTCTTATATGTTGGAGGAACAGTTGCAAGATAAGAAGAATCCAATCATGGATATCCCTAATGTGCCAAGTGTTGAAAAGGATACAACTAATGACCAGTAGGACAAGTAGGATACAATGCCAACTGAGTCTACTATTCCAGGTTGGTTGGACAAGGAATTGAAAAGTAAAATGGTAATAGTAGAGGATTCTCCTCCTAGTTGGATGTCTTGATGGCTAATGTTGAACAAGGAAAGGCTAAGAAGAAGGCTAGGGTTGTGTCCTGAATTGAGAGAGATGGTTCAAGCAACAGAGTGGCCCACATTGCTACCTCTGCTCTAGATAAAGATAGAGATAATGTGACTACCAAGGATTATCATGTGCAAATTGTCGACCTAGGGAATTCTTTTGTGGAGCAAGATATTGAGGAGTATGAAGGCTCTAGTGCTATAATTATGGGCAGGTTGAAGAAGGTTGTACAAACCAGGCATGAGTTGGAGAGAGAGAATGATAAACTAAAGAAGTATTTGTAGGAGTTGATGAAACCCTTGCAGGCTATTAACTCTTCCTCTTCTGCTATAGGTTTCTTACCTCAGGAAACAATCTCCGAGCTTAAAAAATGAAAGCCACCACACATGCCATAATTTCTTGGTTGCAAGGTGTCCAAACCAAGGGATATGTTTCCATTAAGGATATCTTGTCAAGTGGAGGGGATGCTATGAGATCAGTAGACTAGTTGAAAGTTGTGTTGGCTCAGGACAACAAGGATACCGATCTTCTATTGCAGAAAACTATAACAATCATGGGATTCACCAAGGATAAGCTGGTAAAGAGTGGGATTCTTCCTTTTCCAAGGGTTTTTGAACCTTGGGAATGGTTTGAAATCATGCAAATGAGGCAGAAGGCCTTGAGGAAAATTCATAAACAAGCAATGCAGATTGATGACACTTTGACTGGTATCCATGATAAGTGTATCTCATTATTTGAGGTCATGACAGGAAGGAATAAGTTTTCTGTGAAACATCTTAATCTAGAGCAACTTAAGAAATGGTGGAGAGATTTTTATACTCTAATCAGTGAAGGTCCACTCACTGAGCATCAGCTAGATGATGCTGCAACCTATATTGCAGTTATTGAAAGATACTTAACTAATAGAGCTGATTGGGATGGTAGAGTGAGGCAAGCAAGAGATGACATCAAGTCCTTTGAGAGAAGAGTTAGGGTTTTGCCTATGCCACCTGTTGTTGAGCTAGACAGAGTCTTGTTGGCCATGCATGGTGAAGAAGATCAAGCTAGAGACAAGGATGGGAAGTAGTTATATAGGGCTATATTGAGATTTTTTCTTCCCATTACTTACATGCATTGGGCTGACCCTTTGACACTTTGTGGCCGACTAGGATGAAATTGGTGCTAATTGCACATTTCATATTGTTTTCGAATATCTTTGAGGCCGACCTCTTGTAGCTCTTGTTTTATTGTAAATTCTTATTTTTGGGCCGACCTATCTTAGGGATTCTCTATAAAATAGGCATGTTGCCTCATTTGAGAATATAGATAGGGAGACATATAGATATGTGATACATGATATGCATAGGAAAGTAGAATAGAGATTTCACATTTGAGTGAATTAGGGTTTTTGTTCAAGTAAGTGTTTCAACAAAAAACTTGAATTCTTGTTATTTTGGATGACTTAAAATAAGAGAGATATTGTGATTTGGTATCTACCTTGTGGAGTTTCATATAGCATGGTTCTTGTTGTTCTATCTTTAAAATTGCTTATAAGTTCATAGTTAAATATTTTGGTGATGCTTAGGGTTTCATGTTTGGAATGTTTGCAACGATCTCTAGTCCATAATTTTTGCAGTTAGCTAATTGTTAGCTACTTTGCAAAGTTAGCCTGGACTTAAAATTGTGTTTAGTTCAGTTATAAGGACTTTTTCATCTTAATTGCAATAGGATTGGTTGAATGAATGTTTTTGATTTGAAAATCTTTAAATACCTTAGAAGATTGCACTATTTATGTGACATTGCAGACATATCTAGATTAAAACAAAAAGTATTTTATGGGACATCAGTCCATTTTGAGCATTTAATCCTTTGACATTTTCAATCTTAGGGTTAGAAGTAGTCTTAGAATCATCTCTAAAACTTTATCTTTTGTTATTTCTTTATTATCAAGGTTCAATCAAAGATTTCAAGTATCAATCCATTGTTTAGATTTGATAAGTTTAAATTCCAGTATTTGCTTGTAGCAAGGTCCATTTGTGATTACCAACATTTTCACATTTATCACTAAGTTGTTTTATTGCATTGTCAAGACTTGACATTAGAGACCTTAGGGTTATCTCTTTTCCCATAGAGATTTACCTTTCAAGAGAGATAGGATATCATATTTTGTCTCAGTTGTTGCTGTGCAGAAAACACCATCAACAGGGACTCATTCACCTTTATTGGAGAACGGGTCATGGATAAGGATTTTTGAAATATTTTTTCTGATTTTTGAGTGATATTCAGATGCTAGAAAGTTTAGGGAAAGACTGATCAGGGACTTATTTTCTAGTAGGGGCGAATGTGTCCCAAATTAGGGTTTTAAAAAGGTGAAAACTATAGTTTTTAAGTTGTTTTATGTTTCTTTTGTGCCTAGTTTCAAACTATAACTTTTATGATAAAAATTTCTAGAATTTGATGACCTAATTCAAGTGAAATGAAGGGAAAATAAAGACCTATATAACACATTTTGAAATTATTTTTATTTTTATTTTCAAATAAAAATATATGTGATCTAAATGATATGCAAAATGACTAGTTTGTTTTTGTAATTTTTAGATTTAAAAAGATGCAAAACAATGCAAATATATTAACCCTAAATGATATGCAATTTTGAATGCAATGTAAGAAACCCTAAATGAGATCTAATTTGATGCAAATGAGATACAAATGAATGCAAGATCTAATATAGGATGCAATAAAAGAATTCAAAATCATAAAATTATGATATTCACGTTGGGCTCACCATTAATGATTAGGTGAAAGTAAAAAATGAATTCTATAGAGCTCTTTCTTTGATCTTGAAATGTAGATGAAATTTTTTTCAACTTGACAACTTGGACTCCAAATCTTTCTCTTCAACCTCTAAATCTACAATCACACACTCAAGGCAAAAAAAACTTTTTTATTTTTAGTGAATAGGTCTTTTCCTCAGTCAAACCCCTTTTAGGTAATTAAACCAAATGATGAAAAAATTAAATCGAAGCATGAAACATGAAATATATAATGATGATACCTTAGATGTTTTCTTGGAATGAAAATCTGCAATCTAACATGAAGTGGCCATGAAAAATGTAGATCTTGATCTCAAATAATGCTTGAAAGATGGATCTTCAATGCTACATCAACTTTCTTAGCTCAACAACATGCATGAATGCACTAAACCATTGACATGATGAGATAACTTTGAAATGATTCAATAAAATCTTGATAATATTTCCTTGAATGTCTTTAAAATGATCTATAATTCTCTTTCGAATGTACTCTTGAGTGCTCATGAAGATCTAGGATTTCTTAGGATGAAACTAAGTGAATTAACCCCTTATTTATTCTAAATTTAGAGATTAACCCTAAAATTCAAATAACTCAAGCCGACCTCAGATGTTGGTATTAAAACCATAAGTATCCTACAATAATTAAATTCAAAAAAGGGTGTCCTACTCAAGGAGGACCCATTTGCCACTAAAGTTGAATGGGCTTTGACTCATTTTCCAAGACCAAGCTTTAAAGAGGTGAAATAACATCAAAAACCCTCCTCAAAAATGCAAAGAAAGGGATTTCCTAGATGGAGAGGACACCTTGCATGAGTAAAGGAGAGTAGGTCCTAGCAAAACTTTTTAGGACACCAAATTTTCCAAATTAAATGTCATACAATATCATTATTGGCCCTTGGGGTAGATCCTTAAAAAGAGGGCTTGAATTTGAATTAAAGAGCCAATTAAACTCTAATTAATCAAAATTAATTAAATGACCCTATATAAGTGTGAAAGTATGTTACAACAATTTACAACGCCTAAATAAGGTACAAATTAAATACATTTCATTAAAAGGGGCCCATTAGTGCTAATTCATTAAATAAGTTACCCTAGAAAAGTGTAAAAGTGTGTTACAACACTTCTACAACACTCTTGAATAGGAAAATTTAAGGTGCATTATAATTAAATAAGGACCCTAGAATGATGTGAATGTGTACAACACATTACAACACCATTCCAAGATACAATTATTCCAAATTTATGTCAATTATCCAAATTAAGTGTGAAAAAGAAATACTTTTTTTTACACTACAATGACAAGCTCACTAATGGGATATTAATTGATCTCGTCTGTGGAGAAAATGTGATCAGTAAATATTTCTTACTTGTGCATGAGCTTTATCAAGAAACATATGATAAACATCAATCATGGATAAAAGTGCATAATGGTTTTGCTTGCCCTATGATGGGATCAATCACCCTTCCTCTAAAAGACAAACCAAAATAATTAGTTGTTCCATTCTCCATCATCTCGACATCATATCAATTCCATGTGAAGCTTGGCTATCCATGGCTACACTACATTGAAGTCATTTTGTTGATTGTGCATAAATGCTTAAAGTTTCCCTTTGACAATGAAATATTTACTGTACACCATAGTGGTTTTAATCCTTTGTCTTCTTGTGGGAATTTTTCATTATATTTATTTTTTCCCAAGACTATGGAACCTATTAAACCTTGTGAGTACTTATTTTTCAAATCCTTCCAAAAGTTTAAGGTGAAATTCATAGAAAAAATATCCCTTAGAAACATTCGTAAACCCATTATTGAGCCTCCTATCCTTGACAAAACTATGATTGAACCTAAAGAAATTCCAAAGAACCAAGACCAACCTAAGATAGATCCTTTTCCTATCTCCTATAAATGATGAGGAGACAATGAAAACAATCCTAGCATACCTCCTAATATAAAACAAGTTTAAATCTAAAGAGAAAGTGGTTGAACAACCTCCTTTGGTTCCTTTTGTTCCTCCCCTTAGGGAAGAAGAGAAACCCATGGTTGATAAACCTGCTCCTACACAAACAAAACTTGAAAATCATACTAAAAGGAACTAAAATTATAGAGAGTGTAGGCATAGACATCATGCTCTTTCTCTAAGATTAAATGAAGAGAACAATAAACAAAATCAACATCCAAACATGACTGAAGCAATACACAATGAAACTCCCTATTTGCCACAACAAAAATATCCTATACCACAATCGTAGCAAGAGCTAAATCCTTCTTTTGACATTATCATTCAACCTCCTATTGTAATTAACTTGTATGACGATGATGAGGTTGCTAAAATTGATGAAGAAGTGCATAACAAATTGAAAACATTATTTTCCTCTTATATGGGCTTAAATGATAATTCTCCTAGGAAGAGTGTTGAACTTGCTGATGACCCTAGTTTAGCACTTTTTATTGTCCCTTTGGCGAGTTTCCTACCTTCTATATATGATGAACGTGATAGGGATGCAAATGACCTACTAATAGGTTGAATCGTATGTGCCTTACTATTATTTTGTTCATTATTTTTGTTTTCATGTTTATTTTGTGTGGTTGCATGTGCATAATGTGATCCCCTATCCTATTTTGTTTGTTACACTTCTCTCTTTACGAAATTCCTCTACTTGTACCTACATTCTTCTCCATGTCATAGATCTTTTCAAATTTATCTTTTTCATTTGTTTTATGTTTTCCTTTTTGGGATGACATAAGGCATTGAGACATTTAGGTCTTTTCATGTTGACCCAAAAACTTTTCCTTTATCTTTTTCATTTGTCTTATTATTTCCTTTTGGGGATGATGCAAGGAATCAAGACATTTAGGTCTATTCCATGTTGATCCAAAATTATTTACATTATCTTTTTCATTTTCTTGTGTTTTCCTTTTCGTGATGATGCAAGGTGTTGAGACATTTAGGTCTCTTCCATGTTGACCCAAAATATTTTCCTTTATCTTTTTTAGTTTTCTTTTGGGGATGACACAAGACATTGATACATTCACGTCTCTTCCATGTTGAGCCAAAAAAATTCCTTTGTTTTCACTATCCTTGTATCATTCTTCCTATTCCATGAGTATTTGGGGTATGATAAAAGTTCTAAGCTCTATAAAATAATTGTACCAAAGATATATTGACCTTGAATCCATGGATCCCTCATGTGTTTGGAGTTTCATTATGAGGGAGACCCCTCCCTTTTCATGATGTATCTTTATTTAGAAACATATGACCTGGCATAGGGCTCTTTAAATAAGCTCTCATGTCCTTTTATTGTTAAAATTTATCATTTTATACTTTAAATTAATTGCTCACAACTTTGTGCTTAGAAATTTATTTAAAGTGGGGGCATATATTGGAATTATTTTTTTGCATATTTTAATCATGTTTCATTTTGTAGTCTTCTTACTCATGCAATGCTTATTAATTTTTTTGGTGACATTGGGTGTGATGTCCCTCAAGAGCATGATATCTCTTAGCATACTATATTCCTCTTAGTGGCTTGATGTGACACACTTCATCCCATAAGTTGTGAATCTTCTATTCTTTGATTGGTCCTCTCTTGGAGATATTATGCATAATTTTCCATAAGTTAAGATCTTATAATAACTAAGAAAAACTCCTTTGAGAGTACCTTACACTATTTTTCATTTACAACATAGTTATATGGTCACCTTGCATAACACACTTTTCTTGCATATGGAGCCATCTTGTTTGTTCATGGTTGTCAAGCATACAAATATTTTATTGCCTCGTGAATCTTGTTTTCATGTTGTGTGGTTCCTTATCAAAGTTATCAGGAGGTATAGCTTTGGTATGGTTGCAAATATGGGTGCTAAAATTAGGCATGAATTTCCCATAGCCAATTGCTTTTCTATGTGAGCACATATTGACTATGTGCATATGTGTTTCCCTAGAGGCTCACCTAGTGGACACCCTAAGGTTCCACTAGCCCTTGTGAGCATGTGTTGATTTGCATAGTAGACATCATATTCCACTTGTAAATGTTTTTGGACAAACAAATTAGATTTGATCCATAGCGTGCATGACAAATGGTCGAAGCTTGATCCACCCATTTTGTTTTTGTTCTCCTCTCTTTGTCTTTGGTAGTGTATGTGTGTGCCTTATTGTTGCCTCTTATATCATTTAAATATGTGTTCTTTTGTACCTATTTTGGTTTTCCATAGGATCATTATCCTAGGGGCTTGCACAACCCTCTTGGTCATTGTCATCCTATATTACTAGCATTGGTAAATTTAAACTCCTCTCGGTACAAGTTTGTCTACTTTAGTGTGAGTTTGAAGCGAGTTCTTCCTCTCACTGAAGTGGGAGATAAATGTAGTGTAGAAAAATGTATCCCTTTACATTTTCACTTTTTTTTGGGCCCTCCTTGCTAAAATTGGTCTTCTTTATACATTATTTGGGACTATTTTGTATCCATAAGCCTTATTTAATGCATATTTTCTAGGATAATCCTGGCACATTTCTTAAGACAAATAAATATTTTTTTTTTGGTTTGTATGGTATAGATTTACTGATTTGGGACTCATACACTATCTTGGGCATATGGGTCCCACTTATGTTTTGAGGCCTAAACCTAAAATTGACATAGAACTAAATAATTCTTGAAATTTGTGTCCCAAGCTTAGCCTATTGGGACTCATACGCCCTTACTAGCGTATGACTCTTTCTTAGCTTGGACCTATTTTGAATTCAATTTTTGGCTAGATTTTATTCTCTTAGATCTATTGTCGGCTTGTGGTGTTGTAATTTCGGGAAATTTGGCATAAAAAATTATAAATACAAGGTTATTTCACATATTTTATCCTAGAAATTTTCATGAGAAAGTTTTATCTAAGCATTCAAGAGCATTCAAGAGTTGATTATCAAGAATTTTGGAGCATTATTCAAGATTCAATCATCATGTCAAAGTCATCATGCATCATGTTTTTTTTCGAGCTAAAATTTGTGATGTAGGTTCTTATGATTCAAACAAGCATTCAAGTCAAAATCTACATTCATGCTAGCCACCTCATAAAATATTGTAGCTTTTGTTCCATGGGTTTGGTGAGTTGCAACATAGCTTATTTGTTCATTCATCATTCCTTCTTTCAATTTCATTTCATTTTAAGGTTTGATTACCAAAATATGGTTTGACCAAGGAAAACCCTTATTCAAAAAAAATTCCTCTCTTTGATGTGTGATTTATAGATTTAGGTTGAAGATCCATTGAAGAGAAAGATTGGAGAAAGTTTTTCAAAGTTGCAAAGTTTTCAAAGCTGTAATCTACATTTCAAGATCATGGAAAGTCACCTATAGGTTTGAAATCAATGTTTCAGACTCAGAGATTAGAGAGGAGAGAAGCCACAGGACAATTGTAGAGGATATCAGAGTTTCAGATCAACCCTAATACTTGGGCTAAATCACCACTTGTGGCATATGACTCCTAGTACCTAATTTCAACAATTTTTTGTAGATATTGGTTTAGTAGTTCCAAATTCCAAATTCAGCCTCAAACCCTAAATTGGGAATAAATCATCCCTATTGGCATATGAGTCCATTGTGCTTTAAAATTCACATAAATTTTAGGATTGTAGATCTTATTTAAAGACTCTTCGATTTTGCAGGTGCCCCTTTTTCCTTTCTCAGTTCATTATTCTGTTTTTTAGTTTCATACTCTAGGTTGCATAGTTAGATTTTCATATCATATGCATTTACTTCTTTCCAAGACCTTTTTATGGTGGACCCCATTTTGTCTTTAATAACACCCTAAGGACACCTTATTGTAGATCTCTTTCCCTCATTGCATCCATAGTGTGTGCAGTGAAAGTTTCTTAACCTAGAGTGCAAAATGCAAACAAAATGCAAGGAAAGAGAAATCACAACAACACCTCAGATGAGGCCTGAGTTAAACTTGAACAAATGTAAGAAAGGAACGATATTACCTTGCCCAAGTTGATCTTTTGGTTGACCCTCTTGATTTTTATATTGTGTGTGCTCCTTCACTAATAAATAGAATAAAACTTGATGCAAAACTACGTGGATGAGATGAGGGTTGCAATGGTCAATGTGGGTATCTGGATAGATGCACAATGTAGATGCAAAATGACCTCAAAATTTGTAGCAATGGTCGATACTTGAGAGTGCTAGTGTGATTGTTTGAATGCTTGAATGCTCATAGTGCATGTGTTGAATGTTCCAAAATGAGGGAAAATTCTCTAATTTTAGGGGAAAGGCCTCTAAGTAATGAAGGATCAAGATACAACCACCTTGGACAAGATCAAGGGCTTGGGTGAGTTGAGAACTTTCAAGCCCTCCTCTCCTAACATGTGGTGGATGATGTGGACAAAAGGACATGAGGTGGAGGTACTTTTCTATACCTTGGGATTGAACAAGATCTCCTCATAAAGGAGGTCTTGTCCTCATGTGGATGATGTGACCTTTGAGGAATTAAAAATTCCTTAAAGTCCTTGGAGGAATAAAAGTGAATTTAAAATTCACCTTGGGAAGAGGGTGCCTTCTCCAAAAATGGAAGCATTTAATGAAAGGTTTGACTTCTGAAATTTCATAAATGGCATAGGGATTGGGTTGACCTAATCAAGTGGTTAAGTTGTGCAAACAAGGGATTAGGTGATGAAAGAAGGATTAAGGCAAGTGGGGTATGATGGAGGATGTGACATTAATCCCAATTACCAGTGTGCACATCCATAATCACAGATTAACTAGATTAATCCATATTAAGGATGCGTTATGGAGGATGTGACAAGGAGAGAGGAAATAATGGATTTAAAATTGATTTAAATCCATAAAAGGTTAAATGACTAAATTAAACAAATGAAAGTATTTATTTAATTTAGAGAGGAAAGGGGCTAATGGTAAAGTATTTAAATTGAATTAAATACCTTAGGAATGTTAGGGAAAAGAGGAACATTAATTAAATAAATGATTTAATTAATGTTGATGAAAGAGACAAAATGGATGAACTAAAGGGATAAATTTGACCTCATGTAAGGGGTCAAATTTGGATGTCTACACCTAGATTGAGATCTCTAAGGTTTCCTTAAATAAAAATTGAAGGAAATAGGTGGAGGAACACTAATCCCCCTTTAGTACTATCTCCCAAAACATAGAACTCCAATTTTATTCATTTCGGTTTACTCCACCCATAGAACTGAAAAAGATAGGACTAGCCAATCAATCTTCTCCAATAGAGAGCTTAATGTTATTGCATTTCAAGAAGTACTAATTATTACACCCTATATAATCATGACTTGAGCTTTTGAGCTAAATAGAATAAAATAGGTCAATCTTACAACTAGTTTATTATTTATTAACTTATGAGTACCACCTAATCCAAACAATTCTCTAACATTTTATTTGATAAAAATAAATATATATATTATGTGTTTATTGAGTCTTAATGCCTAGAAGTCCATGGTAAGAAATAGTTGGATATGTTTATTTTAATTCATTGGCAACTTCAATGTAGAATATTTTCTTACCTCCGTATTTATGTCTTTGACTATAATTTTTGTCACAATTAAATATATACCATTTTTACCTCTTCTGTTCAATTTATTGAGAAATTAGTTTGGTAGGATGAGGACATTTGTATGTAAGAGTTCTCTTATCTCTTATCATTATTAATAGATGTCCCCTAGTGACTATTTCCTTCTCATTAAATTTGTGTCATGACAACAATATGAAATAGAGAAATTAGATTAAACTTATACACCTTATATTGGACGTGATTTTTGAGCCTTCTAAGGAAAAAACCATTTGAATTTCGATCTATGATTTCCTCTACTCTTAGTGATAAATTCTATAGATTCTAAAGTTAATTCTTAATAATAAAAATTAGTACATGGTTTTGCTATTTAGTTGAAGTAATTTTGTCATATTTTCAAAATAGTGCAATTGTAATTAATTATTAATAAATGACTGACTGACATTGAGATGTTCCTTCCTTTCTATAAAGAATCATTGATACCAAATAAACTACTATGGTTCTAAGTATAAAGATTGCATGATCACCTTTTCTCCATATTATATCTAATGTAATAAAATAACTTTCCATTTTCTTGACTCAAGTTCCTAGATCATTCCCATAAAAAATATTCCTTTTCACTTTCCGCATCATGTCATATGGCCCCAAATGGGTACTAATCAAACATAACAACTATGATATATTTGGATTTACATTACCTTGTGCATTAGTAATTAATAGTTGATTTGGTGGATTTAGTTACAAATCTAACCATTAATATAACCTCTACCTAAGCCCAACCAATTAATAATTAATTTTATTTGTATTATTCTAGATATTTTGGATATCTTACTTTGTGATCTATTAAAGAAAAAATTATTCTAAGATATTCGTTGAATCATATTTCTAACTCCACATCCTCTTTTTTAGTAGATTTTACAGTCCAAAGGACTTTTTCCAATCGCCTCTAATGTGTGAGCCTTCATTGTTAGAAATGAAGGAAAGTTTTGATTAAATTGGACTCATATTGACCTAAAACTAGAAAATCAAAATATCTAAGCCCAAACAGATTGTTTGAATAGTTTTACTTTCATGTCGGCTGCTATTTCGACAAACACAATATATTCTAAGTTTCATCCAATAATGATGGAAAACCATTTTATTGACACGTCACTAAATTAGCAGCCTAGTTTACCAGAGAGTAAAACTGAAAATGATAGTCCACCCCTATCAATTCAAGGATTTCATGCAATGTGAAGCTACAACCATCAAATTCTACCTAGTGATGTTAAGTTTCACATTTGTGATAGAATGCCAGCTTTCTAGGATAGATAAGTCTAAATAAACAATGAATTTAGATATGTGCATTGACATATAAATATTATATAAGTATGTTTATAAATTAGTAAATATCTGGGGTGGTGGGTCTAGTTCAATTGGCATGTTGTTGAGGTATGATTTCCTGTCTCAAAGTTTATAGGGGGGTGACTACCCCATTCATACCTGCAATCTAAAAAAATAAAAAATTAATAAGTACATGTTTAAAGATAAGGTGTTATTTAATCTATAATTAATATAGATATCTTAAAATATTATATCATTACATCTTTTGAATATATTTTAATAGATATATTCTAATTTATTATGTAGATATATGAACATTTAAATCTTAACTTTTAATTAAGAATTATTTATATTACTTATATTATTTGTTTTACTTTCATTTATCTCTAAGTTTAGACCATATCTTATATACAAAATTATTTAAATAGTATTAAAACTTATAGAAATAAATTATTTGAATAGTTTTATATACTATTTCATTTATTAAATTAAAAAAAAAAAAAACAATTACTACAAATTTTAAATTATCTTCTTCATATTATTAATATATGTACATAAGTTTTTTTTAAATAAAATATTTATTAATAAAAAATATAAAAAATATAAAAAATAATAAACAAGACATTCTAAATAAGAAAAATGAAAAAAAAACAAATTACTTCTATAGTTTTAAAATTAACTCAAGGTTTATACATATAAATTTTATATATTAATATTTAATTATAATATCTATTTAAACTGTTGCAAATACATATGGACACATAGTTTGAAAAGAAAATAGATCAAAAATGGCATATAGTTATTTTATTTATTCAATATTTATCTAAGAGTTGTTTAAATGTTAATTTTCATTTCTACTTTTTGAAAAACAATCATTTATTATTTCACTATTTCTTTTGTTTTATTTTTATTTTGAAAAGTGCAGTAAATATTATAGATTTATCTATATTTTTAAAATACTTTTATTTGTCCACATCAATATATTTTAAAAATTTAATGTTTTTAAATTTGAAAAATATATAACAACTTTAAATACTTTTTGTAAACAAGGTCACACCATTACACTCTACCTTTCACTATCTTTGTAGGCTAAATATACTTATAAATAGGTAATGAATTTGATAAAAGGAGAATATGCTATGTATCTCTAAGATTTTAGATGAATATTTTTTTATACATGAAATTTTGTGATTTGTTTGAGTATGCAATAACTAGACATGCATACATAAAATTCTTATAAAATGAAAAAAATGTCATTCTTTATTTTTTTCAATCTAGTAACTATAAACAAAATTCTTATACCTATGGTTTAAATTTTTTAGTACAAATATAAATCTTTTACGTGGCTTTGAATTAGTTGTATGCAATCTCCACAAATTTGTTCACCTCTAATATTTGAGTATTATAATGTTGATAAGCACAATTAAATTCTACTATTCTAGAAAATGAAGGTGATTAGTTTCTCATCTATTCCATTGGTTAACATCTTAGATTGAATTAATGATTTGAAATAGTTTTTTAACACAATCTAAGAAGAATGTAAAGCATGTTTTGTTCTTATGAGGGTAGATGTCGATGCTAAGATGTGATAATTTTTGTTGTAATAATGATGCTTTGATACTTTTTGATAATTTATACATCACCAAATGACCTAATAATTTATCTCTTTATACCACAACCTATAATGCAATTTTAAATCTTGAATCAATAAAAAATGGTTAATTCAGAATGATTTTCATTAGTCCAAGTATTTTCTTTTAGTTATGATAATTTAAGGGTTCAATCTCTCTATAATTATCAATTTTTATATACATCAACTTGTGTATATCTAAATAGTACTTTTATGATTTATTATATCATATTAAACATAAAGATTATAAATTGATATTAGAGATTTATCATACAATATTCTATCATGATACATATTTTTTGAATGCATAAATATAGATTTATATTGGTATGTCAACAAATTACATTGGTGGCCTCTCAAGCAATATATATTGTACTTCAATGCTATCATTCACAGATACCAAAACACAGATATCAGAACACCCCATTCACAAATACCAGAACACCCCTATATACCTAGATACCCTACCCCTATCATCCTTACAACAAAATGACCACATAGGGTCTACAGCCTTTAACATTATAGTTTTATGCCCAGGCCAAAAATATAGAAGCATGCATATCAAAGGTTAAATTTAGCATATTTTAGCATACCCTATTCTTTCAGACGATGCCATACGATGCCATTATCTTGCGCAAAGCCTCTAAGCTCCTGTACCCAAGAAAAATCCTACATTGGGGTCATGTGGAGAATCTTTTTTAGAAATTGAAGCCCAACGGCTGCATTCCTTCATTGCTCTACCAACGTCATTCCCTTCAAGTCTAGAATGAAGTAGTAGTATTTAACCACCTCCCCCTATATCCGCAAAAGCTCCAAATCTTGAGGGCAAGGAACACCCACTCCCAGCGTAGCACCAGCCAGAATCTCCTCTAAACCTCCCAGCAGATCCTCCTTAAACATATTTTGAATCATCACCTCCGCCTCCATCTTTGACATGTTTAGATTCAGAAGCATCACTAGAAGTTTAGAAGTAATGTTAGTGTCTGCCCGATACCTCTCCATGTCCTCAATAAAATCTTTATCGAATATCAACTTCACAACAGCGATGGATAAGAAATCTGCATCTAGCAGAATTCATTTGAACCACTGATCAGTCACCGACCCAAGAAAGGCCATCTGACACATTTCACTAACAAGTTGTATTGGCATATCCATACCTCTGCAGACAATGCCCTCCACTGATATCCAAACAATGAGCTTGGAGAGTTCAACCATATGCAAAGCCGGGAGAGAAGCTTGTAATTTAAAGCAAACTTTCCAAAAGTTTAAAGCCCTTAAAGTTCGCTCCTTGTAGCTCTTAATGAAGGCACACGTGAAATGATGATATAAGCACCATATTGTACTTTCAGATGATTCTAGCCAACTCAGAGATTAATTAACCAAGCATTTTGTTGAGTGTTGAGGAATGATGGTCGTGATAAAATCCCAAGATGACACATGAGTATTAAATGGTTGATGGTAATGAACTCTGATATCTCTCATGGGAGATAATCCATCCTACACCACCAACCATTAGTTATGCTCCTTATTATTTTATGATTAATAAAGATCAAACATCTATCCAAATTAGCCTCTATGTTGTCAGTATGTAATAATATGTCAAATCACAAAATGCCAATACAATGGCAACCTTGTTGTCACTAACGTGACAATCTATCGTTAATGTGGAGGGTCAACTACTAGGAAAGACCAACATTGAGCTATGATGCCTATGCAAGCAATGACCCAATAAATGTTTCCACTTGAGCCACAATCCTATGAGAAAAAAATTTGTATGATATTCTTACTTAAGAATATATACCTTTCAATTAGCCTGACCACATATTTGTGATTGCCTCCCATATGGCTCAAAATATATTTCACCAAGTGAACTCAAAAAATAAATTTATGCAATCCTTTCCTTTTCATACCATCATCATAGATCTAACTCATTATTTAACCAACACAACATGAAATTCACCCTACAATGTATATAGGAGCAAAGTTAACGATATTTCAAAATTTGGCTTTCCACTCCAACCATTGTGGAAAGCCATCCGACCCACCCACCATACTGATGAAATTTACTAGAGTTTCACATTGTGTTTTACTAAGGCAACACAAAAAGACATCAACCATACCCTGTGTTAGACCTAAAACAAATTTCTATGCTCAAATTATTTTACCAAAATACAAGATCAACACCTAAATTTTCTAAAACATCTATTTCCCTATTCCCTTCTTTGTAGGTATCATTAATCATAATGTCTTTATTACCTTCCATAAGCTGCAATGCTACATACAAAATATCCTTAAGCTTCCAATTTTGAAGGTTACCAGTTCTTAAGGCATTTATCACCGATATTGAGTCCCCTTCTGCAACCACCTTTTCTTGTTTGAGCTCATAACAAAGATTGAGATCAAGCAAAGGGGCCTGGAATTTTAATGCATTGCTGGTGCCAATTGATAATGGTGTTGCTAGATTACCAATTATATTTCTATATTCCAAACTCTTATAATGCACCCAACAGTGATGGGCCTAGATTACCTCGAGCAGCCCTATCAAAGTTCAATTTATAACACCCTAGATCCAGTGCCTACCATTTTACATTATTTTGAGCCTCTTGAGCCTTTTTCCCGCTTCTCCAACAAAAGGAGGGATCTTCAAACCATGCCATGATTTCTTCATAGAGGCATCTCATTCAATGAAAGTTGTATTTTTTAAATTCTTATCTTTTTCTCTACAGTTTACCACTTCCATTATAACTTAGCCTCCAACTTGTTCAACAAAGAGGAAATAATTAACTCTTTCTCTTGAAAAATTCACCCATTTCTCTCTTTCCAAAATTCCCAGATTAACAAATATGGGCTAGCCAACCACATACTAGAAAATAAAGATGATTTGTAGAGATTAGGCCATGTTTGGAATAGACTCAATATGTCCCTAGGAAGAGCACTTTTCCATGTTATCTTTGCATGAAACCATTGTCAACATTCCTAGGTAAAGGGTCAATTAAGAAAAATATGGTTCCAAGATTCGTTTTCCCATTTGTAGAGGACACACCTAGAGTGAAAACCCGTCTTCACCAATTTTTCCATAGTAAGTATTTTATTTTGTATTGTTGCCCATGCAAAGGCTTCAGCCTTAGGCAAACAAACTTTTCTCTAGAAAATCTTAACTATAATTTGAGAAGCCATTTCCTCTTGCTTGGATAGGATTCTATACCCATCATTGGCAATATATTCCCTTGCTTTAACCCCATGCCACCTAAGAATGCATTTTCCATTCATTATGTAAACACTCCATTAAGAGATAACAAATTCATATACTTCAGACAATTCATTGGTGATAACTAGCTCTCTGGCATCCCTTCACCACCACTAAGAGAGCCTGTTAGATGTGGTTTCTTTAAGATAATCTTTAAAATGACTACCCCACCCTTTCTTTGTCACTTCCCTTATTCCTTCCAAGTTCCTACACCATTCTAGCCTAGGATATCCACCCCAAGAATCTTCCTAAAAAGGAGTTGCAATTCCATCCTTTACATCCCATGTTAAATGATCCATGATTAAGTTCTTTCTGCTTTTCAAAAAGTTCCAAATTCTTTACCCTTCTAAAAGAGATCTTTACTTAAGTATTCTAAACTCCCTTTCATCTAAATATTTTTCTTTCAAAATCTTTACCCATTTAAAATCTTGATCTGCATATATCTTCCAAACAAGTTTTTCTCCTAAGGCTTTGTTTTGAAGAAATTTTTTCAAGCCCACACCATCTGACCCTTTTGCCTTGAAATTATTTTCCTATTTAATAAGTGGGCATTTTTTCTTATCCCCTATCCTTATGCAAAAGAAATTTCTCATTTTTTGGTTTTTTTTTGTATGCACATCACTCAATGAGGGAAAACAAGACATCATAAATATAGGTAAAGCAAAGATAACAACTTCCATTTTTTTTATTCTACCTACCTAGGACAACCATTTGACTTTCAAAGATGCCAACCTCTCCCTCACCTTTGCCACTAGAGAGTGCCATAGTGAACTTGACTACTACCATTTCACCAAGGAAAGGCCCAAATATTTGCATGGTAGAGTCCCATTTTGAAGTTAAGAATTCTCATGATCTTATTTTCAATCCTTGGATTCGTGTAGAAAAAACTCAGATCTCTCCTTACCTCTTGACCAAAGTCAACAATGTATTCATCCAAAGTCCTCTTAAAAATTCTATTTTTTGATACCTGCATAGCCCCAAATAATATTGTATCATCAATAAATTTTTGATGCATTATTGGAAGAAATTAAACTTAGTGATTTGGATCCCAAACACCTTGCCCTCCACTACTACTTTTCTTAGAGATCTACCCAGTTCTTTTGCCATTATTATGAACAAGAAAGGGGATAATGGATCTCCTTGTCTCAAGCATCTCAAAGCACCAAAGAATCCCTCTAGAGAACCATTGATGAGAACTAAAAACCTTGGACTATAAAAATAGTTTAAAATCCAATCCAACCAACCATTATTGAACCCAAAAGCCTCTATTACTTTAAATAAGAACCTCCAATCAATCTTGTCATAGGATTTTTTAATATCTAACTTTATCAACATATTTTTCCTTTTTAGTTTTCACGTGGAGTGAATAGCCTCTTATGTAATTATGACCCTATCTAAAATCGATCTTCCCGAAACAAACCCAGTTTTCTCTTTAGAGATTATATCTAGGAGGATCTTTTTAATCTGTTTGCAATAATGTTTGCCATTATTTTGTCTATGGTGTTGCAAAAGGCTATTGGCCTAGATTCATCGAGAGAAATTGGTTTTCTCTTCTTTTTTTGTATTAGTGCTATAAAATTATTATTGATCACTTTTAACAGTTTACCCGAACACCTTGAATCTTCAATGGCTTTTGATACTTCCCAACCAATAATATCCCAACATTTTTTAGAGAACAAGGTTTGAAATCCATTTGGGCCAAGGGCACTATCTGGGTGAAGTTAGAATAAAGCTTCTTATTTTTTTCCTCTATGAATCTTTCCATCAACATCATTCCAGGCCTCTAAAACCATATTTAGAATTTTAGCCTCTATATGTTGCTTCTCTTGACACCTCAAACCACATGAATTATTTAGCAAATTTTGAGAAAATCTAATAGTTTCAAATATTATTTAGACTTCCATTTTCTCTAAATTCCCACCCTTAGAAGTCTTGATGCTTGAGATTCTATTAGCTTCCCTCCTAGCTCTTGTTGCAATGTGAAATTAATTCATGTTATTGTCACCTTCAGTTACCCAAAGCTCCAAAGATTTTTGTCTCAAAGAAACTTCTTCTTTGGCTAAGACATCCTCCAGCCCATTGAGTAGATCTCTCTCCACCAAATATCTTGTTTAATCCATCACAATGACTACCACTTCCTCATTTAAACACTAAAAACTTTCCTTAAGTTTCTTTTGTCCACGATGATATTTTTGAATCTATTATTATTACAAATTTTTAAAACTTGTTTTACTAATTTCAACTTAGTAACCACATTGAACATTTTTTTCCCCTTGGTTTTGCTTCACCCCATCAACCCTAAATTAGTTGCATAAAATTATCATCTCTCAACCACATATTTTCAAATTTAAAGGGGCATCTTGCAAGTTTCCTTTTACCATGAATGTCTAAATGTATTAGGTAATGGTAAAATCTAGATGTGGGTACAATGCTGCAATTAAGGGTGAAAGAAAAACACCCAATATCACCCATGAATAAATATCTAACCAACTTTTTTGCCATGCTAGAGAAACCTCTTCTTTTTCTCATGCATGTGAAGAATCCATCGCCCATATTGATTTGCATGAGTTTATTTCTATATACAAAGGCCTCAAAATCTAGTTGGGTTCAGAGTTTCCTAGCCATCCCCCTCCCCCTTTTTTGTTTGAGGATCTCAAGATTGCATTAAAATGTCCCAAATAATATAAAATTTTGGTGTAACAATATTAAAAATCTCCTCTAACTCCCTCCACAACTCTCTTTTATGAATGAAAGTGGATGTACCATAAACATTGGGGTATGTGTAGGAACATGATGGGCCAAAAACTGGTGATATGTAAGCCAAATGATGGCCCATGTGGCTGATGAATTTTTTTTTACCCAAAATTGATGAAATGAAAAGGGTTTTTAGAGGATATTCTCAGATTTCCACCAATATAAATTATTCTTTACTTTGAATTTAGTAAATAATAATTATTAATTTTCTATTAGAATTATGAATAAATTTCTAATTGATAGGCTGAATGAAAAAAATCATTTACTTTCAAATGGTATCACAGTTTTTGAATCTGAAACATGCGTCACATTCTATGCTTCATATACTATAGGATTAAAAAAAAAATCATGAATTTTTGACCAAGTTAAGGTGGTTAGACAGACGAGCTTTTATATTTTTTAAAAGTTGTAATAAAAAATTCATAATTAATTATTTACTTAGAAAAAAATTATAAAAAAATATGCATCACATAGAGACATGAGTCCTCTACTTATAACTAAAATCTTATAAAAAAATATTATCATTTTATTGTGGTTAGGGTGGTCAGACAAACACCTACTTCTTATTTTTACCTTGAAATTTAAATACTACTACATTGAAATTTCAAATTTTCACCAAATAGATTATTTAAAAATAAATAAATGTCTAGTAGTTTAGAAACTACATTCAATTTGCTACAATTCTATTTTTACATTTTTTTGAAATAATATAGATAACTTATTCAAATTTTTATGTCAGGTTGTCTAACTCTGATTTTTTGTCTTTTTATTGCCACTTAAGGGCCTGTTTTTTCCATGATGATCCTGCACATACCCATTGATAAGAAGGAAACATAAATTAGAGGTTGAGCTTCAAACCTTACAAGCAAGCTGATTTTTGTTTCATCCGACCTTCTTAACTAGAAGTTTCCAATGCTACCACAATGTTAGAAACCCTCAAACAACACCTTCCACATTGACTTCCACCTCCTTCCAAAGTTTTAGTTTCTTGATAAAATTTTCAATCCCATCTTATTGCATTTTTTTTCCTAAACCATAAAAATATCTTTCTATGACACCACCAGTTGATGCCAAACTAGGCATTTTTTTGTTAGGGGCATTTAAGCCCCTAACATTCCACAATATTAATCTCATTGTTCCTTAGGAGGGGATTTACTCTTCTTTGTATTGAGCATCTCATTAATTTTATTTTTTCATATATCCTCCCCATCAATCTTCTATTTTTCTTGGTTTGGGATCTACCTTTCTTTTTTCTCTCCCCACAATCAAGAGACTTTTTGATAGCCTCTCTCTGGGAGATTCTTAGTTTCCCATTCTCAATTTGAGGTGGAGACATAATATTTTGTTTTTTGTTAACTATTGGAGTGAGTTCTCCTTCCTCTTAAAGTACACCAACCTACACCAGATCAAGATCTTCTTCCCACACTATTTCTAAACCTTAAACATCAAAATTTTAAAATTGCACCCCTTCTTTAACCACCTTGGAAAGTTATAGAAGCTCATTGTCTACTACAATTGAGGAATTGATGCCTTCTTCATCAAGAAGTTATTTCCAAAAAAATCTATAGCGTTTGATAACTTTGCATCCAATTAAACCCTTTTCCCTAAGTTATCCACCATTTGTCGAGTGGGTTCATCCATGCTTTTCTTGCCCTCTGTAATTTAATCTTGAGATTCTTCATTCATTTTATTAGGGTTTGAATTTTCCACCTCTTATATTGGGAAAGCTTGTTCTTCCATCGACCCATCCCTAACCTTCTCCATCCTCTTTAGATCATATTTCAAGCCCAAGGTCCTCACCCTACCATTTTTGGGACACAGATCAAATATTAAATTTTGTCTCCAATTTCCCCATTACATGATTATTTCAAGCTCACACCAATGCAATTAGTTTGGATTGTTTTCTACATAGATGCAGACATGAGTGCCTATACCATCGAGATTTACTCTTTATTTTGCACAAATGTAAGTCCCTAGTTGGTTACCAATCTTCACTAGGGTTTTAGGTTCCCAAAATTCTAATGATAAATCTATAAGTTTGAACCAATCTTGTATTTTTTCCATATTTTGATGGTATGGATCAAAGCTCTCTTCCCATCTTCTGATGTAGAATCAAAATCCATCCATTAACCAAATATCATTTTCTATTTCTTCTTTTATCTTTTATGATGGGCATATAATTACTACAAAGTATCTATTAGCCAATGGTCTAAATTGTAAATCTTCCCCCCAAAGACCATGCCACCAATTAAAAAATTTGTCCCAATTTAAATCCCTACCATACCATTTGACCACCAAGCCACATTTATCTAATCACCAAACAATCAGTCTCATTAGATTCACTTAGATCACCATGGACTTCCTGCTAGATTTTCTACTAAAGTCCATTATTCTCTTAGAGCACATATTACCCCGGCTATTCTCTATGTGCTAATCCCATATTTTATTCATTCCTTTGAAATTGTCCCTTTGCATTTTCCTTCCCTTGCCCATTGGTATGGCATTCACACCAATCGATATTGGAGGAGCATTTCTTGGGTTCTCAAAAGGTTGCTTTTCATGGCTAATGTTAGCTTTGTTAATCACCTTGCCTCTACCATGAATCCGGTACACATTATCTATTGCCTTGGAAAGTCTCCTTTGGTTAGTTTCACACAAGGCTTCCTATTCCAAGCATTTTGATTACATTTTTCCCCTAGTTCATAATCTCCATTCTTCACTGGCCACCTGTATCTTGATATTTTCTATTGGAAATATTTAGTAAGCCTCTTCTACCTAGGTGCCTACTCCTACCACCATGTCAATGCCTGCCTTTTTGCCGCTTGCTACCCCACTCACCATTTTAATAAAATATATTTATAGAAATATAATTTATTCAATATTATCTATCTATCATGATACATTATTATCAGGTATTTTGGATCAAGGATTAATGCACTAATTTGTCAAATTTTGTGTTTAATTCCAAACTATGGTGCATTCCATACATTTGAATCTCATTCAAATATCTAAATATATTCACAAGCTTATTGGTATCAATGAGCTCTAGGATTAGTGATCATAAGCCTTTTGAGCTTAATTCTATTTAAATATATACTATATTCAATTGAACAAATAATCGTGTCTTATGTAAGAGACACACTTGTCCATGTATAGTATCTATTTAAGGGTCTTTGAATTTGTAGACACCTAAAATTTTCTAAACATATCACAGATCTTGATTTTGCTTATTAACATCATTTTCCTAATTATCCTGTATTTCCTCATTTTAATTAAATAATTTCCAATTATTTGATTAAATTCATTTTTTTCCTCTATTAATTGAATAATTAATGTTATTTGATTACTTCATAATTTTCACACTAATTCTCCTATTTGATTAAATAATTTTGAATTATTTAATTAAATTCAATTTTCCTCTTTCACCATGATTAAATAATTTTGATTATTTAATTAATTCCAATCTTTCTACAATCCCACTTGATGAAATAATTTTTAATTATTTAATTAAAATCCTAAGTCGCTCCTATCCTCACAATTAAATAATTTTCATAATTATTTAATTCACTAATTTTCCTCCAACTTGCACAAAGAATATTCTATTTTAAAAAAGAAAATATTCCTAAACCAAATTCAATATCTTCTTCCCTCCAATTCAAAATATCTTCTACCAATTTTCTATGAAAATAGGGATATTTTGGGCTCTCATGGAATCTCATTCCTTGATCTCCTTAATTTCCTCTCATCCATTGATCAAAAATCTTAAAATATATAAAACAAGTCATTCATCCATGAAAATAATTCACAATTTTCATAAGCTTGGGCATTCCTAAATTCTTCAGAAATCTTGAACAATTTGAGCATCCTTTTGTTAATCACATCTTCAATTGAGATTTTGTAACCACGGATTATATACAATTTGACCAATCCACCTCATAAATTATCATCGATCCACAATGGGATTGAAGGCTTGTATGATTTCTTTGATTTAATTATGTTTGAATTGTATCTCATTTACTTTACTTTAAATATTTGAAGCATTTGCAAAATAGTTTCATTGTGTATGAGTTATAATGATCTCATTCTTGTGATTTTTTAGTGTTTTATAACTCTAATGTCTTGAATTAAATTTTTTGACCATCACTCATATTTCTTCTAGGACAAAACCGATATTTTTTATTGTGTAAAATTGAGAAAAATGTAAATTCAAGCTCTCCAATTTTAATAATTATTATTAGAGTAGAATGATCTAGGAGTTTCTATTTTTGGATGAACACAACCACAAAATGAATTTGTAATTAATAAAATCTAGAGCTAAAACTAGGAATTTTATCAGTGCAACATTGAAGAAGAGATTGGAAGAACATCAATTATCCTAGGTATCAAATGGAATATATAAGGATTTGAGAAGCCAACAATCACTATCACCAAAGGATATCAAAATCAAGTTTGAAAGTGAAACCTATATAATATTTGGAAAATGTTTTGAAAGATTGCAAGTGTTAAAGAGAAATATAGAATCCATTGTTAAGAAAGAGAAATTATTCCAGTCGAAGGAGTTAAGGGTTCCTTCCCCAAAGCATGGGAAATATCATATAATTTTTAGTACATCAATCTATCAAAGGGAAGTGAATTAGATCTTGGATGGGTTTATTCACACTTCCATCTTTGAATCAAAGGTTGAAACTTCATTATGAGAATATTGTTGCCTAATTTATACAATACTCAATGTTATGAGTGTGATGAAAGATTGTGATAGGTTCTATAAGGAGTGGACTTGCCATTTTGCGCTTGTGAGGGAAATTTCAGTGGTCTTTTAATATTTTTTGATTCATATATATTTGTTGGAAGTGATTATTAGTGGCTCCAAAATATAGGAAAATTTATGGTCATAAGAGAGTTGTGTGGGTCTCTAAAGGGATGTGGAACGTAAAGAATAATTTTATTTCTAGAGATGTGGAAGTTGGATTAATTTAACTCCAATGTAGCAGGTGAAATAATACATATCTAGGGTTTGTCTTTGGCCTAGGTATATAAAAGATACCATAAAAATTTAAAGTTTGATGCTAGCAGTATTATTGGTTAAATCCATCATGATCTAATAGAGGTCACATGTGAAAAAAGGAAGTCATAATCTAATTTCTTGATTTAAGGAGGTTGTTGATTGGGAGAAGATATTAGGTGGAAGATTGAAACCTCTTATCGAAATATTTTAAAAGATATTATATATTTTTGAAGACAATTTAGAAGGTAGATCATGGAATTAAACTTATAAGTCACAAGAGACAAGTAGAAATAAAGGACAAGAAAAATAGTTTTCTTGTATCAAATATTTTGAAGAGATTGAAGTTTCCAAGAAATTTGTCAATTTGAGGAAAAAAATTCATGTGGTGAAAAGAATGTGGGAAGAGATTGAAGCTTTAGAATAAAATTTATCTACATATATTATTGGCATTTGATCAAAGAAGAAATTTAATCATTTTTTTGTTAAGTTTTCACAACATTTAAATTATTAGTTTGAAAAGATACAAAGTAAGTGGTAGATAATTTAAAATCATGGAATAGTGAATGTGAAAAAATTGACAAAATCAATCACCATTAGGTATTATAAGTGACTTTTTTGGAGTTAAAATTTAATTGTATAAGGAAACTATTTTTTGATGGAAAAGATTGTTAAAAGAGGAAAGAAAGAAAATAAAAACTTAAAGTGTAAAAATAATATTTTAGAATAAGAGATTGAGAAAATTATAAAGAAAAATGAAGAATTAGAAGAAGAAAATAGGTCAGAAAAGGAAGATATATCATAATTAAGAGAATAAAATAATTTGTTCATCAATTACTTGAAGCTTGTGTAAAGTAAAATCAGTGTCTAAAGTCTAATCCTATAGTATTTAATGTGTCATGTGATTAGGGTTAACTTTAAGAAACCCTCTCGAGAAAAGGTATAAAAACCTAGTGAATCTTGTATTATTTTTGAAAAAAATATTAATTCTATTGGTGAGTTTTTTTTTGATAAAAAAATATTAATTCAATTGGAATTTATCTTTTTTAATCACTAGAAGTTTGTAGAAAATCTTGGTGAATTATATTTTTACTGAAACCATTAAAATATTTTCACTAATGAACTCAACCTATTTTTAAACAAATTAAATTTTTTCATTGGTGAGTTAAAGCTTTTTTTCAAAACAACATATTTTTGTGGTGAATTAAAACTATTCTAAAGCCACTAAAATATTTTCATTGGTGAACTAAACCTCTATTGAAACTAATTAAATATTTTTGTTGGTGAATTAAACCTATAATCAAAGTTTTCATTAGTTAATTAAACCTATTTCCAAATCAATAAAATATTATTATTGGCAAATTAAACTTGTATTCAAACTAATAAAATATTTTCATGGAAAATTAAAATTGTATTTGAATTAAAATCATAGTGTGGGTGGTAGAAATATCAAATGCAAAATTATAATGATTAAGTTACCTATCAAATTAATAATTTCTAATCAAAAGTGTGAGAATTTTATTGTGAGTTGATATTGATAATGATTAAGGTACAAAAAGCTAATTAATTTTCATATCTTTTCAATGCTTCAAATTACTTTTATTGAAGCTAGAAGTTAGTCCAAATTAATGAGTTATATTATTTAATAAGTTAAAATAATGTTAATATAGTAATTAAATTAAAATTAATATATAATAATATTTTACCATAATGTTCAATGGATGATTATAGTTACATTTTGAAATGAAATGTATGGACTGCTAGACTTTCAAACTCAAACCTATGGAATCGCCCTAGAGCTATTAGATTTACAAAGATCAACATTTGACCTATACTTCACGTGTGTTAGTAAATCACTTAAAGTCACGACTCATTTTTTTACGAATGCTCCCCACCACATTTTAATTGTCAACCACCTGTCAAGATTTTATTACATTGCATTCTCGCAAGCTGTCTATTTGATGATTTCTTGATGCAAAACTATAGTTTCATTTTGGAATGAATTTCTAAGAGCACTAGACTAAGTGCAAACTCAAAACTATAGAATCACCCTAGATCTATTATATTAAAAAAGATCAATGTTTGAATTTTAATTCACATGCATTATTAAATCACTTAAAGTCATGACTCCTTTTTTTTCAATGGTCCCTACCACATTCTAGTTGTTAGCCATCTATCAAGATTTCACTGCATCAAATTCTCTCAAGCCATCTATTTGATGAATGTTCAATGGATGGTTGTAGTTATAAATTCCAAAATTAAATGTTTGGAGTTCTAGAATTAAAAACTCAACCCTCTAGAATCACCCTTGAGCCTTAGATTTATAAATATTGATGTTTGATATTTAATTCATGTGTATTATTAAATCACTTAAATTCATGACTATTTTTTTGTGAATGTCCCCTACCACATTCTAGCTATCAACTACCTATTAAGATTTTATTAAATTTCATTCTCTCAATCCTTGGTACAATTTTATAAAACTATGATATTTACAAATTTGTGACCATGCACTATTGTAACATGTGGAATTACATGGCACATTTTTATTTTTTTTCATTAATATGAAAAACAAGTTTCAAAGGGACCTAAAACCCTTTACAAGTAAAAATCTACAAAGAGAATAAAACATATCCTACCAACAAACAACAAACAATAACAAGATTGTTTCATATTTTATAGGGTCTCAAACACCTCTAACTCTTGGTTGCATAAATTTTGATCTAGGTTGACCAAGTCTAGTAGTTCATTCTTTTCCTCCTCAAAATATTTATTTCTACTTCCCCTTGTTCTTGAACTCGATCCCTTTGAATCGCTTGACACTTGTTTCTTCCCTTTTTCTTTAACACGTTCTTTTTTTTTTCTATCCTCTAGGGTCTCATCAGTAATCTACTCCCCCCTTAACTTTTTGAGCTTCTCCATGATGATCCTTATCCCATCAATAGTATTTTTAATCTACCGCATTTCTACTATTATTATGGTAACTACATATGTTATACTTTTAATAAGTTAATATAGAAATTATGTTTTGTAATAAAATTGTGTCACATCAACATGTGTGTCTTCTAGTGAATTAAATACTGAAGTGTTGAGTATTGAAGTCTTTGTTCTATATATACTTCACCAACTTCATGTTCTTTGTATCATTTATAACATATTTACTTTTTGATTCTCTCTTCTATACAAAGAAAATAAGAAACAATGCATACAATAAAGAAACAAACAAGGCATGAAATTTCACTATAGATGAGTCCAAATTTCCAATTTATTTTCTTTATTGTATGCATTGTTTCTTAATTTGGACTCATCTATAGTGAAATTTCATGCCTTATTTGTTATGAGGTACACTATGGTCTATGATATGTCAAATGAATCATTATTGAGTCTATAATTTTGGAGGATGGATTTGGTTGATGCCCTTTTCAACTTTGATCTTACTTTTTTCAATTCAATTCACACGTCTTCTCAAACACTTGGTTAAGGGCCTCCATGGACCATCATGATCCTCCACTACTAGTATCGTCTACTAATGCTAACTCACATTAGAAATTTCTAATAAAAAAATTGTAATAGAGAATTTGTAGTTAAAAATTTATGTCTATTTTTATATTTAGTATATACAATGGATTTGTTAGCTTGAGCATTCAAAAGAAATAAAATTAAGCCTTGGTTTAAAATACAAAAAAAAAAATTGAAGACTATTTGAATGATTCTTTTATTCACTTCTTTAACATATATATTAGTCTTAATTTTCAAGAAAATGTATTAAAAAATCAAAATATTCTTAACAATAGTATACACAAACTATTAAGGTACAAGACAAATTATATTTTGTATAGAATCCTAAAAATAAATTAGTATTTTCATCATTACTATCATAAAATTAAATTGGTACTTTTCATTATTAATATCTTGAAAAGACATTAAAATTATTCTTTTGTTCCAAGTTGCACTATGATGCCAATTTTTATGTGTATTCATAATACTCAAATTAATGTATAAAAATTTACTCCAAAAATTAAAATTAAAGTACAAAAATATTTCACTGGTCAATGGAAAATTCCAATTACATTCTAGAATGAAATTTCCTTAGCACTAGACATGCACACTCAAACCTCTGGAATTACCCTAGAGCCATCCGATTTAGACAAATCAATGAAATATTACTCACCTGAATTATTAAAACTCTTAAGCCATTTTGCATCAAATAGAAATGTTTTTTTATTAAATTTTTATATAAAATTTGATGTTTTCCTTAAGAGAGCATTCTTAAATATAATTTCTTTAACCTACAAAAATCTAGATTTTTCTTAGCTTGACGATAGTTGCACTATTGAAATTATTTTATTTATGTAAGTTATGCTCATGTTATCTGATGCCATTTGTACTTTATTGATGTTCTTAATTTAATATTTCATTGGGAGATCTTTAGAAATAAGAAGTAATATTCTCTTCTGATTTGAAGTGAGTGGCATTTATTGAGTTGATAACTTGATATAGAAAACTACATGAGGTCCTCTACACAAAGCTACTTGTCAATTGAAATAGTATTTGTAATAGATTTTATATCATTTGAATTCTCAAGATACTCCCAGTATAGTATGCATGTAGCCAAGTGTCAACCAAAATAAAGTTCTTAGTGAATCTCCCATGTGTTGATGATGCCTAAAAAAACAACCTAAACCTTCATTGAAAACCACTTGCACTTTTTTGTGTTTTTTAATTGATCAATAGCTCTGATATCCCAATCGCATAAGCCTTTATTCATGGATTTTTTTCCATTTTCCAATCAACCCCCTTTTATCGCTTATTGATTTCATATCCTAGCACACTTTAAAATAAATTTTAATCAAATGTTTAAATTCATGACTTAAGCACTATGGCTATTTGTGGCCCTCAATCAAGACACCTATCACTTTCTCATTCTAGTGACAAATACCTTTCATACCATAATTTTTAATGCATAGTGCATAAGGGTATGTAAAGGATCATGATGGGCCAAAAAGTGGAGATATGTAAGTGATATGATGACCCATGTGGCCGACGACCTTTTTTTAACCCAGATTTTCAGCTTTCCACTAATATAAATTATGTTTTACTTTGAATTTAATAAATAATTATTATTCATTTTCTATTTGAATTACGACTAAAGTCTTGATTGATAGGCTGATTGAAAAAAATCTATATCTTTCAAATGGTATCACAATTTTTGAATCTGAAATATGTGTCACATTCTATGCTTCGTATACTATAGGATTAAAAAAAAAAATGAATTTCATGAAGTTTTGACCAAGTTAAGGTTGCCAGACATACAAGTTTTTTATATTTTTTTAAATTTGTAATAAAAAATTCATAATTAGTTATTTAATTGGAAATAAATAAATAAAAAAAATGCATCACATTGAGCCATGAATACTTTACTTATATCCAAAATCTTATAAAAAAATATTATCATTTTATTGTGGTTAGGGTGGTCAAACAGACACCTTCTTCCTATTTTTTCCCTGAAATTTAAGTACTACTCCATTGAAATTTTAAATTTTCACCAAATAGATTTTTTATATTTTTAAATAAACCTAGTAGTTTAGAAAATACATTCAATTTTCTATAGATTCTATTCTTACATATTTTTGAAATAATATAGATAAGTTATTCAAATTTTTATGTCAAGTTGCCTTACTTTGATTTTCTAAATTTTCATTGCCACTTAGGGGCCTATTTTTTCCATGATGATCCTGCACATACCCATAAGTAAAATGCACTAGGTGGTATTTACAAAAATTATAGGCATGTCACCTTCTAGTTATGGTGCAAAGCTCCTTCATACAAAATTCCTTTTTCTAGAGTGCATATAAAAAATATTTTTTACTAAATTTCTTTAACTACATTAGACACACAACATTTACTCTAATTAGAGTGCATTACCTTATTTGCACCTCAATTTCTATTTTTTAGCAAAAGGGTAAAATATATTATCCTTACATCTTATAGAAGACTGACATTTGTTAAATATTTATCGATGTTCTTATTAGTGTATTTTTCAAATTCAATATTCTTCTTTCAATGTATTGATACTTTGGTAGCTAAAAGGTAAAGTTACATGCATTCATTTCTCATTTTATTAGTACTTTGAGAAGGCACTAACCGTCCATTGTGTCACAACATTTCAAGATCAACAACTAAAATAAAAAATAAAAAATGACTACTTGCAAACAACTAGTTTCATCTATGTATACAATTACTTTGGAAATTAAGAAACAACCATTGTTGTTTAAATTAATATATTTCTTTTTTTCCTATTTCATTATAATCAAAGTTTTTTGAGTCTGTAGAAGAATTTGAGCTTTTGGTGAAAGTTGTGCAAATGAAATTAAGGTTTCCAAAAAAACATTATAGGTGAGATGTTCTAGTCTATTATGTGAACTTGTAATTTTAATATTTCTTACGATTGTATTTAAAGTGTGAAATAGGAAAAGTGATCCTATATCCGGATATGTGCAGGATCATCATGGAAAAACCAGACTCTTTAGTGGCAATGAAAATTTAGAAAATCAGAGTTAGGCAACTTGACATAAAAATTCTAATAAGTTATCTATATTATTTCAAAAATATGTAAGAATAGAATCTGTAGAAAATTGAATGTAGTTTCTAAACTACTAGGTTTATTTAAAAAAAAAATCTATTTGCTTAAAATTTAAAATTTCAATGGAGTAGTACTTAAATTTCAGGGGAAAACTAAGAAGTAGGTGTCTATCTGACCACCCTAACTACAATAAAATGATAATATTTTTTTATAATATTTTAAATATCAGTAGAGGACTCATGTCCCAATGTGATGCATATTTTTTTGTAATTTTTTTCCAAGTAAATAATTAATTATGATTTTTTTATTACAACTTTTAAAAAATATAGAAAACTCTTATGTCTGACCACCATAACTTGGTCAAAACTTCATGAATTTTTTTTTCTTAAATCCTATAGAGTGTGAAGCATAGAATGTGATGCATGTTTCATATTTGGGTATGCGCAAGGTCATGATGGGCCAAAAAGTGGCGATATGTAAGTGATATGATGGCCCGGGTGGTTGACAACTATTTTTTTACCCAAACTTGATGAAACGAAAAGGGTTTTTAAAGGAGATTCTCAAATTTCCACCAATATAAATTATTATTTACTTTTAATTTAATAAATAATTATTATTCATTTTCTATTTGAGTTATGGCTAAAGTCCTGATTGATAGGCTAATTGAAAAACATCTATAACTTTCAAATGGTATCACATTTTTTGAATTTCAAACATGTTTCAGATTCTATGCTTCACATACTATAGGATAAAAATAAAATAAGAATGAATTTCATGAATTTTTGACCAAGTTAAGGTGGTCAGACATACAAGTTTTTATATTTTTTAAAAGTTGTATAAAAAAATCATAATTAATTATTTAATTGGATAAAAATTACAAAAAAATGTGCATCACATTGGGACATGAGTCCTCTACTTATATCTAAAATATTATAAAAAAATATTATCATTTTACTGTGGTTAGGGTGGTTAGACAAACCTATTTCTTATTTTTTCCTTGAAATTTAAGTACTACTGCATTGAAATTTCAAATTTTAACCAAATAGATTTTTTTTCTTTTTAAATAAACCTAGTAGTTTAGAAACTACATTCAATTTTCTACAGACTCTATTCTTACATATTTTTGAAATAATATAGATAACGTATTCAAATTTTTACGTCAAGCTGCCTAACTCTGATTTTTTGAATTTTGTTGCCACTTAAGGGCCTATTTTTTCCATGATGATCCTGTACATACCCATTCAAAAAATGTGATATGGTTTGAAAGATATAGATTTTTTTCAATCAATCTATCAATCAATACTTTAGTTGTTATTCAAATAGAAAATGAATAATAATTATTTATTAAATTCAAAGTAAAGCATAATTTATATTGGTGGAAAGATGAGAATCTCCTTTAAAAACCCTTTCCATGGTTTCATCAATTTTGGGTAAAAAAAAATTCCTCAACCACATGGGCCATCATATCACCTACATATCGCCACTTTTTGGCCCATCATGATCCTACACATACCCATCCAGTGAGGATTAGCTTATTTTCACTTGACTTCACATTTGGAGATAAAATTAACTAGTGTTGATGATTAGCTTACTACCAAAAGGGAGATAAAATATCCTAAGGTTTGTGTCCTTTTGAGTTGTAGAGATGATATATTTTATTTATATTTTAACAAGCCTATTTGGAATATAACCCTAGATATGGAAAATGTATTCTATTGAATAGAAAAAATATAAACTAGCAATACATACCCAAATCTGGGAAATGGTGATAGAGAACAACCTATGATTGAAATATGAGGCCGAATTCCATGGATAGCGGCATTGGGAACCCTAGATTTGAGATGCTTCCTTTTTTAGATTTGAAAACTCTAAATTTTGGGTTGCAATCCACTTTATGAACTTCCTATTACTATCAATTGATGAAAACTTCAAATATAACTTGCACACATGAAAGGAGGGGGAAAGGTTGTGTTGTATAAGTGCTTGACTAAATAAAATGACATTTTATTATTTCTACTTCGACGTATAACAAATTATGATGATCAAGAGAGCATTCCCTATGCTAGTTAGAGGCTGAAATAACAATTGACTGAAATGATAAATTATAATTGGAAATATTACCTTTGCTATGAAATCCTTGATGAAGTGATGCCACACCATAATTCACCACTAATGTTGAGTAACGAATTCCTTTATTTCTTGATAGAACTTGTTTTACAATTTTCACACACATGCCCCACTAAAGGTTGGGAGCCTCTTTTCTTTTCTTTTCTACTTTCACTTTAGGTTTCACCTTTTCCCCTTTAGGGATAGGATTCTTGTTCTTGATTCACTTCACTTGATTGTGCTGCATGGCTTTATCTGCACTTAACAAGATTTATTTTGCAACATTGCAATCCTTGATGATGCTTTGAATTTAGATGATTCAAGAAAATTTCACTAAGGCCTCAAATTGTGCAAGTATAGGGGTGTTTCACGAAAATCTGTCCTAGTTAGATTTTCTCGAGGGATTGGTTTTTTCCAGATTTCCCTCCTTGTTGGATTTTCCTGAAAGACTTGACTGTCGCTAAATCTATGTAGGCACTGATTCCTTGAGTTCTTGGAATTTTGTGAAAATCCCCAATGCCCAGATTTCTCTGAGTTAGTCTAAGGCTCGAATTCCTTAAATTTTGAAGGGTCTTGTGAATGCATTTATAACTCTAATAGTCAAAATATTTGATCATTAATGCCTCCTTCGGTGCAATTTAAAGGGTGTTTTTCACTTCATTTTCATTATTTATCAATTTTTGCATATGTTGAGTGCTTAGTTTCTCTTTCATTTTGAAGATAAGTGATTTGTGTATTGGTGCCCAGATTTTCTAGCTAGGGTTTTCTCAAAGCAAGAATTTGGGCAATAATGTCTTCAGTCTTCTGAGCTTAACAGTAGGGTTTTGGAATTACAATAATTTGGGTTTTTGCAATTCCAATTATATTAATGAAGTTTGTGATTCCCTTAGAGAATTTAATGGTGCATTTTTACTATTGCTTTCATTTTTTTATCACAATTTAATTGTTGTTTGATATTGCTTCCTCATTTGTGATTAATTTTATTGATGGCAGATTTATTTTTGGATGATCAATGCTTGAACTTTCCCTTGAGATTCTTATTTTGAATTCAAATATACTAGGGCATCATTCTAAATATTAGGGTTCTTCAAGTTCTTGTTGTTAAATGGATTAGGGAATCTGTGTTTCCAAAGGGTTAGGATTTTAATGTGGTGTATTTCATTACATGTAGAATATTCATTGACACTAAAATGAATGATCAATGTATATAGCTTGAGGATTGGTTTGTAAACCCTAGTCACTTGAGCCTAGACCCTAATTCATATTTAGTGGATTTGATTAAGATAATTTGATCATTGGTGGTTGACTTGATCTTGAATGTGTTCTTCATTATGATATTTTACTCGAATTCAAGTTAGATTCAAACTTAGGAGTGTCTCAAGTTGAGGCTAGAATTACGAATGGGGAAATTTTGCTACATTTGTGACATTAAAAATAGTAGGCAAAAACTTCACAGATATCCATCCCCAATGAAAAAACTCAAGGGTCTTGTCTTTCACAGAATCCGCATTGGCATAGATTCCTTGAGCCTTAGTTTGTTCACTAAAATCTATCAGTCCAGGATTTCCTTGAATCCTTTATGGATGAAAATCCTCCAAGTTGTAATTATATTTGGTGTCTGAAAGTTGGATCTTGAGATTGATAGAGTGATGAATTCCATGGTGTTAGGGATGTATGGTGTTGATGTTTTTGCTAAGTATATGGTGTTCACTAAAATATGCCTATGAGGGATTTCCTTGAGTTTCTAGACCTTCTTCTCCGAAATCCCTCCATTACCAAAATCCACGAAAGATAGAAAAAAATGAGATGTACTTGAAACTTGATTTTAAGGGTTGTAACTTGGTTTTAATGACCTTGATGGTGATTAGAGGATGAATTTATATTGCATATGTATTTTCATGATAAATTCAATGATTAAATTTAGTGATAGTAATAAGCTTTAAATTTAACATCCTGGTAATTATGGTCTTTTATTAAGTGCAGGGTGAATCTAGCCAAGGCTCAAATTCTAAAGTAAAATCAACTAAGCCAACCAAAGAGGAGCCCTTAACCAGAGCTGGAAATATGAAGTATAATTTCAAAAAGTATAAAGCCAGAGTCAAAGACTCATTTAGCATGTGGGAAAATAAGTGACACCAACATGGGCCTTTTGGATTATGATAACTTCAAATAGAAGATGTTTGGTGATGTAGAAACACGTCTTGCCAATATAATTACTCACATAGGGTTAGCTTAGGTTGTTGTATTTCCACCCTTTGTGTAGTTCCCAAAACGTATTATGGAATGTGTTAAGCACTATGATTCAGATAAAAGGGTTATTATCGGCCCTGAAAAAAGGATAATGGTAAACCTTACTAGAGTATAATGATATGACCACATTTCTAGGTAGGGTCATGTGATTGGATGATGCATTCATGTTCAAGGAATGAATTTGTATCTCATTTCACAAATTGTGAAGGGAGTGCATTATTATTGGGTTGCTATCACTAGTGATAATCTAGACATGTAATTGAGAAGTGTGCAAGACACAAGGAAATTCACAGTGACTTCATATCTTGTGTAGTTGCTTGCTAGTAAGAGTAAGTACAAAGGTCTAAGCTACAAAGGATTCCTTGGTAAGGATAGAATTTGTGATATGTACCCTCAACTAAAGTTCAACACTTCCAATTACAAGAGGGTCAATAATGATTTCCTCATGTACATTAGGAGAATGCTATAAGATGCCTTGCATGTCATAATCTCAACAGATGTTATGGATTTAATCAAAAGGTATGGTTATTTATTTATCCGATTTCCAAAATTTTCCTATATCATAGTACATAGGTCACCTCAAGTACCTTTCAAACATCCAAGGTATCCCATTGATAAGCTCATATCATTGGAAGTGACTAGACAATTGGTTGCATTTGATACTATCCTAAAGAATATGCACAAAATAGGTTTTGGAGGTAATTTCCCTTGTGGATTGGAGGTATGGAGGCTTTTCCTTCTATTCAAAGTTCCCACCATTTAAAGAAGGAGATGGTTAATTTGCATTTATAATCACATACAAATAGAGAGAATTTTGACCCTTATGGTAAGGCACAAAAGATGGCCATGTGGGAATTCAAACATAAGGATCATATTGAGGATTATTGGGTAAATTATAGAGATGAAATGGAAGTGATAAGAAGAAAATGCTCAAGATTTCCTTTCAAACTAATCATACTTCAAAAAATAGTCAATGTTATTGACTAGGTGGATGATGAAGAAGATCTACTGTAATATCATGATTATGAACAATACAAGGATAAGACACTTCCTACTATAAATTGGTTAGAGGAGGATATTTTTTATTTAAATCTACTAAGTGCTTCTATATTGAAGTACTCCAAGCTGTGCGTGAAGCATAATTTTTTTGATTTAGAGGCAAATGACACCAAAGTTTTGATGGGAGATCTTGAGTCTCATTTAGACGAGGAGACAAAATCTACTAGGAATGATATTATTGAATCGCATGAAGATGAGGACATCAAAAAAATAAAAATTATAATCAAGAGGAGTATTAGGATCCAAGCAAAGGATAAGGAATATAAGAGGAAACCTATTCCTAAAGTGAGGAAGACTTCAAAATAAATTATTGAAGAAGGAACTAAATAGGCTGAACCCTCCAAGAAAAGAACATTGGTCATTGAGGGACATAAAATTGCTAAGTCAAATAAGGCCAAGGTCAATAAAGAAGGCACAGCCCAGACTAAAGTGGTGGATGTTGAGAGTTCAATAGAAAAGTCACAAGTGTACATCAAAAGAAATTCTCCAAAGCAGAAAGCTCCTCCCGTAGAGAATATGGAAGAAGTGATGGATACGCATGAAGAAAATATTGAAGAGGAACCTACAGATGATGCTCCAAAAGAAAGAAAGCGATCAATTATAGGAAATAATACTCCTCCCACTTCTCCTATTCAAAATGTGTTAGTGGTTGATGAAATTGTTCATGAAATAGAAAATATTTCAAGAAACCCAAAATAAGAATAAGATGATGAAGATGTTCCTACACCAAAGAGTGAATAACTTAATAACTCTAGAAAGCAACTAGATCAAACAATCTCTGAGACATAAAGAAAAAATAAAAAATCAAAGGTAGCGGAGGATGTTCCTTCTCAGTCTCATGTGAAAAAACATGTAGATGTATCAAATACAGAGGATAAGGATGAGGGACAAAAAAATCCAACTAAAAGACATAAAAATCTAGAGGACATTAATGAAAACCCGCCCATGGATAAGAAAGAACATGATGTCTCCTAGAAGAATGCAGAGGCGAAACAGTTTGATGCTCTTGATTGGTTAAAATAAATATTGGAGCCTAAACCAATCATTTTTAAGGAAGAGAATTCAAATAGGGATAAATTACTAGTAGTTTGGGGTCAGCCCAAAGAGATGGAGAAGGCTAAAAAAATTTATAAGCTCACAAGGGATGAATTCAACGACAGGTTTGTTCACATTTATACCCTTGCAGGTGACAAATATAAAGATGAGGTGAAGCCATCAGACTACATGGTAGAAACTATCAATTTGGGCCCATCCACAAAGGAGCGGGAGAAAGAGGACTTGCAAGAGTCTATACAAGTAATCCTCAATAGATTAGATAGTGAAACAAAGGCTAAAGAGGAATTACCAAAAAAAAAAGGGAAGTACAAAGATATGTTTATCACTTGATCAAGCCTTTGCAAACTCAGTCTAGTATGAGAACTTAATTTTCTAAAGGATTATTATCTAGGGATGCAGTTTTTGAAATTGAAAAGATGAAAACATCCATGTAAGTTACTCAAGAATGACTTGGCAGTGTAAGTGAGAGGGGATGCAATGATTGGGAAGATATTTCCCACATATGAGAATGTTGAATCATCTCTTGAAAACATATATCAATTCACAATATATTTCCAAAATATAGATGATGCTACCATGGTTGAATTGAATAAAATCATAGAGATTTCTAAGGAAGAGTTGATTGAGAGGAATATATTCACATATGAGGACATAGCTAAGTTGATGGCATGGATGGAGGTATGGAATTTAGGAAATATCTTATGATGAAAGCCCTCAAGAAGATATCAAAGATCCAAAAAAATGAAGGAGATATTTGATATTTGTGTTACATTTTTAGATTATTCATAGGGAGGAAGAAGTTTGGAAAGAAGATTCTAAGTGTGGATCAACTATAGAAATGGTGGCATGAAACTTAATCCCTAGATAACAATGGGCCAATAATTAAGTGTCAACATGAAGATGTAGCTATTTATATCTCCAATTGGGATAGTGTTGATGCAAGATTTTGTAGGTAGCAACAGTCTTATGGGAAACTTAGTTATTGTGGGACATAGTGCGCTAGCTAAGTGACCTCCAGAATTTTATCGAAGTCAGACTTTCATTTAGTGGGGAAGGTAAAAGGTTAGAACTATATAAAAACATAAAATCTACACTACAAGCAATGCGCCAAAATCATAGACAAAATTACCAGAGCACAGTGCAGGATGCAAAGGCTCGAACCAACAAAATGTTGTTTATCAAATAAAATTTCTCAAAAGCACTTTAAACATAACAAATACCTTCTAATTTGCATAGAATAATCTAGCATAACCTTAGCCAACATAGAGGAGTCAAGAAAACATGCTCTGTATTTATTGAGCTATGAAAGATCACAAAAGGTGAAGAACAAGCATTCATACAATAAAAGAAGATAACAACACAGACTAACAGTCTTACTAAATGCATGAAAAACAGAAAGGCCAAATTGATTTGGCATATTTTGGAGTCTTCAAGTTTAATAAAATTATTACAAAGGCTTCTTCCCAATGCTTAGGAGCTTTTTTCAACTTAACAACAACCTAATAAAAAGAAACATGGACGCATAAATAGGCCAGTCCACTGCCTGAAACATTTTAGAGAATGAAAACTGCGAGCAAGGATTGACGTCCCAGATCACCTCGAGCCACCACAAAAAATATCGATAGCCCAGGAACATGCCAACAAAGCCACTATAGGGAATAGAAAACCACACAACAACAAAAATGAACATGTGGCACCATAGAAGAAAACATGGCAGCAAGCAATTACAAAAGGTGTAGCAGCAATTCCAAGGTAACCAGCGCATAAAGAACTGCCATGTGTCGCACAGATGGGGCCTAGCAAAAAGATGAAGGGATGCTCAATGAAAAGCTCTGAGAGGGAGCCACATCAAGCATGCCAAGTGAAAGAAAGTGCAAGGCGGTCCCAGTTTGGAAAGCAACTAGAGAAGGCCACATGTCGGGCAGACGGGGACTAACAAGAGCGAAGCGATATGAAAAGAAAAAAGCCTCGAGAAAGAGCCACATGGAGCATGCCTGAGTGATGTGAGAAATTTAACGGTAAGGCACAACCACAAAGATAAAAGTAAAAATCACAAAGGTTGGCGGTTTTTTGTGAAATAGTTTGACGACTCTCAAGGACATTTCGCTCATGGAATGAAGAACCCAAGAAAACTTTGATTCAACATCCCAAAACATGCTGACAACCTTGAGAGGGTAGCCTGCATACTAGTCCAGACCTTGTTTGATGGCATGGAGAGAGCTCACAGATTTTCATGTGCCAATTTGAGATTGATAATTGCCTTGAAAGGCAATCCGCTAGATACTTTCGTCTCTAATTCCAGCTAGAAGAAGAGTTGTACCAGCTGATGCACTGTCCCTTCAATCTTCTCAGTGGTCAGAGACTGATCAAAATATTGGAGGATAGAAAGGTCTTGCTTCTTCTCTTTGATCCTTGAAATAATATGTTCAACACCTACAATCGGCTGATCTAGAATGAAGGGCAAAGGGAGGCCTTTATGAGTTAAGCGTGAAAACTTTGCCCGCATATCACTGGTAACCTAGTTCAATCTAGCCCTGCATTTTGCCACCTATTGGAAAGCCTCATGCATAGAGATGAGGATGCTTATGCCCATGGCTACCATCATTCGATCCTCAATACCCATGCCACTCAGAGCCTCATTGGAAGCTGTGTATAGTTTTCTCAACAAAATTCTAGCCTTCAAAACCTTATTAGAAGTTACCTCCTGAATCTACTGGATCGTTTCACCTATCATTTTGCATAGGCTGGCTGCCTGCACAATAAATTTTAGGGTGGGTTGTAGAGTAATGCATAATGCCTTGAATTTATCCCATTATGACACATACAACTCCTTGGAAATATCCATTGAGCTCATTTTTGGTGCAATAGGTTGGGTCCTCAAGATACTCAACTCCACCTCTCTATTGCTCAAATCCGCCTTTAGCTTCGACAGGTCTCTGTCTAATGTGGACACTTCTTCTTTTAGAGTGGATATTTCTTTTTATTTTTCCTCCAGGGCCAACTCGGCCTGCTTTGTTTTTCGAATCTCCAACTCTAAAATGGCATTCATTTCAATATGTGCTCTGTCGAAGCTTCTTCATTCCCTCACTAAGCTGCACAGACTCAACGCAGAGTTTTTCTTTCTTTTCTCGGCTCTACTCGACCTCATGCTAGAGGGTCAAAATGATTTCTATGCTCATTACCTGAAACTCCTTGATCTGGCTTTTGAAAGCATTCCTCTCCTTCTCTGGACTATTTATTTCATTTTCTTGGGCCTTGTATTTGTTCACCCAAATATCGACCTTTCCCTTCAGCTCCAAGATTTGCTCCTCTCTTTTTCAGGCCTGGCGATTGAGCTTGAGGTAATCAATGGTTACAATATTTTGAGTTTCCTCCATTAGCTCGACCTTGTCTTGCGGATGGGTCTACTGCAAGTCTATCCCAATAGCGTTGATAGAGTAATCACTTGATAGCATTTCTCCTACCGATTTAATCATGTTGGAAGTGATCTTTGCAAACATTAATGAATTTTGGCTCTCATTGAACACAGTTTGCAAGAGAGGCTCTGCCTACCTACCTGCATCTTTTTGTCTCCTCTTTTTCATTCAGCTAGCTTGGGCACTTTTGTTTGCTTCCACCTATGAGAAATATTCCTGGGAAGGGATACTTAGGCTTCTAGCAAAAGGAAACTTTTGAGGGACTGCTAGCATACTCAATGCATCGGTGGTTTTGCTAGGCCTTGTTATAATGGCCAAGGAGAATGGTGGAATGAATTGGCCGCTCAAAGGGTATGATAGTAGGGTATAAAGAAAGGCTGGGGAGGCATTAACCAAAGGGTTGTGCCTTAGAGATAAGAATTGTTGGCTCATGATCCCAACACTTACACTAAATTGTGTTCCAGGTAAGGGATGGAAAGTAGATGAAAGTGGGAAACTTGGAGGGGTAAGACTCGACTGCCTGGGATATCCAGCGACAGAGAAAGCTGGTGCAGATGAAAAAGCTAGGGAAGATGGAGAAGAGACTAGAGACATAGTAGAAAGAGAAGAGGGAGGAAAGGATACCTATGGCTTGTGAGGAGTTGCAGATGATACAACCGCTTCCTCCAGCTTTTGCTCTTCTTCTCTATCGAATTCTCTTGTCTGTGTTCACTTTCCATCTATAGAATCCTCAAGGTTTACAATGACTCACCTTCTACTACTGGTAGTCCTTACCTGCTTCCTTGTAGATTTAGAGGAGGTGGATGGCTTTGATTCTTGCATGTTTAATAAATCCTCCTATTATGCGGGCCATTTACTAGAATCTTCTTTATTCATTGGATTCTCCTCAATGGCAGGGAAATTTTGAGTTACTTCTTCTTCGGGCTCTGTGACAGTCCCTTCTCCTCTATACTGTTGCTCCGATGTTGAAGGGTTTGGAGACTTTTTTTTATCTCGGTGGGCATTCTCCCAAATATCATCAATTTTTTTATCAAGAGTCACCTCTTCATGAGCTTGGTGGTTTCCTTAGTCTCCTGCTAGTAAACCCAAAAGTCTCGAATATTTTCAGGACACCATTTGAGCTTTTGCAATTGGGTGCACAGGGCCTGGTTGATCTTTTGATTTGGATTGGCCTTCCTGACTATGTAGTAAAAGTTCAACCACAGTGTTCACATGTCCTTAGTAGGTAGATATTCAAGGCCCACATATAACCTTAAATTCCCCTCTTCAACATCTCTTCGAGGGTTCCAAAATAACCATGGCTAATGTGAAATTCTTATGCAATCTCTGACAAATTATTTTTGGGATTGTATTGCCAGGTGTCATTTATCACTACCAACTCGAGATGTCCCAACTTTGAAAATAGAATCTCTAAAGTGTCAATCTTCGAAGTACTTTTCTTGATCAACGACACAGAACCAAACATGACCAACAGTGTCAAATAGGAGGTTAAATGCTTTCCCCCCAGTAATCATTATGAATATTACGCAGCTGCCTCATTGCTTCTAGAGCCAGCACTCTGTCTGAAAGAAAGCGTGGGAGTCAGAAAGGTTCCCAGGTGAACCCTCGCATGCAGAGCATGGTGAAATCTATGCCAAAGAACTAATCGTAGAGTGGCACAAGTTGTCCCAACTAGGATTTCTATCTTCGCAATAGGCACGTGAACATGTTGATCTTGACTCTATCCAAAGCCCGCAAGGTTGGGGCTAAAAACAAATCCAAAAATGCATAGTAATCAAAAGTTTTTGACATGACAGGAGTCCATGTTGAGACTGGCTTCCTTAGGCAGCTTTTGTCAAAAACAACCAAAGACATAAATGTTGAAAAATAATCTGGATTCTGATGTAATTTTAAGTAGGCTAGGAAAGAGAGATACCTGAACCTAGAACCAACCTAGAAGTCTTGCAGCTACTACCAAATTCCATCACTAATAACTCTCGGAAAATCCAAAAGTGGAGCCATGTTTTTCTTCCTCAACATAAAGCTGAGACACATTTGGAACTCAAAAACTTGCTTGTCTATATCCAGACCACACACCAACGCCAGCATAGAACAAATAGAGGAAGACACACATTTCAAAGCACCTAGACCAAATGGGAATTTGGGTGGCACTGAGACATTTGTTGGCTGAGTAGTTTTAGTGTAGTAATATTATGGTGCCAGCCTAAGCCCTCCCCACTTATCATGCATCCTTTGCATGTCGAAGATCTCAAAATCTGATGTCAAGGGAAACAGGATGCACAACATATCATGAATAGCTTCAGGGTTGATGATTACCCTGAAATTAGTGCCACTTATTACTCTGGTGTTCGGGTTAAAGCCTGTCGTACAAGCTAGTACAATTTTTGGGCAATAATGTACTAGGGGAACCATATACTAGGGAAGCCCATAGTACCATAGACACTTGTAGAAGGGGTCTGATAATTTCTTCATCCTCTCACATGCAGCTTCCCAGAGGCTCTTAAGATTTTGGGATACCTCAGGATCAAAGAAATTATCCCAATCCTCTAAAACCAAAGTTTGGTTTCTTTGAGGAAATGTGTTTATTATTCTCTGGTCCACCTGATTGGTGAAGGGCCAGCATGGCTTTGTTGGGATGCCTGGAGTAGTGTAAGACTCCAGGCCATAGATTTGAATGCAGGGCACCCTCTTCATTTTCTCATCTATACTCGCTAGGGCCAGGGCTTGTGTTGGATTCTTTGTAATCTCAGCCATTTCTCTGTATTCGCAAGAAACTTTTGAAAACTTTTGCAAATGACTTAGCTTCTAAAAAACTCTTTCTCTCTTGCGAATAACTTAGTTTTTTTATCTTTTGATAACTCTTGCAATAAAGGTTCTTTGCATTCTCAACCTACTTTTTGATCTTCATGAAAAAGGGTCGAGTGATTGTACATTTCAGCCTTTCACATTTAGTTGTTATATGCGTCACCAGCCTCTCATGCGTGCGAAAAGATCGCCAACCTGCCAAACTTCTCTCTACATTTAAGAGACATGATTTAGCGTGAGGTGGCACCTAAATTTTCTTGAACAATGGACCAAGAAAACCTTGCAAAAACCCTTTCGCAAGCCTTTTGCATTTACTATTTTTTCCTGATTGTACTTGGTTGCATCACCCAACAACCAGGTGAACCCACATAAGTGGTGAACACTTTTGTGGAGGAAGGGAAAAGTCATTTTTTCCCTCTACAGAAAGTGAAGGGGTTCAGCCGAACCAAATTGTTCGACCAAGCCTTTAACATGGTTCGATCGAACCATAGGGTTCGACTGAACCCTATGTTCGCTCGAACCCCATTGATAATATTAAAATAAAGGGGTTCGAGCGAACTAGGGTTCAGTCGAACCCCCTTAATAAGGATTTAAAAAAAAAAACCCCATCATTTTCCCTGACCTTGTGAAATTTTTCATTATTTTTAAGTGACTAGGTTCGGCCGAACCCCTTAAAGATGTTTGACCGAACACCCTTTTTTCCCTATCTCCTCAAAAAAATGATTTTTTTTGTAAAAAGTTGTCATTCAAAGCTCAATTTCAAAATGAAAATGCAGAAAACTTCAGAAACCCAACTAGATAATGATAGTCCTTAGAATGAGCTATCCATCGAATATAATTTTAATATGATTTGCTTTTATTATGTATTTTATTTTTTAGTTTTATTAAACATAGGTTTTTCACTGAAAATAAAAATCTCTAGTTTGCACATGTGGAAAAATAGCAGATTATCTAAATAAAAAATTTAAAAATATGCTGAGGCTGGGTATTGATGTCCTTGATCCATTAAAAAAGATAAAATTGAATTTTGATTCATACAGAAAAAGTTATGTTGTATACAGTCCACCTATGTCTGAATTGCAATTGGTTTGACTTTGAAACTTGATTAGGGAAAAAATATTCAATAAAAAACTATGAGACCAAATAAAAGTGCTAGATATCATAGTTACAAATCTAAATTCGAATAAATTATAATTTTATCCTTCATACAAAAATTTTTATGTTGTATACAATGAGCGTCACTTTTTAAAAATGTCATTTTCTTAAAAAAACTAGTTTTCGTGGGAGATGGAAAAAAATGTGCAATCTGATTCCAAAAAATTTGAAAAAAATATTTTTAGAATCTAGAGACAAAATGTGATGAGACTCTAGTTTGTATCATTTCCAAATTCCTCACGGTTTAGCTGCTACAAGAGTTCAAAAGTGAAGATTTAGTTAAAAATAATAATTGCAGTGTCTAGTTTGCCCAAAAATTGTAAACCACTATTGTGGGATCACCCAGCTTGCTTTTAAGATTTTCCCTGATTCAGATGGGATAGCGGCTCCTTGTGCTGACACCTGGCCAATCTTTATGAATTGGGCAACTTGAACAGAGAAAGTTGCAACTGTACCCGATTATTCCCTTCACTTCATATGTCGTAGCACTGAAAATCAAGGCTTGGAAACACACTTTTCCTTTGTCGTAATTATGGCTTGCCTCATCAGGTGAACTCCGACCAGTCTATAAATAGGGCCATTAGTAGCATTGCAAATCATAATTATTCCTAGCATTCTCAGCTTGGCAATCTTTTAGTTACTCTAGCAATTTTCATTTTCTAGCACCAGTAACAAGCACTATGGAGACGCTAATAATACTTGTCTATAAAAAGACTCAAGATGTTTTCTTAGGAAAAATTAGATGCAGGCACTTAAAACGTATGACAGGGGTGAAAAAATTGTTATACGTGAAAGAAATAAAATGGGTTCTTGGCAAGGACTATGTGGCATATAAGGAACAATACCGGGTCAACACTAGCATTTTCTCTCACTTCATTGCCTCGCTACTAGATATCAGTGTCTCCAAATGCAACGTCTTGAAGCTGATGAAGTGAGTGTTCCCATGGCGTTACCTTAGAGGGATGGAGAAAATAGTGCATGCTGCTGAATTTGATCATGGGGTCCCCTTAGTTCGTAACCTTCATTTGCTACAGCTGCATGGAGGACTCATGCCAACCAAGCCCTTCCTCTTTGGTTTTGACTTGGAGACTCAAGAGGAGCATCACGCCAAGGTGCGTGTCGGTTGTTACTTCCTCATGCAAGTTCATTACATAAAACCATTCTGAAACCTCCAGTGGTACAAAGACTTTGAAAGAATGGTGTCCCCTGATCTCGCGCCATCGATTCCTACCATCATTGGTCCATCAAATGCCCGATAATCTAAGAACAAAAATAGTCCCCAATTTTTTTCTCTCTTTTTCTAGCCTCCGCTCCGTAGCGGATATATGTATAAATTTGGATACAAGACCACTAGCCTCTATCTTATGTAATGTAAATCCTTTGGCCAAAATATATAATATATGTTTTTTTTTACAAATCTTGGCTCATTTACAATGTTTTATTAATTTTTTGCACTTATTTTTGTTATTTCAAAAAGCACTAAGAAGACCCAAAACTTAAAAATAGGGAAAAAATAATTACATATTTACACAACCATCACATAGAAAAAATTAGTTGAATCTCTTAAGATGTATTCCATTAACTGGAATACTTAAAGCATTACCTTCCATGTATTCAAACTCAAAAGAGTTAAAGTGCTTACACTGGAATTTTTTGAAAGGCCCTTCCTAGAGATTGTCAAATTTCCTGTGTTGATCAGGCTTTGCTTCACGCTCGTTAAACCTTAGCACAAAGTCCCTATGCTATAACTCTTGATTTGATGCCTTTTTATCAAACCATTTCTTTACCACCTGTTGGCATTTGTTCAGGGCCTCAAGGTTGTGTTCTCTCTTCTTTTGAACCTTGAGTAGTAATAAAAACGTACCTCCATTGCTCTATTTTTTTCAATCTCTAGAGATTTAAGCAACTACAAGGCAGGGATTTCCATGGCGATAGGTATAAATGCCTCTTTCCCGTACACCATCTCATAGGGAAATCTCTTTAGTATCTGCTTGGGTGTGATTCGGTCTACCCATAGAGTTGTTTGGAGGTTCTTATGCCATTCTCTTTGGTGTTTTGAGCCTATCCTCTTTATTAACTTGAAGAGTTTTTTATTTGAAGACTCCGCGAGGCCATTTCCCTAGGGATAATAGTTGGAAGAGGTTTTTAGGAAAAATCCATACTTTAGTGCAAACTGGCTCATCTTAGAGCCGAGGAAATCTTTGGCATTATGGGAGATGATTTTTTTTGGTGGGCCAAACCTTGCCACTAACTCCTCTAAGAGGTTAACAATCTCCACTTTTGTTGCGTTCTTCAATGGCATTGCCTCTGCCCATCTAGTGAAGTAGTTTGTTATCGTTAATATCCACTTGTGTCCGGCTGAGGAGAAAGGGTTAATCATTCCAATGAAGTCCAGACCCCACTGAGCAAAAGGTTCCTCTACTACTATAGGCCTTAATGCCATAGGAGCATTCTTTCTCTTTTTGACATAAAACTGACATTCATTGAAATATTTAATTAATGAAAATGCATCATTGAAAAGTGTTGGCCAAAAAATAACCAGCACATATAATTTTTATTTTTATAGTCCTTGTAGAAAAATGTCCTCCAGCTGGGCCACTGTGGTATTGATCCAATATTGTCTTCGCCTGTTCTTTATTTACACACCTTAGCAGGACGCCATTAAAATTTCTTTTGAACAAGACACCCTCCAAGAGATTATAATTGCTATTTTGTAAGCAATAGAAACACCTTCTAAAAGGAGTGAGATTGATTGGATATCTTCCCGTTTGCATGAAGTTCATTCTATCTTCTAGCCAGTCACCCTAAGAGCTTTCTTCATTCAGTAATATATTTTCCAAGACTACAAACTCTATTTCTGGTTCACTATTTTCAGTGAGGTACTCACACAATCCCTTTCCTTTGACAATCTTGAGAGGCCTAACTTCGGTATCATACTCTAGGATCTTAGTGATCCAATTAGCTCGTTTCTCCGTGATTTCTCTTTCCATGATATACTCTCACACACTAGGATGTGATACACAAACAATCACCTTATTATATGATATCAAGTGTCAAAACTTCTTAAGTACTTTCACAATTGCAAAGGCCTGCTTTTCTACAAAATTGTAGTTCACCTCATACTCTTTTAAGGTTCGTGAGTAGAAAGCAATAGGAGACTCCCTTTTATCTTCATCATATTTTTGCATAAGTACCATGGAAATACTATTGCTAGCACCAAAAACATACATAATAAAATCCTTTGATAAGTCTAGGTTGACCAATACAGGGGCAGAAGAAATAGCCTCCTTTATAAGCTCAAAATATTTTCTGGCTTTTGTCATCCATTTAGAAGTTTGGTCCTTTTTAAACATCAAGGTAATAGGCCGAATAGTCCCTACAAAATCTGCAATGAACCGGCTAATGAAATTGACCTTACCTAGAAATGATTGCACTCCCTTCTTATTTACAGGTAATAGAAGCTCTTGTATTGCATCAATTCTTTTAGGATCAATAGCAATACCCCCCTTCAAAATGACATACCCCAATAGCTTCCCTTGGGGTACTTCGAACACACATTTCTTTGGGTTTAAATAAATCCTGAATTCCTTGCACTTCTGGAAGACAAGCTTTAAATGATTGAAGTGATCATCAAAAATTTTTGAAAATACTATCAAATCATCCAAATAGATGAGTATAATTTTATGGATTAAATCCTTGAAGGAAATATCCATGGCTCTCTGAAAAGTGGCTCAAGCATTCAAGAGTCCAAAATCCATCTTGGCATATGCATATGTTCCCCACTTTGTGTTGAATGTTTTTTTGTGTTGGTCTTCTTCTTTTACCCGAATTTGATTATAGCCCAAAAAGCCATCCAACATTAAAAACATTTCTGAACCAGCTATAGTCTATAGAATTCCCTCCATTGAAGGCAGGGGGTAATGATCCTTTAAGGATGCTCTATTCAAGTCTTGGAAGTCTACACAAAGTTGTATGTCTCCATTCTTCTTTTGGACTGGTACCAGGTTTGACACCCAAGTGTTGTGTTTGATCGAAAACACTATTTGGGATGCGATGAATTTATTGAGTTCCTATGACATGAGAGATTCTATCTTTGGATTCACAGGTCTCTATCTTTGATGAACTGGTTTTGCCCCTTTTGATAGCTCAAATGTATGCTCAATGATCCCAAGATATTATCCCTTATGATCATCATATGACTAGGCTACTACACTCGGATACTCTTCACAAAAGTGCCTGAGTCTATCCTTATTCTTCTGAGAAACCTCCTTTCCGACCTTAAGCTTTCTTTCTTCTATGATATACAAATCAGTATAGTCACCCTTGTTAGATATGAGCCTTTTTTTGTCTCTTGTTGTATCATCAAAATCAAACAAGCTCTCTAGAGTGACTAGGCCTCTCGGAAGCTTGTTGGATTTCAACTAGATAACTTCATCCCCATAAGCTTCGATGATCTTTGGTTGCAGCTATTCAACGAATTCTCTAGATGACTAGATAAATGATGGAATATGGGCATCGCTATCGAACACTTGCCAATCTTCATTGTTGTTTGGAATAGCGGGCCTTACATTACTCTCACTACATGCTTACTTTTTAAACACTCGAAGGCTAGCTCAAACTGAGCTCCAATAGTCACCATTCGATTGAATTCAGAGTTCTTCTCTCTTTGTATAGCCTGAATATTAAATGCCTCAAAGGTTTCAATAGGATCCCTGACTCTATGTTGGTAGGATCGGATATAGACATTTTTTGCAATAGAAATTCCTCGGATCTAGTTGACCACCAACTCTGAATCTCCAAATACACTTATCTTCTTTGTGCCCATTTTTTAACAAGGCTCAAACCATGGATAAGGCCTTCATACTCTGCTTCATTTTTTGAGCACGTGAAATGGAAATGGTAAGACCTCGGGGTCTTTTCCTCAGACAGGGATGTCAAACATATGCCTGGTCCAACTCTGGCTCTGCATCTTGCTCCATCAAAATGTAAAGTCCATAACCCTGAGAGAGCTTCACCTCCAAAATCCTTAGTAACTTTGTGCATAGATCAGCCTTCCTCATGTATGACATAAGTACCGAGCCCAATTGCATGATAATTCCCAAAAGGGTCTGTATTAATAAAATCCTTCAATAAATTTTCTTCATCCTCTATCCAGGAGTTGGTAGCCTCCTCTTCTTCCAGAAATTCCACATTGAACCTCTCTTCTTGAGTAATTGAAGTATGTGTTGCTTCAAATTTGAGCAAAGTCTCATCAACAACATGCTCAAAATGCAAATTTTTCGATAGTATTTTCATCTTGGCTCCATGTTTGGTCCTCAAAATCAGGTGTGACGAGTCCAATTCTAGATATCCTCTGACATTTGCTGTGAATTCTCAAGACAAGCAAATCCCAAATAGAGGAGGAATATCAATGAGTACGATATCTTGATTTATAGTGATACTGGGGTAGGCAAACAATTTCATAGGCAATCCTTTGATTACCCCGATGATATCAACTTTATTTCTGTCTAGCTGCATGACTCCCTTGTTAAGAGGCTCATATTTTAAACCCAAAGCATTAGCTACTTGCTTAGGCATGATAGTGGTGCTGGCACCAAAGTCAATCATACAATTATGCAACAGTTTGTTACCAATGATAAGTGTCAAAAATAAAGGCTTGGGTTTAGGCTTACTCTCTTTTTTGACTTCTTTCTTTTTCTCGGGTTGATTTCTCAGCACTTTATCTAGGTCTAGCCTAGATATATTTTCTTCATTGGACTGAACAGGCCCCTTCGTATCTTCCTCTCTTGAAAATGCATTTTTTAATAGCACTTTCTTCTCCGGAATATCCAAGACATCCTACAAAGAAGCATTGGCAGAGGACTTCTTCAGTTGTTCCAGAACATTGAACTGAGCTCGCGATTGTTGAGTTGCCATTGCTTGCTCCTTAGGTTTCACAGTTGGTGTTGGCCTTGCAGCCAGTGCATCTGGCTATTTGACAATAGCTAGGATGATCGTAGGAGCCTTTTCCTTTAGAAGAGGTGGATTCAGAGAACTAGGAGGAACCACGCTAGTCTGCGGTGGGACTGATGACGGGCCTGTCAATGGACTAGGTGTCAACTAAGATAAAGCATTAGCTGGTGGAAATGTGAACTCTTCGGTAAATGTCCACATAGAATGCATGTTGTAATCAGACTGTACTCATGGAATTTGGATTGCAGGAAAATCATTTGGAAACGTTGATTCCTCTCCTTCCATCCATGAAAAGAGAAGTTGGTCTGGAACTATATCTGACTCTTGCTGAATGGACATCCCTTGCATTTGAGCAGTGAGGATATCATTGTCCATCCATTGAGAGGTGTATGACTGGTTGTCAGGATCAGGTGTGTCGGCTTGGCCATGTTGGTCTATGATCTTTTGTTGCAAATTTCCGCACAGACAATTTCTTGGCATGTGCGCATCATTACAAGGAAAAAACCATGAATTGGCATCTTTGGCTAAGCTGTTTTGTCTAGCCACTAGCTCTTTATTTAAACTGGGATGAACAGTCTGCATCAGTAGAGTTACCAAAACTATCTGGTTACTCGTTGAGCCTGATTGTTCCTGTGTGATCTATCTTGGCATGGTTCTGTTGGTACAAATCTTTTCCGCCTTGGTAATTTTGGAATGTTGGCTTTTGATAGCTATATTGCTGCCACTTCATGGTAGTCAACTCATTATTCATGGCCCACATTTTTTCTCCATCTCGTTCATCTCAACAGCCAAGGGATTAGGCACTAGAGCCACAACTAGAGCTGCAATCAAGGTTGTTATGGGATATACGTACATAGATTGGGGAGGAACTGTAGGTGCGCTGGTCAAAGGAACTTCGGCCTCCATAGTGTTGCACTCAGGTAACAATGGCATGATGGGTCTCGGTGCCAAATATTCTATAGCGATCAAATTATTTTTTGTAGCGACAGCCAAGGCATAAGCATTACGAAGAGTCTCTTTGCTAAGAGCCTATAACATCATGGAAATATTGGGGTTGATGGACTTTAAGTTGAACATAAATGCCAAGTCTAGGGGTAAACGACTACCAATAGGCACTCTCTGCTAGGTCAAATGGAACCTCACATTGAAATTAGGCAGAGCTTCATGAGGAGCTCACTTTAAGTTTTTTAGTTGATGATTCAATGAAGATTTGCCGCCAATGTTCAAAAAATGTTCATAAAAAGGGGTTTCGAGTTGGTCCCAAGTAGCACTAGTATTAGCCTCAAGAGTCCTATAATAGTTCAGCACTTTTCCTCGGAAGGAGGCAGTAAGGAATCTAAGGGCTATATTTTCATTTGATATGCCATGTACCAAACATACATCTGCCACATCTTGCAGGTGTTTCATCGGTGTCTTTGACTCATCCCCGGAATACTTTGGGATAGCTTTTAGAGTGGAAGCAGGGATTGTGGCCCATACTTCATGAGGCACAGGTGCTACTAGGGGACTGCCAGCATCCCAGGCTACATAGTTTCTAGCGGCCATAGGTGTAGGAGAAATAAGGGACTGCGGAGATGGATGAGAAGGAGGAGGTGAAGGACTACCTCAGCGGCCTCGCGGCTACAAAAAAACTAATGGTGGTACGATTTGGCTAGGGAATCATTCGGTCTGTGACCTAGTTATAGGCTGATGGCTCATACACACTTATAAAATTAGGTGAACATGCTAGAAAAAGAAGTTTTGACACAAGATTTTGCAGGTAGCAACAGTCTTATGGGAAACTTAGCTATTCTGGGACATCGTGTGCTAGCTAAGTGACCTCTGGAATTTTATTGAAGCTGTCTCTTCATTCAATGGGGAAGGTAAAAGGCTAGAAAGATAGCGAAATATAAAATCCACACTACGGGCGATGTGCCAAAATCATAGACAAAATTACCAGAGCATAGTGCAGGATGCAAAGGCCCGAACCACCAAAATGTTATTATCAAATAAACTTTCACAAAATCACTTTAAACGTAACAAATACCTTCTAATTTGCATAGCATAATCTAGCATAACCTTAGCCAGCACAGATGAGTCAAGAAAACATGATCTGTATTTATTGAGCTATGAAAGATCAAAAAAGTTGAAGAATAGGCTTTCATACAATAAAAGAAGATAACAACACAGACTAACAGTCTTACTAAATGAATGAAAAATAGAAAGGCCGAATTGATTTGGCACAGTCTAGATTCTTCAAGTTTAATAAAATGATTACAAAGGCTTCTTCCTAGTACTTAGGAGTTTTTTGCAACTTAACAACAAACTAATAAAGAGAAATATGGCCACATAAATAGGCCAGTCCACTGCCTAAAACATTTTATAGAAAGAAAGCCAGGAGAAAGGATTGACACCCTAGATCACCTCAATCCACCATAGAAAACATTGATCACCCAAGATAATGCCAACAAAGCCACTATAAGGAACATAAAACCATGAAGCAGCAAAAATGAGCATGTGGCACCATAGAAGAAAACGCGGCAGCAGACGAGTACAAAAGGCATAGCAACAATTCCAAGGTAATCGGTGCATAAAGAACTACCATGTGTTGCATAGACGGGGATCAACAAAAAGATGAAGGGACACCCAGTGAAAAGCTCCGAGAGGGAGCCACGTGGAGCACGCCGAGCGAAAGAAAGTGCAAGGTGAGCCCAGTTCGAAAAACAACCAAAGAAGGCCACGTGTCATATAGATGGGGATAAGCAACAATGAAGCGATATGAAAAGAAAAAATCCTTGAGAGGGAGCCACGTGGAGCATGCCAAGCAAAGTGAGTGATTTAACAGTAAGGTATAGCCATGAAGATAAAAGTAAAAACCATGAAGGTTGGCAATTTTTTTGGAAACAGATAGATACCAAGGACTACAATCTAAATGGGAGAAGTATTTGACTAAATATGAAGAGGAATTAAAAATAATTAAGTTGAGAATAAATTTCATCCCAATCCTAGATCCACCAGACCTTGATGATGTGCTTGATAAAGTTAAGGAACTTTCTAGAGATGGAAAATATATGGACATGGAGGATGACCTAATGTATCTACCTCGAACCATGTGCATACTTCATCAAGTTTGTTAAGGGGACAAGTTTTCCATGATTTTATTCTCATGCCAACATATTTTATTTAATTATAAAATGCCTTTTGAGGTTGACAATATTTTATTGTAAAATTAAATTGGGATGTTTAAAATGTCAAGGTTGACCTATTTGGATGACCTAATATAGAAACCCTAATTTAATTTTCTCCTAGGCCAACATGATGGGTGATTTTCTATAAATTGAGGCCTCTTCTTCATTTGTAAGGTTGTTAATACTTTTATGATACTATAGATCTAATCTTGGTTAAGAAAGGATTGGTTTTGGGAAGATTGGTCCATCTTGAACACTCTATTGTCTTCGTATTTGATCTTAGGTTTTAAATTAGATATCTCTCTTAAAATGTACATATTTTTCTATTTCTTTAAGATTACTGTTACATTTGATGAATTTAAAGCTTCCAACATTTGATTTGTAATTCCCCTTGTGTTTACCAGCATTTTTACATTATCACTGAGTTGTTTGTAAGACCTGGAATTACAGACCTTGGGGTTATTTCTAGAGGCTTGCTGATAGAAACTTACCTTTCAAGAGAGATAGGATATTTGTATTTTGTCTGAGTTGTTGTAGTGCTAAAACCATCATCAAAAGATTGGTGCTAGAAGGAGGTTTGACTCAACAAAGATGGAGCATTTCCTATCATCCATATCTCCTGAAAGGTTTCAAAGAAAGACTAGATCCAGAGTGGATAAAGGATATTTTAAAGAGTTAGAGGCCCAAATTAGGTCAAGAAGGAATAAGAAAGGGGATTCATCATCATATACACCCATCCATCCATCTTTCTCTCCATCCAACTCTTCATCTTGTGATTCCAAATCTATTCCCACTCCCACTCAATAGCCTTAGGAACCTGTCAATCAACCATTACCACCTCCACCACCACCAATGGATTTTTTTCCTAATAATCCTTCACCCCTATTCTTCAACAATTGCAATGCCATGCCAAAGAATCCTGAGCACTTTTTCTCTAAGTTTCAAACAACTCTAAGGGATAGATTGATCAATCATGAGGATGTGGCATGTAGAATTTTCCCTTACTCGCTAGGTGAGGATGTGGTCTATTAGTACAATCACCTATCAACTGGATCTATCACTAGTTGGATTCAATTGGAGAATGCTTTCCTGCAAAATTTTAGAATCCCTATCAATCCCAATGACTTATACCTGCAGTTCATATTGATTAAAAGGAGTCAAGGAACCCATAAGTTCATTCAACAATAGGTTCCATCATGCCTAATCCTAATTACAACCACCATATGATGTGGATGACACATCAACTAAGGAGGTTTATTACAAATCCCTAGATAGCCTTACCTCTACATTCATTAATTGGAAGCATCAACCCCTAGCCTTACTAATAGATGCATATACATAGGCAGTTAAGGCTAGCATATATTTAAGGTAACATTTGTAAGGACCTTTTCCATCACTAGGGAAAACTATTCATCCAAGTAAAATTCAAGGACTAAACCAGGCTATAGCTAATCAGACTCCCCTGATGAATCTAGTCCCTCAGGTGTCTTTGGTCCCACATCTAGTGCCACCATTGAATCATAGTCCATCCATTCCCAATTACTTGAAAAATATAGGTCGACTATTACACCCTCTATAGCAGGAAAATATTCCAACCCTTTTGTAGCACTCTGAGGTGTTAAATCAATCACATAATTTGGGCTTACCCCCTGTTCATTTTTAGAATTCTATAAATTTTATACTGAAACAAGGAAATCCAGATAAGTGAGGTTGGATGAGTGGACAAAGAAAGTAAAGAATTTTTTTATAGAGGTCACCTACCTGACAAATCAAAAATGTCAATTGCAGGAAACATAGAGGTATTCAATCCAATTACAATAGAGATAATAGAGATCATGGACATGGTCAGGGACAAAGCTTTGACAGAGGACAAAGTTTAGGACAAGGTTTTGAGAGAGGTCAATCATTAGGAAAAAAAATTATAGGAGACAACCCCACAGACAAAATAGGTCATGGAATACTAGACCTAATAATGGAAGATTACCAACACCACTAGGCCATCCTGTTAATCAAGAAAAGTCAACAAGTACAATCCTCTTGGTGGAGGTTGCATTAGATGGATATTGTAGGCTCCATAAGACAACACAACATTCTAAATTTGATTGTCCTTAATTCTAGATGTCAACTACTATATTCCAGATGGAGGTTAAATAGGTTATTGTTAATGGTGTAAATGGACAAGAGATAGTACCTTCTAGTCCTTATGATTCATCGGTATTAGTGTTGAATCATGCTCCTTCCAAACAAGGTGAAGAAAATGGGCTTGAATAAGAGTCAGTTGAGCAAGGCACCGAACTTAAACAGGTACGTAATGAGGAATCAATAGCCCAATTTTTTTTAAATAATGATGTCGTTGATATTGTCCCACTGGATAAAGAATCTAGAGTGGATGAAGTTAAATTTTTTCTTCAATGTGCAACATCTTATTATTTGAGGAATAGGCGAGTTGGAGATCCCTTCACCACCTCAAATCCTCCAAATAATTTTAGTACACCACCTAATCCAAATGCAAGTAACAACCCTTCCTATCCAAAGGTGCCAACACCATACTTCTCAAAGGGAGGATCCTTTGATTTCTCCAAGGGAGGACATGTTTATTCTACTAAGGAAAAGCAAGGGGGACAACCTAGGAGCACTCAAACCAATAGAATGTGACTCAAATGGGTGAATGTGTGGTTGAGGAACTCAGGAAGGTAAATGTAAGTCTTTTGGATTTTGAGTTTTTAAGAGTTCTAGGAATTAGGAGTGTTGTATTTGGTTCTTTAAATGAGAATGTATTCTCAAGGCCTTCACAAGATGCTACTATGAAGAAAATTGGTTTTACTGAACCAATAGTCAAGGAAGTGACTGGAAATACATAGAATTCACAACCAACTAAGGATCAGGCTAATCATCATCCTACAAATCAAGCCTAGGTGTAGAAAATAGATAAAATTAGAGATAAGGATTATAGTCAAGTAGCTCAAGTTGATTATTTGGTAAGTATTTTCCAAACTAAACAAGAGACTCCTCCTTTTTTGATATCCATTTGCATATTTGATAGAAAAAATATGCACAATTATTTATTGGATTCCAGAGCTTCCACAAATATTATTCCATTCTCAGCTTTCAAGGCACTAGGTAACACCCCTTCTCCTTCCCAATGCAAGGCCACTTAGCTAGAAAATACTGGGGTAAGTCTAGTAGGTGAATTCAACATGATCCCCATGCAGATTGTATTAGATCAAAGAGTGCAACAAATCATCAATATTCAAGTAGCTAAGATACCTGACTCTTATGGACTAATATTAGGAAGGAATTTAATGAGAGAACTCAAAGGATATACCTCCATAGATCATTCTCATATATGGTTTCCATGGAAAGGAATCCTTAACTAGATTAGAATTGAGTGGGAACCTAGGCTGAAATATTTGATCACTGAGTATCAAAATACATCAAATGAGGTGCTAATCTCCAAGGAAAGTTTATGAAATGATATCCTAGCTAAAACCATTGATGAATTAGACACAAAATAATTGAAGATGATGTAGGATAGGGGTATGTGCAGGATCATCATGGAAAAATTAGGCCCTTAAGTGGCAATAAAAAGATAAAAAATCAAAGTTAGACAACTTGATGTAAAAATTTGAATAAGTTATCTATATTATTTCAAAAAAATGTAAAAATAGAATCTAAAGAAAATTGAATTTAGTTTCTAAACTACTAGACCTTTATTTTTATTTTTTAAATCTATTTGGTGAAAATTTAAAATTTCAATGCAGGTATTTAAATTTCAAGGTAAAAATAAGAAGTAGGTGTTTGTCTGACCACCCTAACCACAATAAAATGATAATATTTTTTTACAAGCTTTTAGATATAAGTAGAGGACTCATGTCCCGATGTGATGCATATTTTTTTATTAAAAAATTCCAAGTAAATAATTAATTATGTTTTTTTTATTACAACTTTTAAAAAATATAAAAGCTCGTCTGTCTAACCACCTTGGTCAAAAATTCATGAAATTCATTTTTTTATTTTTTAATCCTATAGTATGCAATGCATAGAATGTGACACATGGTTCAGATTCAAAAAATGTGATACCATTTGAAAGTTATAGATTTTTTTCATTCAGCCTATCAATCAGGACTTTATTCATAATTCTAATAGAAAATGAATAATAATTATTTATTAAATTCAAATTAAATCATAATTTATATTGGTGGAAAGCTAAAAATCTCCTCTACAAACCCTTTTCGTTTCATCAATTTTGGGTTAAAAAAAAGTCGTCAGCCACATGGACCATCATATGGCTTACATATTGCCACTTTTTGGCCCATCATGATCCTACACATAACCCATAGGACTAGATATTTCACTCAGTGTTCCAATAGTACAAAATCAGTGGTCAAACTAGACTATGATGATTCACAGGCTGATGGTAATCTTGGTCTACCAGATAAATTTTTAGGAGTTTATCCAAAAGTGTATAGAATATCTAATCAATTTGGGTAAGGGAATGAATTTTGAGGAATTTCTATTACCTAATTGGTGTAGAGTCCATAATGCATCCCATCTAGAGTTTGATTGTTGCCTTTTCCAAATAGTTGTAGATAAAGTTAAGAGAGGTATTAATCCTACTCCAAAGGTCAGGATTGAAGCTCAAGAAATTAAGAATGGGATAAAAGATAAGAAACAAGTTGTACACAAAGATATTTCATCAAGTGGGAGAAAGAATACATAAAATTCGAGAAGTAAACAATATGCTAAGTTTTGGACTTTGCAATTTGATGGCTCCAAGTCTAAGTAAGGAGCTGGTGTAGGATTCAAATTAATAATCTCAATAGGTAAAACCTTTTTTGTTGCACATAGACTACAATTTAATTGCACCAATAATGTTGTTGAGTATGAGGCATTAATACATGGATTACTAATGGCTCTAAGAAAAAAGGTTAAATATTTGCAAGTTTTTAGGGATTCAAAATTAGTATTAAGAAGGTATAGAAATAGTACTCATGTCATGATAGGAGGATGAAAAATTATAGGCATAGAGTATAGGACCTGATACAGGGATTTAATGCATTCAATATTTAACTAATCCCTAGAAGTAGGAACTATACTGATGATGCTTTGGCATAGGCATGCAACACTTTAGAGCCTTTATCCTTATCAGGATTGAAAGGATTCATGGTTGAACCTACTCTAATTCCTTTCTTACCAGATAATGTGACAAAATTTTAGGTGTTCGAAGATGAAAAGCATATTTTGGACTTTATCACTAGTTATGATGTGTTTACTTCTCAAATAATTGATGAAATATAACCTCGAGAAGAACTAGACATGGAAGGGGCAATCAATCTTAAGACAAATAAAATTCCAAGAGGGATGGTGCAACTTGAAAGGATCTTTCACTTAGATAAAATAAGGTATCAAGATCAGAAAGCAAAGAAGGACTCAATAGCTAGTCAATGTGAGGCTCATAACATGGGTACTCTAGAAGATGTAAAGAATGTGTCTATAGGTAACATATGCACCCCAAAAGAAAGAAAATAATTAATAGATGCATTACAAGCATATCAAGATGTTATAGCCTGGAGTTATGAAGACCTGAAAACTTATGATATGTCGATAATCATGCATACTATTCCTTTGAGGTCGGATGCAAGGCCATTCTGACAAAGATAAAGACCCATCAATGCATTGTTGGAACCCATTACTGAGAAATAAGTGCAAAAAATATTATCTTCCCATAGCATTTTCCCAGTCAGACATTCAACGTGGGTGGCTAATTTGGTTCCATTCCACAAAATAACTGGTGAGATAAGGTTGTGTGTGGATTTTAGAAGCCTTAATAGTGCTCCAAAAAAATAAAACTATCCAGTACCTTCATTGGACAAAGTTTTACAGATTGTGAATGTTCTCAAATGATGTCCTTTAAGGATAGATATTTTGGCTACAACCAAGTTATGGTGCAATAGCAGGATAGGAAAGAGACTGCCTTCACAACTAAATGAGAAACATTTTCTTACAAAAGAATTATTTTCAGACTAATCAATATAGGGGCCACTTTCCAAAGAGCTATGGAAATTGCCTTCAAGGATATAATTAGTAAGTGCATTATTAGCTATATGGATGAATTGACTATTTTCTCTAAGAAAAAGGGAGATCATATTGTAGATTTGAGCAAGGTATTCAAAAGATGTAGGGAATATAGTATCTCCCTCAATCCCAAAAAGTGTGTATTTGGGTAACAAAAGGAAAGCTCTTGGGTCATGTAATATTTGGACATGGAATTTCTATTGATCTTGAGTGAATCCAAGAAATCTTGAAGATACAACCCCTAGCTAGCTAGCAAGAAGGAGGTTAATTATTTCTTTGGGAAGATCAGTTTGATTTAGAAATTCATCACTGGTTTCATAAAAATAGTCAAGCCATTGAATGCAATGTTGAAGCAATATGTGAAGGTGGAAAGGATTACAAAATAAAAATATGCATTTCATAAAATTAAGAGGGCCATAGCTTCCACTCCTATGATGGTAAGCCCAAATTATACAAATCCATTTTATATATACTCATTTGCATTAGATCATTTCTGCACTAGTATGTTGACACAAATATTAGACCAAGGAAATGAGCATCTGATAGAATTCATGAGTTTTCCTATGAAGGATGTTGAATTAAAATACACTAATGTGGAGAAACAAGCCTATGATCTAGTTTGTGGAGTAAAAAATTTCATGCATTACATTTTAAGGAATAATGTATTTGCAATTGTGCCTAACCGAGCAGTGAAACTTTTGTTAATGCAAAATGAGTTGGGTGAATAAAGGGCCAAGTGGGTCACTATGTTACAAGAACATTACATTGATATTCATCCAATGAAATTAGTGAGAGGTAAATCTTTGACAAGGAAAATGGCTGAAACAAGCCTTGGAATTGTAGCACAACAATATCATCTCCAAGATGTCTCACCCGATGAATGGTATGATGACCTGGTTTACTATTTACTAAATTACAAGTGCCCTAATCACTTGAATCTAGTGCAACAAAGAGTGTTGCACTTGAAGAGTGTCAGCTACATGCTTACAGGGGAAATTATATACAAGAAAGAATCATGAAGGGGTGTATCCTTGATATCTTGAAAAGGAGATTGCCCAAGTTATGGATGAACTTCATGATAGGTATGGAATAGGTCATATATTTGGTGTGGCCACTACAACTCAAATCATGTGTGTTGGATACTATTGGCCAAATATATTTAAAGGTGCATAGAATCATGTGAGGGCATATTATATTTTTCATACTTTTTCCACTAGGGAGAAGATATTTTCTCTATCATTACAGCCAATCATTAAGGTAAGGTCATTTGCACAATGGGGGTTGGAATTCATTGGTCCTATCAACCTTCCATCCTCTATTGGACATAGGTATCTTTTAAATTTACTACCGATTACTTTACTAGGTGGACTAAAGAAATTCCCTGCTAGAAATGTATGACAAAGGTAGTGATAAATTAAACATTGGAGCATGGATTATTAATCATTTTGGTTGTCCCTTTGCTATTGTATGTGACAATGGTCCTACCTTTGCATCATTGAAATTATTTGGGTGGGCATTTGATCATGGGTTCATTATTAAGTTTTAATCCAACTACTATCCCCAGGGAAATGGATTAGGTGAATCTACCAACAAGAATCTTTTGACTGTCATTCATAAGTTAATTGATAAAAATCCAAGATAATGGCATACTCAGCTAAGATTTTCTCAATGGGAAGATCACACGTGACAAAAGGTTTCACTAGGAACATATCCTTATCATCTGGTTTATGGACTTGAGCCTTTGTTTCCCATCCAATTGAAGATTTGAACCCTGCAATTCATTAATGAATATTATGAGGAAGGGGGTGTTTAGAGGTGCATTTGGATGAATTGTTATAGTTGGAAGATAAAAGGGATGATGTGTTAGAGAAATTTGCTAAGCATTAGGGTATTTTTGAAAGGTGATTTGATCGAAAAGACAACGTTAAAGCCTTTATAATTTCTAATCTAGCTCTATATTAGGATAAAGCACACAAGAAGAAAGGTGAGCATGGTAAATTTGAAAAGCTATGGATTGGCCCCTTTCAGGTTTTTGAAACCCTTGGATATACTGATTTCCATCTCAAAACCCTTACTAGAGAGGATTTCTCTATTGGATGTTGTGGTTTTTTTTATGATATGTGGTTGTCATTGATGTCAACACTATTAACATTGATATCTTGAAGGTTGTATATGTCAAGGATATTGAGAAAATTATAATAAATATGTTGAAGATTTCTTGTGAAGCTGTGAAGTTTAGTGTGGTGGAAAGTTCAATATGTTAGTATTCAGAGGTTTCACTTCAAAGGATTTGTTTTCGAGCCTATCTAGTTTACCCTCCATAATTTGTAGAGGTGTGCATCAAGATTGGAGCAAGTTGTGAGTTTTTGTGTTCCTCTAGTTATTATGTTACTATAGCTAGTGTTTTTGCAAGAAGAGAATTTAAATTTGGTAATTTGAGTTGTTGTGTATTATCATGCAATTTTTTTTTATGTTTCTAGATCATGCTCTATATTTGTTGCAAGTCTGTGTTGATAGGTGTGCTCAAAATTGAATATTTTTCCTTTGCATTTTTGGGTTTTCATGTTCTTGGCCGACATCGTGGATTAATTTTTGAATGTTTGGCACATTCGAGGATGTTTTTTTAGGTCTTCATTATGTTGTGACTGACTTCAGTTGGTGTGCATTGAGATTTGTTCATGAATTGGGCTGACAATTTGTATTCGTTTATTCTTTTATTTTTGGTCAACAAAGTTGTTGATGTAACTCCATGTAGAAAATATATAAGATTGATTGTTTCTTCATTTTGAAGCATGTGTTTGAAGTGTAATGCGATGTGTGTGAATGTTATGTGTGAATAAAGATCAAATTATTCGATTATAGAGTAGAGGATCAATAATTTTTAGTGAAGTGTGAAGAATTGTTTATGTGCCTAACCGAAACTATCATCAGGCTTTTGAAGAAGCTATTTTCTCAGTCCAATCTCTTTAAATGGATTTAATCTAAATTTTTTATGTAAGAGAATGTGTCTTCTCTAACCACTGAGCTCTAGGAAGTGTTCCTAAATCCATGTGCATTCCTTATTCATTTTCTTTATAATTTTAACTAGGTATAACTTGTGGATTAACCTCCACTGTGGTTTTCCCCTAATAGGGTTTCCATGCAAAACTCTTGGTGTTATGTGTGTTTTTGATGTGTTGTTGATTCATGATTTCATTGTTATTTATCAAATATGAGATTAAAGGTAAATGAGGTTAAATAATTTTTTTGTGATAACTGATTCAACCCCCCCTCTCAATTGTCTATCCTTGTTTTTCCAACAGTAAGTATCAAAGAAGGTTCCTTTGAAGAAGATTAATAGCTTGAGGTGATCCAAGATGGCTATTCAAACAAAAATTGCCAAGCCTTTCTAGTTTTATTTTTACCTTTGCGACTGTTCCTTACCTTTCAAATGCTCACTACCCTCGGCGTGATCCATGTGGCTTCCTTGCAAAGATTTTTGTTGATCCTATCGCTTCAATTTTTGCTGGTCTCTGATTGCGTGTCGCGTGGATTTCTCTAGCTTCTTCTTGAGCTGGTCCCACCTTGTACTTTCTTTCACTTGATGTGCTCCATGTGGCTCCCTCTCGAAGATTTTTGCTAGGTGTCTCTTCAAATTTTTGTCGGGCTTTATTTGTGCAACACGTGGCAACTGCTGCCATGCCGGTTACCTTGGAGTTGCTATTGCCCCTATTGTACTCACTTGCTGCTGCATTTTCTTCTGTGGCACCGCACTGTGTGGTTTTTTGTTTCTTGTCGTAGCTTCACTGGCATGCTCGTGGGTGACCGATGTTCGCTGTGGTGGCTTGTGGTGATCTGGGCCGTCAATCTTTGCTCACAGTTTTCCTTCTCTTGATATGTTTCTGGCAGTGGAGTGGCCTATAATTATAGCCATTTTTCTCTTTATTTCTTGTTGATTAAAGTTGCAAAAACTCCTGAGCATTGGGAAGAAGGCCTTTTGTAATAGTTTTATTTAATCTGAAGACTTGAGACTATACCAAATAAGTTCGGCCTTTCTAGTTTTTATGCATATTAGTGAAACTATTGGTCTATGTTGTTATCTTCTTGTATTGTATGAATGCCTATGGTCTTCAACTTCTATAATCCTTCATAGCTCAATGAATATAAATCATGTTTCTTTGAATCTTTTGTGTTAGCTAATGTTATGCTAAGATTGGATTATGCAAATTAGAGGATATGCTTATGTTTTAAGTGCTTTTGAAAAAATTAACTTAATGAACAACAATTTAGTGGTTTGGGCCTCTGCATTCTACACTATGCTCTGGTGAATTTGTCTAAGATTTTGGCACATTGCCTATAGTGTAGGTTTAATATTTTCACTATCTTTCTAGCTTTATAATCCCCCCACTAAACAAAGAGACAACTTTGGTAAAATCCTTGAGGTCACTTAGCTAGTGCACAATGTCCCCCAATAGCTAAGTTTCACATGAAAATGCTGCTACATGTAGAATTATGTGTCAACAGTTCTTTTTTTGGCATGCTCGGTGGGACGTCGAACTAGAACATTTGCTTGATTTCATAAGTGTGTATGAGCCATTGGCCTGTAACTAGGTCGCAGACTGCAAGAGTCCCTGGCCAGCTCGTACCACCATTATTTTCTATGCACCTGAGAGGTTGGTGAGGTAGCCCTTCACCTCCATCGTCTCCTCCTTCTCTGTCATCACCTACTCTGCCTATACCTATGGCTACTATAAATTATGTAGCCTAGGACGCTGATAGTCCTTTAGTTGCACTTGTTCCTCCTATAGTATGGGCTCCAATCCTTGCTTCCGCTCTAAAAGCTATCCCTAAGTATTCTAGGGATGAGTCAAAGAAACCAATGGAACATTTGCAAGATGTGGAAGACATATGTCTAGTACATGGTGTATCTAATGAAAATGTAGCTTTTAGGCTGTTGGTCACCTCCTTCCAAGGAAAGGCTCTAAAATAGTATAGGACTCTTGAAGCTAGTACCATTGCAACTTGGGACCAACTTGGAACCCCGTTTTATGAGCATTTTTCGAATGCTGGCGATAGATCATCACTATATCGTCAACTAACAAATATAAAGCAAGCTCCCCATGAAGCTCTGCCAGATTTCAATGCAAGATTTCATTCAACCTAGATGAGAGTACCTATTGGTAGCCAACCACCTCCAAATTTAGCATTCATGTTCTACCTAAAGTCGATGAACACCGATATCTCAATGATGCTTCAGGCTCTTGGTGGAGCAACTCTACTCGATACTTATGCCTTGGTTGTCATTGAGGAAAATAGCCTGATTGTTGCTAGGAAGTTGGCACCGAGATCCATCATGCCATTATTTCTCGAGTGCAACACCGTAGAGGCTGAAGTTCCCTCCACTAGTGCACCTACAACTCTGCCCTAGTCTATGTACGTGTACCCCAGAATGGCTTCGAGTGCAGCTTTGACATTAGCTCTTATGCCTACTCCCTTGGCTTTCAAGATGAACAAGATGAGAGAATAGATGCTAGCCATGACTAATGAGTTAACTACCATGAAGTGGCAACAATATAACTATCAAAAGTCATCTTACCAGAGTTACCAAGGTGAAAAAGCTATGTACCAATCAAATCAGTGGTAGGATAGGTCACGCGTGAATGCTTCATCTCAGTCGAGTAACCAAGTGGTTCTGGTAACCCTGCCGATGTAGACCGTTCATCCTAGTTTGAATAAAGAGCTGGTGGCTAGACTAATCAACCTAGCTGAAGATGCCAACTCATGGTGCTTTCCTTGCAATGATGCACACATGCCAAGAAATTTTTCATGAGGAAACTTGCAACAAAAAATCACATACCAACATAGCCAAAGTGGCATGCCTGACCCTGCTAACTAATCATACACCTCACAATAGATGGACAATGCTATCCTCGTTGCTCAAATGTAGGGGATGACCATCCAGCAAGAGTTAGACATTGTTCCAGACCGAGCTCTCTTTTCTTGGATGGAAGGAGAAGAGTCAGTGTTTTTGAACGACATCCCTATGGATAAAGTTCCCCAGGTGCAATCTGACTACAACACACATTCAAAGCGTAGATTCACCGAAGAGTTCATAGCCTTACCTACCAATGCTTCATCTCAACTAATGCCTAGCCCATCGGTAGGCCTATTTCCAATTCCACCACAGTCTGTAGCAACTATTCCTAGCTTTTCGAGTTCATTTCCTCCAAAGTTGAAGGTTCCTATGATCACCCCTACTATTGCCAAATAGCCAAACACACCGGCTGCAAAGCTCATGTTGGTTGTGAAACCTAAAGAGCAAGAAAATGTGACTCACCAGTCAAGAGCGCAGTTCAACATGGTGGAACAATTGAAAAATTCATCTGCCAACACTTCTTTGTGGGACCTCTTGGCTATTCCAGAGCAGAAGGTACTACTGTAGCAGGCTTTGTCGGGAGAGGAAAATGCAAAGGTTCCTAGCAAGTCAAATGAAGAGAAAATATCCAAGCCGAACCTAGATAAAATGCTAACAATTCAATCAGAGGAGAAGCTCGAGTCCATAAAAGAAAGTAATCCTAAACCTAAGCCTTTCTTTCTAACACTTATTATTGGAGACAAGTTGTTACATAATTGTATGATCGACTCTGGTGCTAGCACCACCATCATGCCAAAGCAAGTAGTTGATGCTTTGGGTTTAAAATATGAGCCTCTGAACAAGGGAGTCATGTAGCTAGATGGAAATAAGGTTGTTACCATCGAGGTAATCAAGGGATTGCCGATGACTTTGTTTTCCTTCCCTAGTATCACTATAAATTAGGATACCGTACTCATTGATATTCCTCCTCTATTTGGGATTTGTTTATCCCAAGAGTTCACAACAAATGTCAGAGGATATCTAGCATTGGACTGGTCACACCTAATTTTAAGGACCAAACATGGAGCCAAGATGAAACTATTGTTGAAAAATTTGCATTCCAAGTATGTTGCTGATGAGGCCCTACTCAACTTTGAATCATCGCATACTTTGATCACTCAGGAAGAAAGGTTCAATGTGGAATTTCTAGAAGAAGAAGAGGCTACTAGCTCTCGAACAGAAGACGAAAAAAAATTGTGGAAAGAATTTATTGATACAGACCATTTTGGGAATTATCATGCAACTGGTCTCAAAACCTATGTTATACATGAAGAGGGACAAATTATGCCCAAAGTCACTAAGGATCCTAGAGGTGAACAATCTTTGGGAATATGGAATTTGTACGTTGATGGCACAAGGTGTAGAGTAGGAGTTGGAGTGGGGATTTGTTTGATATCCCCATCTAAGGAGAAGACCTTGAGGTCATATCACTTCCAGTTCACATGCTCAAACAATGAAGCAAAATATGAAGGTTTGGTCCATGGTTTAAGCCTTGCAGAACAAATGGGTGCAAAGCAAATAAGTGTGTTCAGAGATTTGGAGTTGGTGGTCAACCAAATCCATGGAATTTTTGCTGCAAAGAATATCCGTATGTGATCCTATCGACATAAAGTCTAGGATCTGATTGACAACTTTGAGGATTTCAATATTCAAGCTATACCGAGGGAGAAGAAATCTGAAGCCAACAGAATGGCGACTATCGGGGCTTAGTTTGAACCAGCCTCCAAATTTTTCAATAGCGATTCTCATATTGCATCATTCCTCTAGTCATTTGGAGAATTTTTCGATCAATTGCAACCAAAGATCATCGAAGCTTATGGGGATCAAATTATCCAGCTAAAATCCAACAAGCTTCTGAGAGGCCTAGTCACTCTGGAGAGCCTGTTTGATTTCGATGATGCAACAAGAGACAAAAGGAAGCTCATGGCTAACAAAGGTGATTACATCGATTTGCATATTGGGGAAGACAAAAAGATCAAGTTCGGGAAAGAAGTTTCTTAGAAGAATAAGGATAGACTAAGGCATTTCTGTGAAGAATACTCGAGTGTAGTAGCCTGGTCATATGATGATCTTAAAGGATACGATCCTAGAATCATCGAGCATACAATTGAACTGTTGGAAGGTGTGAAGCTAGTCCGTTAGAGGAAGAGACCTGTGAATCCAAAGATAGAATCTCTCATGTCACAGGAGTTGAATAAATTGATCACATCTCGAATAGTGTTTCCAATCAAACATAGCACTTGGGTGTCAAACCTGGTACTTGTCTAGAAGAAAAATGGAGACATACGACTATGTGTAGACTTACGAGACTTGAATAGAGCATCCTTAAAGGATCATTACCCCCTACCTTCTATCGACATAATTTTACAAACCGCAGCTGGCTCTGAAATGTTTTCAATGTTGGATGGTTTTTTGGGCTACAACCAGATTTGGGTAAAGGAAGAGGACCAACACAAGACAATGTTCACCACAAAGTGGGGGAATTATGCATATGCCAAGATGCCTTTTGGAATATTGAATGCTGGAGCCACTTTTCAGAGAGCCATGGATATTTCCTTTAAGGATTTGATCCACAAAATTATCCAGTTAAAATCCAACAAGCTTCTGAGAGGCCTAGTCACTCTGGAGAGCCTGTTTGATTTCGATGATGCAACAAGAGACAAAAGGAAGCTCATGGCTGACAAAGGTGATTACATCGATTTGCATATTGGGGAAGACAAAAAGCTCAAGTTCGGGAAAGAAGTTTCTTAGAAGAATAAGGATAGACTAAGGCATTTCTGTGAAGAATACTCGAGTGTAGTAGCCTGGTCATATGATGATCTTAAAGGATACGATCCTAGAATCATCGAGCATACAATTGAACTGTTGGAAGGTGCGAAGCTAGTCTGTTAGAGGAAGAGACCTGTGAATCCAAAGATAGAATCTCTCATGTCACAGGAGTTGAATAAATTGATCACATCTCGAATAGTGTTTCCAATCAAACATAGCACTTGGGTGTCAAACCTGGTACTTGTCCAGAAGAAAAATGGAGACATACGACTATGTGTAGACTTACAAGACTTGAATAGAGCATCCTTAAAGGATCATTACCCCCTACCTTCTATCGACGTAATTTTACAAACCGTAGCTGGCTCTGAAATGTTTTCAATGTTGGATGGTTTTTTGGCTACAACCAGATTTGGGTAAAGGAAGAGGACCAACACAAGACAATGTTCACCACAAAGTGGGGGAATTATGCATATGCCAAGATGACTTTTGGAATATTGAATGCTGGAGCCACTTTTCAGAGAGCCATGGATATTTCCTTTAAGGATTTGATCCACAAAATTATCCAGTTAAAATCCAACAAGCTTCTGAGAGGCCTAGTCACTCTGGAGAGCCTGTTTGATTTCGATGATGCAACAAGAGACAAAAGGAAGCTCATGGCTGACAAAGGTGATTACATCGATTTGCATATTGGGGAAGACAAAAAGCTCAAGTTCGGGAAAGAAGTTTCTTAGAAGAATAAGGATAGACTAAGGCATTTCTGTGAAGAATACTCGAGTGTAGTAGCCTGGTCATATGATGATCTTAAAGGATACGATCCTAGAATCATCGAGCATACAATTGAACTGTTGGAAGGTGCGAAGCTAGTCTGTTAGAGGAAGAGACCTGTGAATCCAAAGATAGAATCTCTCATGTCACAGGAGTTGAATAAATTGATCACATCTCGAATAGTGTTTCCAATCAAACATAGCACTTGGGTGTCAAACCTGGTACTTGTCCAGAAGAAAAATGGAGACATACGACTATGTGTAGACTTACAAGACTTGAATAGAGCATCCTTAAAGGATCATTACCCCCTACCTTCTATCGACGTAATTTTACAAACCGCAGCTGGCTCTGAAATGTTTTCAATGTTGGATGGTTTTTTGGGCTACAACCAGATTTGGGTAAAGGAAGAGGACCAACACAAGACAATGTTCACCACAAAGTGGGGGAATTATGCATATGCCAAGATGAATTTTGGAATATTGAATGCTGGAGCCACTTTTCAGAGAGCCATGGATATTGCCTTTAAGGATTTGATCCACAAAATTATACTCATCTACCTAGATGATTTGACAATATTTTCAAAATCTCCTAGTGATCACTTTGATCATTTGGAGCTTGTCTTCTAGAAGTTCCAAGAATTCAAGATTTCTTTAAACCCGAAGAAATATGTGTTCGGAGTCCCCCAAGGGAAGATATTGGGGTATTTTGTCTCTAAAGAAGGCATTGTCATTGATCCTGAAAGAGTTGATGCAATCTGGGAGCTCCTGTTACTTGTCAACAAGAAGGGCATGCAGTCATTTCTGGGTAAGGTCAACTTCATTAAATGATTCATTGCAGATTTTGTAGAGACCATTCATCCTATTACCTTAATGCTAAAGAAAGACCAAGTGTTTAAATGTATGGTGGAGGCTAGAAAAAATTTTGAGCTTATATAGGAGGCTATTTCTTCTACCCCTGTGTTGCTAAATCCCGACCTGTCAAAGGATTTCATTATGTACGTTTTTGGTGGTGGCAACAACATAGCCACTATACTTATGCAAAAAGATGATGAAGATAGAAAGGATTCCCCTGTATCCTTCTATTCACTAACCTTAAAATAATACGAGGTGAAGTACAAATTTGTAGAAAAGTAGGGCTTTGCAATTGTGAAAGGACTTAAGAATTTCTGGCATTTGATATAATACAATAAGGTGATCATTTGTGTACTGCATCCTAGTGTGCGAGAGTATATCATGGAGGGAGAAATCGCAGAGAAGAGTGCTAATTAGATCACCAAGATCTTAGAATATGATAATGAAGTCAAACCTGTCAAGACTGTCAAAGGAAAAGGACTGTGCAAGTATCTCACTGAAAACAGTGAAACAACGACAGACCTTGAGGCTCCAAAACCTGTGTTATTGAACGAGGAAAGTTCTGAGGGTGATTGGCTTGAATATAGAATAAACTTCATGCAGACCGAAAGGTATTCGATCAATCTACCTTCTTTTTAACGACATTTCTATCATTTAAAAAATAGTAATTATGTTCTCTTGGAGGGTGTCCTTTTTAAAAGAAATTTTAATGGCATCTTGCTAAGGTGTGTAAATGAGGAGCAGGCCAAGAAAATATTGGATCAATACCACAATAGCCCAGCTAGAGGATATTTTTCTGCAAGAACCATGACAATTAAAATTATGTGCTGGTTATTTTTGGCCACTACTTTTCAATGATGCATTTTCACTGATTAGGTCTTGCAATGAATGTCAGTTTCATGTCAGAAAAAGAAATAATGTTGCTATTCCATTAAGGCTTATAGTAGTAGAAGAACCTTTTTCTCAATGGGATGATTAACCCATTCTCTTCAGCCAAACATAAGTGGATATTGATAGCAACAGACTATTTTACTAGGTGGGTAGAGGCAGTGTCATTAAAAAATGTAACAAAAGTCAAAATTGTCCATTTCCTAGAATAGTTGGTAGCCATATTTGGCCCACCCAAAACAATCATCTCTAATAATGCTAAAGCATTCCTCGGCTCAAAGATGAGCTAGTTCGCATTAAAGTATGGGGTTTTCCTTAAAACCTCTTCTAATTATTATCCCTAGGAGAATGGCCTTGCAAAGTCTAGAAACAAAAACCTCATCAGTTTAATAAAGAGGATAGGCTTGGAACACTAGAAAGAATGGCATAGGAACCTTCAGACAGCGCTATGGGTAGACTAAATCATACCCAAGCAAATACTAAAGACCTCCTTATGAGATGGTGTATGGGAAGGAGGCATTGCTTCCTATTGCCATGGAAATCCCTACCCTACAGTTGCTTAAATATCTAGAGATTGAGAAAAATGGATCAATGGAGGTAAGGTTTCCCAAGCTACTCAAGGTACAAGAAAAAACAGAGCATTCCCTTGAGGCAATGAACAACCGCTAGTAGGTGGTAAAGAAATGGTTTGATAAAAAGGTGTCGGATCAAGAGTTACAACATGGGGACTTGGTGCTCAAGTTCAATGAGTGTGGAGCAAGACCCGACCAACATGGAAAATTCGACAGCCTTTAGGAAGGGCCTTTCAAAATTACCCAGTGTAAACAGTTCAACTCTTTTGAGTTAGAAGACAAAGAAGGTAATGCCTTAAGCATTCCAATTAATGGAATACATCTTTAAAAAAATTAATTAATTTTGCCTATGTGAAGGCTATGTAAATTGTAAAATATGTAATTATTTTTCGTACTTTAAAGTTTTGGGTCTTCTCAATGCTTTATGAATAACAACAAAGGTGCAAGAAATTGAAAGAAATATTGTAAATGAGCCAAGATTTCTGAAAAAAACATATATTATATATTGGCCAAAGATTTACATTATATAGGGTAGAGGCCAGTGGCCTTGTCTCGATATTTACATATGTCCGCTATGAAGAAGAGCTTGAAAGTGAAAAAGAAAAATTGGGGACCATTTTCATTCTTAGTTTATCAGTGGGAGGGTCTAGCAATTGCAAGAACAGGCAGTGCGAGATTAGGGAATACCATTCCTTCAAAATCCTCGTACCACTGGAGGTTTTGGAATTGTTCAATATAATGCACCCACATGAGAAAGTAGTAGCCGGCATGGAACTTCGCACGATGCTCCTCATGAGTCTCCAATTTGAAGCTGAAGAGGAAGGGCCTGGTTGGAATAGGCCCTCCATGCAGTTGTAGTAGCTAAATGTTACAAACCAAAGGGATCCCATGATCAAATTGAGCTACGCACATGATCTGCTCCAGTCCTTTGAGGTAGCATCGAGTGAAAACCCACTTCGTTAGGTTTAAGATCTTTCACTTAGAAATGCTAATGTCTAGCATCAAGGAGATAAAGTGGGAGCATATCCTAGTGTTTACCCGGTACTATTCCTCATACTCTACGCAATCTTTGCCCAAAACCCACTTAATTGCCTTCACATAAAATAGGTTTTTCATGCCTGTCATAGGCTTTAGGCACCTAGACCTAATTTTTCCTAAGAAGGTAGCTTGAGTCTTCTTGTAGACTAACCTTATTAGTGTTTCCATGTTGTTTGCTATTCTGGCTAGAAAAATGAAGTTGCTAAGATAAGGAAAGCTTGCTAAGCTAGGAACACTAGGAAACATTGTTATTTGTAATACTGCAACGGGTCTTATTTATAGACTAACTGGGGTTTTCCAACCGAGGTAGGCCATAATTACGACTGAGCCGAAGTGTGTCGCCAAGCCTCATTTCCAATGTTGTGGCGAGTGAGGTGATGGGAATATACAAGTATAGTTGCAACTTGCTTAGTTCAGGTTGTTGAATTCATTAGAAGTTGGCCAAGTGCCAATGCAAGGAGTCACCGTCCCATCCAAATCAAGGCAACATAAAGAGAGGCTATTGGGTGATGTGCCTAGGTACATTCAATAAAATTAGTAAATACATAAAGCCTACGAATGATTTTTTGCAAGGTGGTCTTGGTTCATTGCTGAAGAAAAAGTTAGGCACCACCTCGTGTGAAAATCTATCTCTTAAATGTAGAGGGCAATTTTGCAGGTTGGTGATATTTTCACATGCACGAAAGGTTGGTGACACATATAGAAACTAGTTATCAATGGCTAGCATGTACCCTTATCGGTCATTTTTCATGAGGATCAAAAAGGTAGGTTAGACATGCAGAGCATATTTATTGCAAGGAGTTATCTAAGGATAAAATAGCTAAGCCATTCGCAAGAGAGAAATAATTTTTCAAAGAGCTAAATCATTTGTGAAAATTTGCCAAAAAAGTTCTTGCGAATACCGAAATGGCTGAGATTGCAAAAACCCTAACACAGGCCATGGCCCCAACAAGTATAGTTGAGAAAATGAGGAGGGCGCCCTACGTGCAGCTCTATGAAAATAAATCTTATGCTACTCTAGGCATCCTCACAAAACCTTGCTGGCCTTTCACTAGTCACGTGGACCTAAGAATAGTATACACAATTCCTCATAGAGATTAGACTTTGGTTGCAGAGGATTGGGATAATGTCTTTGATCCTGAGCTATCCCACAATCCTAAGAGCCTTAGGGAGGTTGCATGTGAGAAAATGAAGAATGTAGTAGATCCTTTCAACAAGCGTCTATGAATTTGTGGGCTTCCATAGTATATCATTCCTTGGTACACCCTTGCCCAGAAATCGTGGTAGCATGCACGACACATTTTGACTCAGACACTAGAGTAATAAGTGGCACTAATTTCAGGGTAGTCATTAGCCCTAAAGCTGTTCAGGATATGTTATGCATCCCGCTCCCTTTGACCCGAGATGTTGAGATTTTTGAAGTGAAAAAAATGCATCAAAAGTGGGGAGGGCTTCAAAAGGCACAACAGTTTTACCATTCCGAAATTAATCAGCTGACAAGTAACTTAGCACCATCCAAATTCCCTTTTGGTCTAAAGGCTCTAAAAGGTGGGTCTTCTTTTGTCACTTCTATGTTGGCACTGGTGTGTGGTCTGGATATAGACAAACATGTTTTGAGTTCCAAATGTGCCTTAGCTTTATGTTAAAGAAGAATCATGAGGCTCCGCTCCTGGATTTTACAAGATTTATTAGTAGTGGGATTTGACAGTAGCTGCAGGAGTTTCAGGCCAGTTCTAGGTTTAGGTATTCCTCTTTCCAAGCCTACTTGATATTACACCAGAATTCGGATTAATTTTCAACATTTATGTCTCTGACTATTTTTTATGAAGGCAGCTTAAGGAAGCTAGTTTCGACATGGACTCTTGTCATGTTGAAAAAATTGGATTACTATGCGTTTTCGGATTTATCCTTGACCCCAACTCTGCGGGCTTTGGATGTTGCTGGCATCAATTTGGGCACACGCATTATCACCCTGATAGAAGTCCTAGTTGGGAAAGCTTGTACCACCCTATGATTGGTTCATTAGCATGGATTTCACCATACTCCACATGCGAGGTTTCTCCCGAGAGCCTTTCCGACTCCCCTTTTTTCTTTTTGATAGAGTGTTGGCCCTGAAAGAAATGATGCAGCTATGTACTATTGATAATTATTACTAGAGGGGGGAAAAATTTGACCTCCTATTTGCTGCTTCTAATCATGTTTGGTTATGTGTTACTGATCAAGAAAAGGACTTCAAATATTGATACTTCGGAGATTCTTCTTTTGAAGCTGGGTCATCTCGGGTTGGTGTTGATAAATGACACCTATCATTACAATCCTGAAAATAATTTATCTATGGTTGGCATCAACATCCCACATTCACCTCGGCCTTTCTGGGACCCTCGAAGAAATGTTGAGGAGGGGGAACTAAGTTTATATCTAGGCCTTGAATATTTTCCTACTGTAGATGAGTGATAACCATGGCTGAACTTTTACTACATCACAAGGAAATCCAACCCAAGGTAGAAGATCAATCCATCCCTGTGCACCCAATTGAATAAGCTCAATTAGATGTCCGAGAAGATTTGAGACTTCTTGATATATTGGTAGGAGACTCCGGCAATCGACAAGCTTTACGAAGAATTGGCCCTTGATGAATGATTTGATGATATCTAGGAGAAGGAGCATCTAGACTTAGAAAGGTCTTTGAACCGTTCAACCTCCATGCAACACTATAGAAGGTAAGAGATTGCCACAGAGCCTTAGGAGGAGGTAACTCAGAATCATCCTGTCATTGTCAAGAATCCAATGGATAAGAAGGATACTAGTAAATAGCCTACACAAGAGGAGGATTTGCACACAGAAACATTGGAGCCATCCGACTCCTGTAAGTCAACAAGGAAGCAGGTAAGGACTACCAGTGGTTAGAGGCAGGTCATTGTTGACCTCAATGATTATTCAGAGGAAAAGTGACAATGAACAGGAGAGTCTGATGGAGAAGAAGAGCATCTGACAGAGGAAGCAGTTGAAATGTCTGCAGCTCCTTACAAGCCTCAGGTAACTTTTTCTCCCTCTTCTCTCTCTACCATGTCTTTGGTTTCTTCTTCATCTACTCTTTCTTTTTCATTTGCGCCAGTTTTCTTTGCCACTAGATATCCTGGGCAGTCAATTCTTACCCCTCTTGGTATCCCACTTTCATCCTCCACTTTCCATCCCTTACCTAGAGCACAAGTTGGTGTAATTACTGGGCTCATGGGCCAGCAATTCTTATCCTCGAGGCCCAACCCTATAGTTGGCACATCTCAAGCCTTCCCCTACACTGCATTATCATCCCCTCTGAGTGGCCATTTCATTCCACCATTCTCCCTAGCCATTATAATGAGACCCAACAAGACTTTTGATGAGTTGAGTACGTTGTCTTTCCTACTGGCCATCCCACAGGAGTTCCCTTTTGTTGGTGGCCTACGCATCCCTGCCCAAGAATATTTTTCACAGGTAGATGCAAACAAGAGCACTTAGGCTAATCATATCAATAAAAGAAGACAAAAGGACACAACCAGGCAGGAAGAGCCTCTCTTGCAAACTATATTCACTGAAATTCAAAATTCATTGATGTTTGCAAAAATCACTCCCAATGTGATTAAACTGGTAGGAGAAATGCTATCAGGCTAGACTTACAGTAGGCCCACCCATGAGATAAAGTTGAGCTAATGGAGGAGCTCCAGAAAATCATGACCACTAATTACCTCAAGCTTAACCGTCAGGTGAAGAAAAAGGATGATCAGATAGCGGAGCTCAAGGGCAAGGTCAATATCTAGGTAAGCAAGTTTAAAGCCCAAAAGAATGAAATAAGGCACCTAGAGAAGGAGAGGAGTGCCTTAGAAAGTCAAATCAAGGAGCTGAAAAATATGAGAACATAGATCATTTTGACTCTCCAGTGCGAAGTTGATCAGAGCTGAGCAAGTGAAGAAAAACTTTGCACTACATTTCTGTAGCTAAGTGAAGAAATGAAGGAGCTCCAACAAAGTACGAATGCTGAAATTAATGAAATGAATGCCACCTTGGAGTTGGAAATTCAAAAATAAAAGCGGGCCGCATTGGCCCTAGAAGAAAAGGAAAAATAGGTTTCTTCTCTAAAGGAAGAGGTGTCCACATTGGAAATAAATTTGTCAGAGTTGAAGGCGATTTTAAGCAATAGAGAAGTAAAGTTGACTACCCTAAAGACCCAACCTCTTGCCCCCTAGATGAGCTTGTTGGAGATTGCCAGAGAGTTGGATGCATCATACTAGGAAAAGGTGAAGGCTTTGTGCCTTACTCTTCAACCCATTTTAAAATTTATGGTGCAAGCGACAAGCCTTTGTGGAATAGTAGGTGAAACAATACAACAAATTTAGGAGGAAACTTCTAACAAAGTTTCGGAGGCAAGGATTTTATTGGGAAAGTTGTATACAACTTTTGATGAGGCTTTGAGCGGCGTGGGCATACAGGACCAAACAACGGCGGCCATGGGTGTAAGTATCCTCATCTCTATGCACAAGGTTGTTCAATAGGTAGAAAAATGTAGGGCCCAGCTAAATTAGGTTACTAGTGACATGCGGGCGAAATTTTCCCTCTTAACTCAGAGAGGCCTCTCTTTTCCCTTCATTGTTCATTAGGCGGTAGTGGGTGTGGAACACATTGTTGCCATGATCGAAGAGAAGAATTGGGACCTTTCTGTCTTCCAATATTTTGATCAATCTCCGATCGCTGACGAAATTGAGAGGATTGTGCATCAACTAGTGCAACTGTTTTTCCAGTTGGAATTAGAACTGAATGTATCAAGTGGATTGCCTTTCAAGACAATTATCGATCTCAGGCTGGCTCGTAAGAATCTGCGAACTTTATTTGTGCCATTGAACGAAGTTTGGACTAGTCTATAGGCTACCCTCTTGATGTTGTGAGCAGTTTTGGGATGCTAAACAAAAGTTTCTAGGGTTCTTCTTTCCACAAGTGAAATGCCCCTATGAGTTTCCAAATTTTTCAAACAAAAACTGCCAAGTCTTTCCAGTTTTATTTTTACCTTTGCAGTTGTGCCTTACCTTTCAAATGCTCACTGTCATCGGCATGCTCCACATGACTTCCTCGCAAAACATTTTTTTGTTCCTATCGCTTCGCTTTTCGCCGGTCTCCAACTGTGTGCTATGTGGATTTCTCTGGCTGCTTCCTAAGATGGGCCCACCTTGTACTTTCTTTCGCTCGGTGCACTCCACATGGCTCCCTCTTGGAGATTTTTTCTGGGCGTCTCTTCAACTTTTTTTGGGCCCTGTTTGCGTGACATGTGGTGGCTGTTGTCGTGCTGGTTACCTTGGATTTATCGCTACCCTTGATGTACTTGCCTTCTGCTATGTTTTCTTCTGTGGTGCCGCATGTTAGTTTATGCTGCTATGTGGTTTTCCATTCCTTATCGTGGCTTCACTGGCAAGCTCTTGGGTGGCTGATGTTCGTTGTGGCAGCTTGAGGTGATCTGGGTCATCGATCTTTGCTCACGGTTTTCCTTCTCTTCATGTGTTTCAGGCTGTGGACTGGCCTATAATTATGGCCATGTTTCTCTTTATTTGTTGTTGATTAAGGTTGCAAAAACTCCCAAGCACTAGGAAGAAGGCATTTTGTAATAGTTTTATTTAATCTGAAGACTTGATACTATGTGAAATAAATTCGGCCTTTCTGGTTTTTATGCATATTAGTGAAACTATTGGTTTGTGATGTTATCTTCTTATATTGTATGAATGCCTATTCTTCAGCTTCTATAATCCTTCATAGCTCAATGAATACAAATCATGTTTCTTCAACTCTTCTATGTTAGCTAATGTTATGCTAAGATTATATTATAAAAATTAGAGGGTATGCTTACGTTTTAAGTTTTTTTGAGAAAACTAACTTAATGAATGACAATTTGGTGGTTTGGGCCTCTGCATTCTGCACTATGCTTTGGGGAATTTGTCTATATTTTGGTGCATTGCCTGTAGTGTAGGTATAATATTTTTGCTATCTTTCTAAATTTAAACTCTGCCCACTAAACAAAGAGCCAGCTTCGGTAAAATCTCGGAGGTCACTTAGTTAGTGCACAATGTCCCCCAATAGCTAAGTTTCCCATGAGACTGCTGCTACATGCAAAATTCTACGTCAAAAATGGCATCATACAAGAAGGATAGTCCTAGATTGGATGGAACAAACTACTCTCTATGGAAGGCTAGAATGGAGTGTCATTCGAAGTGCATTGGTGAACCCTTCTAGAACATTACAAAGAACAAATATGTTATTCCTCAAAAATTTCACTCTACTCTTGATGAGATCAAAGAACCTAAAAGATATATCAAGGCTATAGAAGAATTGTTGAGTGCTCTAATAGATTCAGAGATGACAAATGTGATGGGTCTGAAAACAACATATGAGATCTATAAGAAGCTAGAAATATCATATGAAGGAGATGCACAAGTGAAATTTTCTAATCTACAAAGTCTAAAAGGCAAGTGGGAAAACATGAAAATGAGCGAAGATGAAAATATTATTTCTTTCATGCCAAAATTAAATGAAATAGTGATGGGTATTAGATGTGTTGGTGGAATCTTGGATGAAGAAGAGATTGTAGCTAAAGTGCTCATATCATTTCCTACTTCTTACAAAATAAAAGATCATGCTATTGAAGAGCTTAGAACAGTAACAAATGTGACAAGAGATATGTTGATTGGTAAGCTAGTTGCCTTTGAATTGAGTGAATTTGGTGAATCTACCCCTAAGACAAAATCTGCATTTAAAGCTACTGTATCTGGAAGAAACCAATAGAGATATGATATGGGAGAAGGTTCCATAAAGGAATTCAAGTATGAAGATGGGATGAAATACATTGAAGATGAAGAAAGAGAGTTAGAAGAGCTGGAAGGATTGATTGTGAAAAGAGAAGCCAAAGGACAAGGTAAGTATAAAGGAAAATTTCTTATTAAATGTTTCTCTTGGAGTAGGATAGGACATTTTGCATCAAGGTGTCCTAAAAGAGTTCCTACATCCAAACCTTACAAGCCTATACATCAAAATAATATTATTATGTTCAAGAAGGTGTTATTGATGAAGAATTTGATAAAGAAAATGGAAATTTAGATAGATGGGTATTCATTTCTATCAAGGAAAATGGTTCGGTTTCCACTAAATTTGCTAATGATAAGAATGTTGAGAAAGCTCTTGCAACCAAAATTTAAGAATAGGATGAGTGGGTGATTGGTAGTAGATGCTCACATCATATGGCTGGTGACAAAATAAAGTTTTTAAGCTTGGAGAAATATGACGGTGGTGTTGTAATATTTGGAGACAACAATGCTGGTGTGATTTGTGGCAGAGGCACTATTTCTCTTGGTGGTAAATATAATACTGATGATGTCCTTTATGTAGAAGGATTGAAGAATAATTTGTTGAGTGTTGGATAGATGGTCGACAAGGGATACAATGTTTAGTTCAAAGATGGAAAATGCAAAATATTGGGAAGTTCTGGATATGTAATTGCTTCAGATACAAAGATAATATGTAACATTTTTCACCTGAGTGCTACTAGTGAAATTTGTTTAATTGCTCAAGTTGATGTATGTTGGTTATGGCATAGGAGGTTATGTGATGTGAATTCTGATAACATTGTCAAAGTAAGCTCCACTCAAGCAATTAGAGATATTCCTAAGCTAGTGAAGCCTACTAACACCATATGTAAGGAATGTCAGATGGGAAAGTAGACTAGAGTTTATTTTTGGAGAAAACAACATAATTATAATAGAGTAATAGATTTGTTGCATAATGATCTATATGGTCCCTCCAGAATCAAAATTCTACAAGGAGAAAGGTAATTTATGTTGCTTATTGATGATTACTCTAGGATAAAATGGGTTTCTATTTGGAGAGAAAAACATGAAGCATTAGAGAGTTTCAAAAGTTTCAAAGCTATGGCTGAAAATGAGGCAGGTTTGAAGAATAAATGCTTAAGTTCAAACAGAGGTGGTGAGTTCACTTCTTGAGAGTTCAATTCTTTTTGTGAAGAGCATGGAATTAAAAGATAGTTATTTGCTCCTCGTACACCTCAACAAAATAGGGTTGTTGAGAGAAAGAACAAAAAAATTATAGATGTTGCTAGAACTATGATTTTGGAAAGTAATTTTCCTCATATCTATTGGAGAGAAGTTGTAAGCACTGTTGTGTATACTATCAACTAGGTAAATGTCAATGGGAATTCTAGTAAGACTCCTTTTGAGTTGTGGTTTGGTTATAGGCCTATTATTAAATATTTCAAAATATTTGGAAGTAGATGTTATATCAAGAGAGATGAAGATATAGGAAAGTTTGATGCTAGGAGTGATGAAGGAATCTTTTTGGGTTACTCTACTAAAAGCAAGGCCTACCAGTGCTATAATAGAAGATTGAGGAAAATGGTTGAAAGTGAAAATGTTAGAATTGATGAGGACGTTGCTAGATCATCCAAATACTATGGATATGATTCAAATGACCAACATGATAGTATTGATAAAGGAAAGAATGCTTAGACACAAAATCAAGTTCAAATTGTTCCGGTGAATCAAGAGAGTCTATAAGGAGAAGCTAGTGGAAGTATAGAAGAAAGAAGAAAAGAACCAAAAGTTTAGGAGAATCCCAAAGTTTTGAGGTATGTAAAGCTAAATCATTTTGAAAATCAGATTATAGGAGATAAGAATAAAGGTGTGCAGACTAGAAGAAGAATTGCAAAAGAGTATTTTCTGATTTCCAAGACTGGGCCCAACAATTTCAATGAAACAAGTAAAGATGAATATTGGATGGAAGCAATCAAGGACGAACTGATGCAGATAGATAAAAATGATACATGGATTCTTGTTCCTAGACATCAAGATAAAAATGTGATTGGAACCAAATGGGTCTTTCAGAATAAGCTGAATGAACAAGGTAAAGTGATCAGGAATAAAGAAATATTGGTATGTAAAGGGTACTCATATATGGAAGGTATTGATTTTGAAGAAACTTTTTCCCCTATTGCTACTATTGCTAGAATTGAAGCTATAAGATTGTTTCTTTCTTATGCTGATTTTAAGAACTATAAAGTCTATCAAATGGATGTAAAGTCAACATTTCTAAATGGTGAACTAGAAGAAGAAGTATATGTTGAGCAACTGGATTGATTTCAACTAACTAATAAGGGAGATATGGTTTTTCGATTGAAGAAAGTACTATATAGACTCGAGCAAGCCCCTACAGCCTGGTATGCTAGACTAGATAAATACTCGTTGAAGCTTGGATTCAATAAAGGTATTGCTGACATTAATCTATATTTTAAGATGGATCATGATGAAGAGTTAATTATTGAAGTCTTTCTTGATGACAGAATTTTTGAAGGTTATGATGACTTATGTATGAAGTTTTCTAATGAAATGAAAATTGAGTTTGAGATGTCAATGATTGGAGAGCTGAAATTCTTTTTAGGATTGCAAATTACTTAGTTAGATAATGGAATCTTTATATCCCAGTCCAAATATGTGAGAGATTTATTGAAAAAGTTTGGCATGGAAGACTCAAAGCCAGTTAGTACACCCATGGTAACCGGATGCAAGTTAACACAAAATGATGATTATCCTAAGGAAAATCAAACAATATACATGTCAATGATCGGTTGATTACTTTATTTGAATCAGACTAGACTAGGCATCATGAATTTTGTATGTATGGTTGCTAGATATCAAGTTGATCCGAAGGAATCTCATGTGACTGTTGTAATGAGAATTTTTAGATACTTGAAAGGGAAAGTTGATTTTGGTGCTTGGTATCCTAAATATGATGATCTTACTCTGAGTGCCTTTACTGATGTAGATTGGTTAGGAGATGTGGATGATAGGAAAAGTACTAGTGGTGGTGCCTTCTTCTTGTGGAATAAGTTGGTGTCTTGGTTAAGTAAGAAGAAAATTTCCATTTCCTTATCTATTGCTGAGGTAGAATATATTGTTTCTGCGAAAAATTGTACTCAAGTAATCTAGATGAAGCAAATGCTGAGAGATATTAGAATTGAGTATAATGAGCCTATTTATATATTAAATTATAATTCAAGTGCCATAAACATTTCCAATAATTCGGCATTGCATTCAAAGACAAACATATATCTATCAAATATCACTTTTTGAGAGACAAAGTGAGTGATAAAGAAGTTAGACTGGAGTATGTGCCTACTAAGGAGTATATTGTAGACATCTTTACTAAGTCATTTCCTAAGGATAATTTTGAGTATCTCAGAGGGAAGTTAGGGGTGATTTCCCCTCCTAATCAGAACTAAAATGCATAGTCTTTGCATTAGTCTATGCATTTATAGTCATACTTGTTTTAGATTGATGTCATGATGAGTTCTACTCAAGGGGAGTAGTCAAATGATTCAGATATGTGGTTTAGAGAATATGTAACTTTTCCATTGATGTCAAAGGGGGAGAAGGGTAATGTGAAAAACTTTGAGAAGAGTAATACTGGAAGAGCCAAAAAGAAAAAGGGGAGAATAACAGTTCAATATCTAAGGGGGAATCTATTGGAGAAGAGCTAGCTGTGTTGATGGTATTTTTCACATCATGTGTTTCCATAAATTCCAAAGGTGGAGATTGTTGGATTTTGTGGTTGTCATTGATGTCAACACTATTAGCATTGATATCTTGAAGGATGTATATGTCAAGGATATTGAAAAAATTATAATAAATATGTTGAAGGTTGTCTGTGAAGCTATGAATTTTAGTGTGGTGGAAAGTTCAGTATGTTGGTATTCAGAGGTTTCACTTTAAAGGGTTTGTTTTTGAGCCTATCTAGTTTACCCTCAAGAAGTTTTAGAGGTGTGCATCAATATTGGAGAAAATTGTGAGTTTATGAGTTCCTATAGTTATTTTGTCACTATAGCTGGTGTTTCTAGAAGAAGAGAATGTAACTTTGGTAATTTGAGTTGTTGTGTATGCTCCTGTGATGTTCGTTGATGTTTCTAGATCATGCTCTATCTTTGATGCACATTCACGTTGATTGATGTGCTCGTGATTAGAGATTTTTCCTTTGCATGTTTGGTTTTTCATGTTCTTGGCGAACATGGTGGTTGTAGCATGTTGTGGATCCTTGTGGATTATTTTTTGAATGTTTGGCACATTTGAGGATTTTCTTTTAGGTCTTCATTATTTCATGACCAGCTTCGATTGGTGCACATTGATATTTTTTCATGAATTGGGCTGATAATTTGTATTCATTTATTCTTTTATTTCTGGCTAACAAAGTTGTTGATGTAATTCGAAGTAGTGGATATATAAGAGCAATTGTTTCTTCATTTTGAAGAATTTGTGTGAATTTTAATGCGATGTGTGTGAATGGTATGTGGGAATAAAGATTAGATCATTTGATTGCAGAGTAGAGGATGAAGAAGTTTGAGCGAAGTATGAAGAAGTGTTTTTGTGCCTAACTAGAACTATCATCAGGATTTTGAAGAAGCTATTTTTTCATTTCAATCTCTTCAAATGGATTTAATCTGAATTTTTTATGTAAGATAGTGTGTCTTCTCTGAGTAGTGAGCTCTAGGTAGTGTGTCTAAATGCATGTGCATTCCTTATTCATTTTCTTTATACTTTTATAAGGGTATAACAATTGGATTAACCTCCACCATGGTTTTTCCCCTAACAGAGTTTCCACAAAAAAATTTTGGTGTTGTGTGTGCTTCTAATGTGTTGTTGATTCATGCTTTCACTGTTATTTATCTGATCTAAGATTAAAGGTTAATAAGGTTAAATAATTTTTAAATTATGTGACAATTGATTCACCCCCCCTCTTAGTGGTTTATCCTCATTTTTCCAATAATCTCATTGCCAGTTAATGGGCAATATTTAAAGCATTACTTCCTAGCCTAAGGTGTTTTTCAGCTCACCCTTGTAAATAGTTAGCTTAGGTGTTTCATTTCTTTTGGTTTTTTTTGGTTTTCTTTGGTTTTTTTTTTTTTAGGTTAGTTTAAGTTGCTTTTCTTTTCTTTTTTTTTGGTTTTTAAGGGTCTTCTCGGTCTTTGGTTGGGAAGGTGTCTCATTTGCACAATAATCATTTATCTAGGATTTCTCTAAGTATTTACTTTACCAAATCTAATCATTTTTTCATAAGGTATGATTGAAGTCTTCAATTTAGAGTCACATGTGTTGAATGTATATAGTGGATAAGTCATTGAATTCGGTTAGTTTTTGAAGTTTCTCAAAGTATACATCTTACATATATCTTAAAAATCTCAAGGTTGTTGTTAGGTACCTTGTGAGGTCTTGCTAGGTGAAAAATCTTAGATTTCTGCTTCAGTGTCACTATGGTTCTCAGCCTTGAATGTGAGCTTCATTTCTTATAGGATGAAAAGAAAATAAGTGAAAATAAAAATAAGAAAGAAAAAGAAAGAAAATAAAATAGAGAAAATAAAAAGTAATAAATTCAACTTTTAAGGAGGATTTGAATATCCCTACCAGGGAAATGGATGTTTGGCTGGAAATAGAGCTATGTTCATTGGGGCTATGGATGCCTAGTTGGCAGCGATGCAATGTCCAAGTTGCTTTTGAAGTTAGAATTATTCATGTAGCTTAAGTTGACTAAACTTGGTTCTTGCAGCAGTTTAAGTAGGGAAATTTATTCATCTACACACTCTTGTATTTCCAGCACATGAAGGGATAGCTTGTTCATTGGTTTTGAGCCTTTAGTTTATTGATTAACTTGATGTGAGGATCGAAACTAGATATTTTGGTTCTTGATTCTAGTTTGTCATTGAAATTATCTAGAGAATTTTCCCATAGGGTCACTAGTTGTTGTGCACTTTTTGTACACACACCCCACTAGAGGTGAGGACCCTCTTTTCTTTTCTTTTCTTCTTTCACTTTAGGTTTCACCTTTTCCTCTTTAGGGATAGGTTGTCCATTCTTGGTTCACTTCACTTGATTGTGCTTCATGGCTTTATCTACACTTAAGGTGTTTTATTTTATAGAATTCCAATCCTTGATGATGCTTTGAATTTGTATGATTCATGAAAATTTTACTAAGGCCTCAAATTTTGGAAATATTGGGGGGTTTCATAGAAATTCATCCTAGCCAAATTTTCCCAAGGGATTGATTTTCATGGATTTCTCTCATTGGATTTTCCTGAAAGCCTTGACTATTGGTAAATCTACATAGGCACAGATTGCCTGAGTGCCTAGAATTTCATGTAAATCCACAATTCTTATATTTCTCTGAGTTCATTTGAGGTTCGAATTCTTGAAATTTTGAAGGGTCTTGTCAATACATTTATAACTCTTAATATTCAGAGTATTTGTTCATTAATGCCTTCTTGGGCACAATTTAAAGGGTCTTTGCACTTCATTTTCATTATTTATCAATTATTGCATTTTTTGAGTGTTTAGTCTCTCTTTCATTTTGAACATATGTGATTTGTGTATTGGAGCCTAGATTTTTCAGCTACGGTTTTCTCGAAGCAAGCATTTGGGCTTTAGTGTCTTCAGTCTTTTGACCTTAAAGGTAGGGTTTTGCAATTACAATTATTTTAATGAGGATTTTGATTCCCTTGGAGGATATAATGGGGTATTTTTTACTATTTCTTTCATTTTTGATTGTTATTTAGTTCTTGTTTGAGATTGCTTCTTCATTTGTGATTAATTTTATTGATGGAAAATTTCTTTTTAAATGATCAACACTTCACCTTTCCCTTGAGATCCTTATTTAGAATTCAAACATGCAAGGGGATCATTCTAAAGATTAGGATTTTTTGGGTTCTTTCTATTAAATGGATTAGGGCATCTATTTTTTTGAAGGGTTAGGGCTTCAATCTGATGTATTTCATTGCCTACAAAATATGTGTTGACACTAAAAAGAATGATCAATGTATATAGCTTGAGGATTGGTTTGTAAACCATAGTCGCTTGAGCTTGAACCCTAATTCATATTTAATGGATTCGATTAAGATAATTTGATCATTGGTGGTTGAATTCATCTTGAATATGTTCTTCATTATGATATTTTACTTGAATTCAAGTCAGATTCAAACTTAGGAGTGAGAGATCTCAAGTTCAGGCCAAAATTACAAACGAGGAAGTTTTGCTAAGTCCATGACATTAAAAATGAGTAACAAGTGAAAACTTCATGGAAATACACCCTTGATTAAAAACTCGAGGGCCTTATCTTTTATGGAATCTGTGTTGGCATGGATTCCCCAAGCCTTAGTTTATTCGCTAAAATTCGTCAGTCCTATATTTCCTTAAATCCTTAATGGATGAAAATCCCCAAAGTTGTAATTATATTTGGTGTCTAAATGTTAGATCTTAAGATTGATAGAGTGATGAATTCAATAGTTTTAGTGATGTTTGATGCTTAAATTTTGGCTAAGTATATGATGTTCACTAAAATCCTCCTATGAGGGATTTTTCTGAGTTTCTAGACCTTTGCAGAATCCACCTAAGGGTGGATTCTGTGAAATCCTTCCACTGCCAAAATCCATGAAAGCATGAAAAAATAGAGATGTGTTTGAAAAATTATTTTAAGAGTCGTAACATGGTTTTAATGACCTTGATGGTGATTAGAGGATGAATTTATATTGCTTATGTATTTACATAAAAAATTCAATGATGCAATTTAGTGATAGTAATATTTTTTATTTAACATCCTAGTAATCATGGTCTTTTATTGGATGCAAGGTGAATCTAGCCAAGGCATAGATTCTAAAGAAAAATCAACTGAGCTAGCCAAAGAGGGGCCCTTTTAACCAAAGTTGAAAAGATGAAGTACAATTTCAAGGGTATAAAGCTAGAGTCAAAAGATTCATTCAACATGGGTGAAAATAAGTGACACCAACATGAGCCATGTGGATTATGATGACTTCAAACAAAGGATGTTTGGTGATGCACAAATCCCTCTTGCTAAGATAATTACACACATAGGGTTAGCTTAGGCTACTAGATTTCCACCCTTTATATAGTGCCCAAAAGTTGTTATGGAATGTGTTAAGCGCTATGATTTAGATACAAGGGTGATTGCCAACCCTCAAGGAATTATAATGGAAAAAATTATTGAGGAGTTCATTGCTGGAAAATTTAACATTGGTTGCCAGCAGAAGCTAGTGAAGATAATTTTAAAAGAGGTTGAGGAGTTTTATCAGAAAGATCCCTCTAGGGATTTTAAAATTATGATTGGTGCTTGGATTGAGAAACTGAAGTCATATTACTCTAAATTTCCTAAACAATTATATAGAACTAACTTCAATTAGGATTATAATGATATGATCACTCTTCTAGGTACGGCCATGGGATTGGATGAGGCATTCATTTTTAAGGAATGTATGTTTTATGCCATTTCACATATTGTGAAGGGAGTGAATTATCATTGGAATAGAATCATTAGTGATAATTTGGAAATTCAACTAAGAAGTGTACAAGACACAAGAAAATTCAAAATGACTTCATATCTTGTGTAGATTATTTCTTGTAAGAATAAGTACAAAGGTCTGAGTTGCAAAGGAGTCCTTGGTAAGGACAAGATCTATGATATATACCCTCAATTATAATTCAGCACTTCCAATTATAGGAGTTCCAATGATGTATTCTTCATGTCCATTACAAGAACGTTGCAAGATGCATTGCATGTAAAAATATGAGTAGAGGTTATGGATTTAATCAAAAGTTATGGTTATATTTTTATCCAATTTCAAAAATTCTCCTATATCAGAGTACATGGTTCACCTCAAGTTCCTTTCAGAATTCCAAGGTACCCTAGTAATAAACTCATATTATTGGAAGTGACTAGGTAGTTGGTTGCATTTGATAATGTCCTAAGAATATGCACAAAACAGGTTTTGGAGGTGAATTTCCCTTGATAATTGGAGGTATGGAGGATTTTACTTCTATTCAAATTTCCCACCATTTAGGGAAGGAGATGGTTAGTTTCCATTTATACTCACATATAGATAGAGGTAATTTTGACCCTTATGGTAAGGCATAAAAGATGGCTAGATGGGAATTCAAATATAAGGATCATATTGAGGATTATTGGGTAAATTGTAGAGATGAAATAGAAGTGATAAGAATAAAATTCTCAAGATTTCCCTTGAAAATGATTAGACTTCACAAAATAGCCAATGTTCTTGACTAGGTGAATGATGATTATAAAAAAATACAAGAATAAACCACTTCCTACTATGAATTGGTTAGAGGAGAAGATATTTTATTTAAATCTACTTATTACTCCTATATTGAAGTACTCTAAGCTATGGATGAAGCATAAAATTTTGGATTTAGAGGAAAATATCACCAAATTCAGTTATGAATTGATGAGAGATATTGAGTCTCATTGAAAAGAGGAGATAGAAACTATTAGGGATGATATTATTGAACCTCATGAAGATTAGGAAACCAAACATAAATAATTTATAATCAAGAGGAGGACTAGAAGCCAAGAAAAAGATAGGGAATCTAAGAGGAAACCTATTACTAAAGTAAGGAAGCCTTCAAAATAAATTATTGAAGAAGGGAAATATGAGGCCCAACCCTCCAAGAAAATAATACTGGTCACTGAAGGCCAAAAAATAGCTAAGTCAAAGGACAAGTTCAAAGAAGAAGGAACAACCTAGACTAAACTGGTAGATGTTGAGAGTTTGGTAGAAAATTCACAATTATATGTTAGAAGAAAGCTCCTCCTATAGAGAATGTGGAAGTAGTGATGGATAAGCATTAAAAAATAGTGAAGAGGCACATATTAATGATGCTCCAAAAGAAAGAAAGGGAGCAGTTACATGAAATAATACTCCTCCCACTTTTCCTATTCAGATTGTGCTAGTGGATGAAGAAAATTTTCATGAAGAAGAAAATATTTCAAGAACCCTAAAGAAGAATAAGTAGGTGAAGGTGTTCCCATGCCAAAGATTTGATAACTTAAAGAATTTATAAATCAATTGGATCAAAATATCTCTTAGACACAAAGAAAAAATGTAGAATCAAAGGTAATAGAGAAAGTTTCTTCTCAGTCTCCTATGAAAGAACATGTAGATGTATCAAATATATGGGATAAGGATGAGGGACAACATAATCCAGATGAAATAGATAAAAACCAAAAGGACATTCATGACAACCCATCTAGGGATCAACAAGAACAATATGTCTCCTAGGAAAACGTAGAGGTGTAACAGTTTGATGCTCTTGATTGGTTAATAGAAATATTTAAGCCTAAACCAATCATTTTTTAGGAAGAGACTCTAGATTGGGATAAATTTCTAGAAATTTGGGGTTTATCCAAAGAGAGGAAGAAGGTTAAAATAGTTTCTAGGCTTGCAAGGGATGAATTCAACAACAAGGTTGTTCAAATTGCTACCCCTGTAGGTGAAAAATATAAAGATGAGGTGAAGCCACCAGACTATAGGTTAGAAACTATCAATTTTGGGCCATCCACAAAGGAGAAAGAGAAAGGAGACTCACAAGATTCTATACAAGTAATCCTCAACAGATTAGATAGTGAAACAAAGGCTAAAGAGGAATTACAAAGACAATTAAGGGAAGTAAAAAAATATGTGTAGCACTTGATCAAGCCTTTGCAAACTCACTCTAGTGAGGGAGCCTCATTTTTTGAAGGATTATTATCTAGGGATGTAGTTTCTGAAATTGAAATGATGAGAACATACATGCAAGTTACTGAACAATGGATTGGAATTGTAAGTGAGAGAGGGGATGCAATGATTGGGAAGATATTTCCCACATATGACAAGGTTGAATCATCTCTTGATGACATATCTCAATTCATAGTAGATTACCAAAATAAATATTATGCTACCATGGTTGAATTTAAGAAAATTGTAGAGATTCCCAAGGAAGAGTTGATCAAGAAGAATATATTTGCATCTGAGGACATAGCTAAGTCAATGGAATGGATGGAGGTATGGAACTTTAGGAAAAAGATTATGATGAAAGCCCTCTAAAAGATATCAAAGATCCAAAACAAGGTGAAGGAAATATTTGATAGTTGTGTTCCATTTTTAGAGATCTTCATAGGGAGGAAGAAGTTTGGAAATAATAATATAATTGTGGATCAACTACATAAATGGTGGCATGAAGTTTACTCCCTGGCTAAAAATGGGGCAATCATTAAGGATCAACTTGAAGATGTAGCTATTTATATCTCCATTTTTTTATAGATACCAAGGACTACAATCTGAATGGGAGAAAGCTTTGACTAAATATGAAGAGGAATTAAAAATAATTAAGTTGAGAATAAAGTTCATCCTAGTTCCAGATCCAGCTGACCTTGATTATGTGCTTGCTAAAGTTAAGGAACTTTCTAGAGATGGAGAAGATAAGGAAAAGGAGGATGAACTAGCCCAACTACCTCAAACCATGTGCATACTTCATCAAGTTTGTTAAGGGGACAAGTTGGCCATGATTTGATTCATGTGCCAACATATTTTATTTAATTGTAAAATTCTTTTTGAGGTTGAATTTGTAATATATTATTGTAAAATTAAATTGGGAGGTTTAAAATGACAAGGCCGACCTATTTCGATGACCTAATGTAGAAACCCTAATTAATTTTGTTAGAAACCAAGATCACCTGCATGCAATCACCTATCACATGCAAAAGACGTGCAAAATCAAAGAAGATGTTCTATAAACCTCAAAGTAAAAATGCATTATAGAGAATCAATTATTACAAAGAGATCAATCCTTATGAAGGAGATCAAGAAACCCTAAATGAAACCCTAGTGTGCACACTTAATAATTAATCAATTATTAATGTGACTAAGTTTAGCTTAAGAAACTAAAGGAATAAGTGACTTAATTAATTAACCAGTATGATATAATTAATTAAGTGGAATAACTTATTACTCTAATAGCCCCCCCCCTTAAGATGAACTTAGGAAGAATCTAAAACACTAGAAGAAGATGCATGCAAGAAAGGATGGGTCCTGACAACTACACCTGATTAGGTACCCATTTACAAATGCAAGAAAGAGGTAGAGAAGGAAAAACCAGTGGGAAAAACCCCCTACAATGAGATGAAACGCTGCAAAGAAGCACTAGAAGAACACTATAGAGTAACACTAGAACCGCAATTCGGCAAGCAAGGAAAGATACTTTTGTCTGCAAGAAACCATATCAGAATCATAATGATGCAACAGTAGACCCGATGCCACAAAACACTCAAAAACTCCAAATGGGAACAACCCTAGAATCTATGAAGCAACAGTCGATTATTGAATGATGTATTACTGAAAACAAAGTGCAAAGATGCAAGGTACACTCTCCTAACTACCAAAACATCCAAGCAATCTCCAAACAACCCATCAGGCCAAATCTGGACTAAGTGATCAAATTGGGACAAATACAGAAAAATTGCATGGATAGAAACATAGAGCTCCTCAATACCTTTCCAATGCCACAAAGATAACAAAAATCGGAGATCATGGCAAAAAGTTATGAGCTTAGAAGCATAAAATAAAAATCTAACTTCAAGGAGAAATAAATGCAGTAAAACATAAAAATACTATAAAATAAACTACATCACAGGAAATTTCTTGGAACCAGCTTTCCGGCGATATCCCGTTTGCCCAATTTTGATACCGTATGCCTGAGTTATGCCAAAAAGAAAAAAACTGCTCCTTTAGGGCGAATCGGGGTTAAGAGGGGGCAAAGAGGTCGTATGGCCATTGATGACATGTTGAAATCAGCACTTACAAAGCATAAATTTGACAGCCATCTAGCCGTTGCCACAAAAATTCAGCCCCCTTGCAAAAAAAAAAATTGGCCGTGGTCACCCATATGACCTAACTAGGGGCTGGAGTTGGCCAGGGGCTGAGCGGGGAGCTCCCAGTCCCCCATATGACCTTGGGCCATGGGTGGGAAGCCCTTAGGGGCTAGTGGAGAGCCCCTAGTTGTCCATATGACTGGGGTGGAGCTGCCCATGGGCCCGATGGGGTTGGCTAGAGCCGGCAGCGCTGCATGGTGTAGCCACCGGTGGTGGTGGTAGGTCAGCGAACGGTTGGTGGCCACCCAATGGTGGAATCCTTGAAACTGGTTGCACAAAACCTCCAGCTAGTTTGCGAATTTTGGAATGATTTTCGAGATTTTTTTTGCTTCGTGAAGCATGCTGGGGAGGCCGTACAGCCTCCCTAGCAAAACTGTTGTGCCTCAAAAACAAACTTCCCAAAATTGGCAATTTGATAGGCATTTCTAGGGTTTTGGGATGCTGCGAACACGATGGCAATGTCTGTTTGAGCCCAAAGTGATCCAAATCATTGGCTACTCCTAGATCTTGCAAAAAAGATGCCTATGAAAACCCTTGCACTTGAAACTCATTGAAAGGCCATATCTTCAAATTAGGAACAGGCAGTTGCACGTCTAGAGCTCTGATACCATGTTAGAAATCAAGATCACCTACATGCAATCACCTATCACATGCAAAAGACATGTAGAACCAAAGAAGATGTTGTGTAATCCTCAAAGTAAAAATGCATTATTGAGAATCAATTATTACAAAGAGATCAATCCTTATGGAGGAGATCAAGAAACCCTAAAAGGGAAACCCTAAATGAAACCCTAGTGTGCACACTTAAAAATTAATCAATTATTAATGTGCCTAAGTTTAGCTTAAGCAACTAGAGGAATAAGTGAATTAATTAATTAACTAGTATGATATAATTAATTAAGTGGAATAACTTATTACTCTAACAAATTTCCTCCTAGGTCGACATGATGGGTGGTTTTCTTTAAATTGATGTTGCTTCCTCATTTGTAATGTTGCCAATAGTTGCTAGTTGTTCATGCTACAAAGTTGGAGATACTTTAATTGTTTCAATTTTTTGGTGAATTGAATACAAGTGAAGATATTATATTTTGGTGCTCTTCTTTTTGTTATTTCATCTATGCATGGTTTTTGTATTTCATATATATTATAAGTTGTTTGAGTAAGTGATTTTATTGTTAATCTTAGAACTAGTTGTAGTTCATTTATGTTTATGATAAAGTGTTTAAGGTGTTGAGGAATCTTCAATCCATACTTATAGTGGTCTACTGATTGTGGATTACTGTGTAAAGTTAGCTTGGGCTTACTCTATTTTACACTCAAGTTCAATTATGAATGTTTGAATGTATGTTTAAATATTTAAAATCTGAAAAATATTTAATTCCTTTGGAGATTGCATTGTATTTGTGATACTATAGATCTAGTCTTAGTTAAACAAGGATTGGTTTTGGGAAGATTGGTCCATCTTGAACACTCTATTGTTTGGATATTTGATCTTAATTTTTAAATTATATATCTCTTAAACCCTACATATTTTTCTATTTCTATGAGATCATTGTCGGAGAAATATTCACAAAGCATCACCATTATTATTACATTTAATTGTTTTTAAGCTTCTATCATTTGATTTGTAAGGTCCCTTGTGTTTACCAACATTTTCATATTATCATTGATTTTTTTGTTGCATCATCAAGACTTGACATTAGAGACCTTGGGGTTATTTCTAGAGGCTCGCTGATAGAAACTTACCTTTCAAGAGAGATAGGATATTTTTATTTTGTCTGAGTTGTTGCGGTGCTAAAAAAACCATCAATCGACCTATAAGAGGCTAGTCCACAAACCATAATTGTTTATTCTAGATAATATATAGAGGATAACTCTCTACTTCCCCATAATAATTGCATGATAGATCATAATAGTGCTTAGATATTCAAATGAAAGAAAAACTTGTTTATATGTGCATCTGATTCATATTTTTGAATATAGGCCTACATGAGATCTTTTTCAACCACCAATTACCAACACCAAAATTAAAATTTTAACTAGGACACCTTTAAGGTCACTCAATTCCCTTGATTGGGTGCTTCTACCTCAAAAAATTTAGGATGTCAGAGATTTAATTATATTTTAACAATTTGGCCTTGAAACAAAAGGAATATTATTATAATTAGTTTAGGGATAAATAGGGTTTCAAGGTAGTGTAAGATTGTCAGGCGTGACAATTTACAATGCTACAAAAAGGTTTTTAGAAACAAATATAAAAAATTCTATTGTGGAAGTTTGAAGTAATTGAAACCATAGAATAATTAAGAAATATTTATGGAACCCCTAGTTGTTTGAGAAATTCTACAATGAGTGATTCTAATACAAAATGAAGAGGGGTAAAGAGATTTCATGAAGATGATTTAATGAAATATTTTCCTCGATAAAAAAATTGCGTAAAGCATTCTCAAAATATAGGGATTCTACATATATAATACATAATAGAGTTAGCCCAATTAGAGATGCAATCAACCCTTAGCATATTTGGAGATTTTTTTAGTATAGGTACAAAAGGAGTATGTTTGACAAACCCATTTGAAAATATGGTTATTAGGAGTGATAAATGAGCTCCATTATTAGAGATATCTAAGAAGGTTATTATGGATACCTTTGGCTTCAATGTTGTAGCCAATGTAGGTATTTATTCTAAAACTTTAAATAGATGATTTTGTAAGGAAAAACGTAGCTTTAGAGTGATGTGGTTGCCAAAACATAGAAATAGAGTTCCAAATAATAATTTGGTTAAGTTTTTTAAGAATGAAGTAGATCCTTTCAACTTTGAAAATTTGAGGATTATTTTTGTAAGATACACAAGATAATTGATAGGGGTTGAATTAGTTGTATACTTAAAAAAATTCAAACCCTTAATATATTTTCAAACCCTTATCATGCATTAGTAGAATGTAAATATATACAAAACATAAGAATAAAATATTTACATAAAAAACCATGGTGAGGTAGCTCGCATACATATGAATTGCAACACCAAATACAATTAGGCTCACTTCCTAGAAAAAGAAGAAAGGCTCATTACTGGGTGTCTCACTTCTAAGAAGAAATAAGAAAGAAGAAGAATATTAGAAAGAGATTCAATGTCTCAAGAAAATAATATAAATCCACCACTAAATTATTTTTCCAACTACAACCTTTAGCCACTTCTTCCAATAACTTCAAGCACACTGAGAATGTAGACCCTTTTTCTCACGACTTCAAAGTCATAGGCATTAAGCTCACATCCAAATCACCACACTTATTCATATTTTCATCTTTCACACACCTTATATAGATCCACACACATCTCAAACAATTTACCGTTCTTATATACCATCCTCAACCTAAACAATCCCAATTAGGTGGGCCTTAATGAAGCATATGCACCTAAAATATTCAACACCAAAAAAAATTGGCACCAAACACCTCCATAGTGGGAATAAGTGAAGGATAACCACACCAATGGTTAAATAGGACCAAAATCCACATCACCATGCTACACAAAACACTCAAAATCCATGGCGTATCTCCACAAATAGCACTAGCACACTAGGTCAGCCAAACCTGAACTACCACTACAAGAAACCACATACATGCTTCTCTAGGTCACTTGGACCACAAAAAAACAATAAAAAATATCCACACAACATCTAAAAATATTTAATCATCCTTATAATATTATAAAACTCTACCACAACCACCTGAAACTAAGAACACCATTATTCTATGCAACCAGACACACTACCAAAGATCACAACTTACTAACTACCCTTGTAGAAAACCTCATCACCTAAAACCTCGAGGGAAGGAAGGTACACACAATATAATAACATTCCTAAATCTTCAAGACAAGAAACCCTAGTTTGGAGAAATGTAAATCAATCTCATTTCTCCTAGACAACCTTCTACATAGGTAAATAAACTATCAAACACAACTTTCACTATAGAATGATATAGATCCTCAAACTCTAGATATAACAACTCTAGACACCTTTAATTATCATTGAAAAATTTCAAAAGAACATCTTCAACCAAGAAGAAATATGGAGCACAACATTGAACACACCTTTGTTAGATTGCACACTCTTTAATTCATGTTTTCTCAAAATCACTTGGAAACCAAGTGAAATTTGTTCAACTGCATCACAACCATAGATGTAATAAACAACAACATTGATGACAACACCACAACACCTTCTTATCAAACCACAACACATGCATACTACAACAAGCACTTTGCAACACCAACCATCTCAATAATATTGACACCAATGATAACATCAGCAACATATTTGTAATAATCTCCCCATTTTTCATTGATGGAAATACCAACTCTCTTGAAAACCATCAACAACAAAGGCATTTAGAAAAAAAATTTCTATAGGAAACACTCCCCCTAGCTAGGGAATCTTTCATTCTTCACACTCTTTCTTCTACTTCATAGAATTATTCTCCCCATACTTGAGGATTTACTCATTCTCTCATTCTCTTGCTCCTGAGTACTCTCCCACTATGGTCTTTAGATGATATTCTCTTCTACACTCTGGTTTTTCAACCCTCTCCCAAACAACTCTACCTTTCTCCTACAATACAATAATGGTTTTCCAAAAAAATATCTCTCCCTTTTACATCAATGTTAAAGGGCCATATTCTTATCTAACTTTCCTTCCTATCATCTAACTCTATTTCTGTCCCACTTTGACAATATTCAAAGGAAAGCACCTACGTGATCTAATTATTGTGAAAAATAGGATCCACCCTATATTGTGAGCAATAAGATGGGTCACTTATGTTTAATGTCTCTAATAACCTCAATATGTGTAAGATATGATGCTAATAATAACTATAAATTAAACCTAACTATTATAGAAACTATGGGGGAAGTTTTTAGAGCATAAAAAGTTGTGTACCTTATTAAAAAGTTGTTTTTTTTAGCTATGGAGGACTCATTCGCCTTCAGTGGTGAATGGGTCCTTTTAGGTTTTTTTAAAACTGATTTCAAGATTTTTTTCCTTGATTTATACACTCTTAAATTCCTAGTTTTCATGTTATGGAAGCTTGTATTTAATTATATAGAGCTCTTCCCATGATCTTGCACTTTGAATGACAATGTTTGCAACTTTTCAACTTTGACAATTTTGGTCCAAATCTTGCTTAGCTTGATCTTCAACCTATAAATCTGCAATGACACACTCAAGGGAAGCAAAATTGTTGATTTTTTAGTGAATTGGGTTTTGCCTCAATCAAACCCCTTGTAGGTAGTTAAACCAAGTGGTGAAATGAAGGAAATGGAACATGAACATGAAATATGCAATTGATGTGACCTTAGACTTTATCTTATGAAGTAAATCTGAAAACTATCATGGAGTGGATATAGAGAATGTAGATCTCCAATCCTTGAAAATGATGTAGAAAATAGTTAGAAATATATCTTCAATGCTACAATGACAATCTTAGCTCAACAACATGAATGCATGCATCAAACCCTTGAAATGATGATATGATCTTGAATTGTTGTAATGAACACTTTAAAATCTACCTTGAAATTCCTTATGAATGCTCTAATGCTTGATCACTTGAATGCTTGCTAGATTTTGTTAGGAAAAATAATGTGAATTAGCCCCTTATTTATACTAAATTAGGATATTAAACCCAAAATTCACAGAATTAAGGCCGACACCAGATCTTAGAAGAAAGGTAATAGAATTCTCACCATGATGAAATTCAAAAATTAGGGTTTCATTAAGGGAGGACCCATTCACCACCAAAGGTGAATGGGTCTTGGCTAAGTTTCTAGGACCAAGCTTAGGGGAGCTAAAAGAAGACTAAAAACCTATTCCAGATCAACTAAAAATGTGGGATCATCTTAAGGGAGGATCCATTTTCCATTAAGGGTGAGTGGGTCCTGGCTCAACTTATCATGGCCAAATTTTTCTCAATGAAATAATTTGATATTTAATTTATGATTGTTGGGAAAGATCCTCAGGAGGTGTCAAAATTAAGGCCTAAATTTGAATCAAAAGAAGTTTAATAACTCTAATTAACTACAATGAATTAAAACCAACTAGATAAGTGTGAAATTACCTTAAAAAACTTTAAAAAACTTAAACAAGCTACACATTATGTACATTATTTTTTAAAAAGGGCCCGTTAGGCTTAATTAAGTAAATAAGTCCTAGAAATGTGTTAAAATATGTTACAACACTTTACAACACCATTGCAAAGGATCAATTAAGGCATTTTTTAGTTAAATAAAGGTCCTAGAATAGTATGAATGTGTACAACAATTACAACACCACTCCAAGAAATCATTAGTTCAACTTTAATGTCAACTATCAGATCAAGCAAGGAAAATAATACTTTTTTCATTACTACATTTTTGCCCCCACTTTAGCGAGAGGATGAACCCATGTCAATCTCGCACTAAATTAGACATTCAAGACACATAAATATGTAATAATAAAAAATATGCATGATCATACCTTGTCAAAGGCCAAAAGAAAAACAAAAATAAAAACAAAGGAACAAGCACAAAAAATTCAATGTGATGTGAGGTAGTGGTTGTTTGTCCATAAAAATGTTGCTTACTCTAGGGTAGTTGAACCTCATTAAGTCCACTAAGTGAGTTGTCCCAATGAATTGGTTTAGTGAGAAATTCATGCTAGTGTGTCAGCTTCCTAGCGTATAGTGATAAATTCATGATAGTGTATCAACTTCCCATCATACTAACCACGCAAAAGTTATCCTTCCGGTAGCTTTAATAAGGCACCACAATGAAAATGGTTTTGTAAATTCTTTTGAATGTCATATAAAAATTTTGTTTAAAGGTGATTTTTATTTGTTCGTGTAACAATCTTCCTCTTAGGGAGAGTTGTGCCTAATGTCTCCAAATGAAGGAAATTCAAAAGTGTTAGATCATTTCCCATGAGGTGAATGATTCACATCATTCCATGATAGTAGATCATACACTCTTGGATGACATCAAACCCAATGACACAACCAACAAGAGGACACATCACAAGAAGAAATAAAAATCACACCATGAAATTTTCTAAAAGATGTCATCATTGTATGCCCCCACTTTAAAGTAGTTGCTACACCATCACTGTGAGTAATTTCTTTAAAGTGACCAATGTTTCTTTTCCAAACACATGAGAGATTCCCTCAAAAAAACCTATGCCAAGTCATATTTTTTTGAAGCAAGTTATGTCATGAAATAGGAAGGAAAGGGTTTCCCCAACAAACACATTAGGGATCTATTGATTTTGGGTCAATATGTTTGTGCTACAATATTTTCATAGAGTATGGAACTATCATCATTTTCCAAATATTCATAGAACTAGAAGAATGACACAAAGAGAGTGGAAACAAAGAAAAATAATTTCAGTTCAACATGGAAGAAACATGACTGTTGTGATGCCTTGTGTCATACCTAAAAGGAAAACACAAGAAAAATAAAAAAGATAGAGAAAAAGATTTTGGGTCAACATGGAAGAGACATGAATGTCTCTACACCTTGTGTCATCCCCAAAAGGAAAACAAAAGACAAATGAAAAATTCTTATAACATAGAGAAGAATTAAGATACATATAAAATAATGCACAAAAGAGAGAGGAAAATCAAATGAAACATCATGAGGGATCACATTATGCACAAGGAAAAATGAAAAAGAAAAAAGACTAGTAAGGAACAAGTGAGTCATTCTACAATATGTTGTTTGCCTCCCAATCTCAGTCTGTATAAATGGAAGGCGGGGAACTAGCCAAAGTGACAAGAGAAAGTGCCAAACTAGGACACACCAATTTAAATACTCTTTTTAGGAGATTTATCATCAAAGCTCATAGAAGAAGAAAAATATGCATTCAACTCATCATGCACTTGTTCATCAATATTTGTAATGTTAATGTCATCATGTAAGTCAATCATAGTAGGAGGTGAAATAATAATATTCATGTAATGTTCTTGTTTATGTTATCGTGAGGTTTGAGATTCATCATGCATTGCTTTAGGTAGGTTTGGATTTTTATTTTCTATGTTATTGTTATTTTCTTGAGTTTGAAATCCATGAGCAATAGCATGACATATATATCTACGCTCTCTAGCACTTAAATTTATTTTTTGTTTATTTTCAATTTGTTTTTGTGTAAGAGTGGGTTTTTCAATCATAGGTTCCTTATCTTCATTAAGATGACTAGAAGAAACAACAAGAGGTTGCTCAACTGCTTTCTCTTTGACTTTGCAATCTTGTTTGACTCTAAGAGGGACAATGCGATTGTTTGTACTATCTCGTGGTCTCTTGTATGAAATTTTAGGAGGTTGTTCTTGTATGTTCATAAGTGATTTTGTTTCAATAATTGTCTCATAAAAAATGGTTGGTTTGGTCATAGGTTGAGGCATGTTTCAAAGGAATAGTTCTGCTAGTTTCTTTTCCTTTAATTTTTTATATAATTTGAAAAATAAATATTCACAAGGCTTGATAGGTTCCATAGGCTCAAGCCAAAATTAATCTACTGAAAAATCTCTTTTGTTGAGGCAATATGGAATCTGCTATGATGCACAGTGAATATGCCATTGCCAAATGGAAAATTTAGAAATTTATGCACAATCGAAGGGATGACATTCATAGAATGAAGTCATGGATAACCTAGCTTCACATGAAATTGGTCCAATTGTGGAATGATGGAGAATGAGACTATTAATTTTTTTGGTACCACCTTTAAAGGGAGGTCTATCGAGCCTATTATATGGAAATAAAATATGTTATGTGTCTTGATCCATGATTTTGGGTTGTTATATGCATCTTGATATAGCTCATCCACATATAATAATTCTTCTATGATCACATTCTCTCCACAAATGGGATCAATAAATATCCATTTGGTGGGCTTATTATTGATTTGGCTAGTTATGTAAAGAGGACCATCAGATGCACATTTAGGTATGTCACTTTGTGAGAAAGCAATGTCAAGAGGCTATCTATTCAAGCCCTTATGAGGTTTAGTTTTGATAAATTCGATCACGTTCATGGGATTTTGTTCAATGGTATTTTTATTATCATCATTCATGTCAACATTCATCACATCAATCTTTGTTTCACTAGCCTTGACAAACGAAATATGATTCTTATGTATGGGATTTGTAAATATTTTCAAATTTTGATTAAGAGGAGCTACAAACTTATTTCCTTGATCATTTACACCTTCAATTTGAAGTTGGTTATTTGTAATAACTTATTGCACAAGATGTTTAAGACATTTACAGTATTATGTACTATGTCCATTTGTTTGATGGTAATTGCAATACACATTTTTTCAAAAGAATTTGGTAAATGGTATAGTAGGATCACATTCTTGAATAGGAGCTAAGGTAAGCATATTTTTTTCAATAATCTACAACATGATATTTCGAAGGGTATCGGGTAAAGGAGTGAACTTTCTTTCTCTATCCCCAAAAGGAGTTGTCATTTTTATAGAAACTAGTTTATTATTGTTTTGTTGACTTGTTTGAGGAGGATTTAATTATTAAAATCCCTGATTTTGTTTTCTAAAAGGTTGATAATTATTTTGAGTTTTGGATTTAGACTTTTCAGGTTGACTAGGGGGATTTTTCACATAACAGCTACTAGTCAAGTTTTCATGGTCACGAAGGGCTATACATAACTGTGTGAAGGATGGAAACCTCAACATCTCAAGTTTTCTTTTCAGTTTATTTTGTAAGTTGGAAATGAACATTATTTGGAGGTTGGCATTAGGAATCTTAATGTTTACTTGCGAATAAAGTATTTGATATCTTCGTATGAAATAAATCACTTTCTCATCCTATTTTTTATTGCATGTCATTAAATCAGAAAGGGTCATCTTGGGACCCATGTGAATATGGAAGTGGTTATAAAAGGTATCAATCTATTCATTGAATTAACTAACTAAATTTTTTGGTAAAGATGAAAACCACTCTAAATCAGTGTCTTTCAAAAATCTAGGGAATAGCTTGGCCAATAGTTTATCTTCAAAGATGAAATCACTACACAAGGTTGTGAAGGTAGAAACATGGGTTATATGATCTCCTTTCCCACCATATTTCTCAAATCGAGGGACCTCTATTCCTTGTGGAAATTTTTCGCTTAATATTTTGAGGGAAAATCAGGTGGACTTGATGTATTGCAAAGGTTGACCATTACTGTTCTATTGTAATGTTTCCACTTGTTGTTGAAGATATTTCATGGATTGCAAAAGTGAATTAATGAGAGGGTTATTTTTGTTATAAGGTTGAGGGCAATAAGGTGGTGTAGTGTATGTATGTGGAGGGATAGTGAATTGTAGGTTATTGAAGGTGGATTGTTGAAGGGGTATTGTATTTGAAGGCACTAAGCTGGAAGAAATTACTATGGTAATACCTATGGAAGTGTATACAGTGCTAGTGGGTATGACTATTGTGGTTAGTTGAATGATGGTTGTGGGTTGAAAGTGTTGCAAGAATAGAAAGAGGAATGAAAGTGTTGTCATTGATGTCAACTATTCAACTGGTTATCTACTATTTTTTGGTGATTGTATATGGTGAGGATATTGAGAAAATTGTATAAAAATAGGATTGTAGGTTGTCAGCTATTGAGGATGTTGGTCTGATATTTGTGAACTATGTTTTATGTGTTCTGGTTGAGGTTTGGAAGAATTTTTTTGCTATGGATTTCTCTTTATGGTTCAAGAGTTTTGTTTCCCTTGTTCTATTGAAGATGGTTTCAACATTTGGAAGCATCGAGATTAATTGATCTATGTGTTTTACACTAGTTTGGTCGAATCTGTGTTGAGCATTACATTTGAAGTTGATGAAGCATCTTGGATCTATTATGGGTCTCAGTGAAGTATTGATTTGAGTCACCCTCATTCTAATTCCACCCTAGGATGTTTGGCACTAACCTAATTTGAATTTGAAGTTGGATGGTCAGCTTTGTATCTTTTCAAAGTTGGAGATGGTATAAATACAGAATGCGCTAGAAATGAAAAGTGTACATAAGAAAAGAAGGAAGATAAGTGAAAGAGCTGATGTAACTTTGATGCTTTTCTAAAAATGTGTGAGTTTTGTGTGTAGTTGATTAGTGTGAATCTTAACATTGAGTCTTCGAATGTAGTGAGAATAAGGCAAACACTATCATTCATGTAAGTAGATTAGTGATTGTGGTGGAATTCTTTGTTTCATTGGGATTGTTGTCTCTTTGTAACAATTCTTCTTTGTCTTCTTTATATCTTTGTGGCAATGAGGCATCCAGGTTGTAGCCCTATGGAAAATGAGTCTGGACAGTGAGTCCTTATTTTAGGCAGTGAGCCTTATTCTAGATAGTGAGCCTTTTTGTAATAGGTTTTGATATTCTCTATAGTGTGATTTAATCCTCACTGTGGTTTTTCCCTCATTGTGTTTTCCACATAAATCTAATGTTCTTGTGTTTGTACATTGGCATTTGATGGTTAATCACTTAATTAGTTTATGTTTTAGTTTTGATAATTGAATTTAAGGTTTAAATATGCGACAACTGATTCATCCCCCCTCTCAGTTGTCCTATCCAACAATTGGTATTAGAGTTGGTTTCTTGGTGAATATCTTAACCACTTGAGGAAGGTCTAGGATGGCTAGAAAAATGGTTAATGATTATCTAAGGTTTGATAGAACTAATTATGGTATCTAGAAAGTATTGATGGAAAAATATCTGGAGTATTGCAGATATGATGTAGAGAAAGATTATAAGAAACCCTACACTCCTCTTGCTAATGGTCTGAGTACACCTAAAAAAATTAGCGCATGAAGTGAATAATGAGGTAAAGTTCATCTTGAAGAATAGTCTGGCACATTTCGAGTTGATTAAGGTGTAGAATTTGAAGATAGCTAAGTTTGGGATACTCTAGAAAGAGCACATGATGGTGATGAGAGGGTAAAAGAGGAAAAATTATAGAATCTAGACACACAATTTGATCTTTTACACATGTTTGAAGATGAGAATTTTAAATCCTATGTATAGAGATTAGATGAGTTTGTGGTTGGAATGTAATCCCTTGGCACTACTATAAATGAAACCAGAAGTTTAAAGGATATTCTCAAAACAATTCTTGATGATTACAATGAAAAGGTGAGTGCAATTGAGTAGACTTATACTACAAGACTTATAGTAAGGATCTGCTGCTAGGATTTTTGACATCTTATGAGATGAGGAAGCCAAATCAAAGAAGTGGAGATAAAATAGAGACTACTTTTAAAGCTACAAAACTTGAAGATCTATATGAAGAAAAATTTGATGAAATCAAAGCTAACTTTGTAAGGAGAATGAGAAAAGGCTCTGGTAAGTATGAAGGTAAATCTCCCTTTAAGTTTTTTAGTTGTGGAAATTTGTTTCACTATGCTACTAAGTGTTAGAAAAGAGCTAAAAGGAATAAACAAAGATATGAGGAAAAGAAGGAAAGAAGATCAAAAAATATTACTATGTGAATGAGAATGATAGAATTTCAAATGAAGATCCAGATGACAATGAATTCTTTTTCTTGGTGATTAAGGATGAACCTACTTCTACTAAATCAAAAAGATAGTCAAAAGAAATTCCTCCAGAGAAAGACAAGGAGAAAAATGAAGGTACAATTATATTTTCCATATATGCTAAATAGTAAAAGAATTTTTGGGTAGTTGATAGTGGTTACTCACACACATGACTGGTGACAAGAGTAATTTTGTGAAACTTGGGAAATATGATGGAGGTCTAGTTATATTTGGAGATGATGTTGATGCTAAAATGTGTGGGATAGGTTCAATAAGTTTTGATGGTAAGCATCATACTGATGAATTTTACTATGTTAAGGGTTTAAGGAATAATTTTTTTAGTGCTGGTCGGTTATGAAGAAAAGGATATGATCTTGTGTTTAAGGATTAGAAAAGGATCCGAAACATTCATTGCTATAGGGAAGAAATTTGAAGGGAACATTTATCAGCTTAAAGGTGTTGGTGGATGATGTTTTATGACTCAGATAAATGATAGTTGGCTATGGAATAGGAGAATGTGTCACATGAATTTTGATAACTTGGAAATAATTAGTTTTGTTTAGGTCATGAGCGATCTACCAAGAATTAATAAACCTGTAACTTCTATCTACAAGAATTTCCATTTCAAAAAGAAAACAAGAAGTCATTATAGATCAAGAGAACAATATACTACTAGAGTGTTAGATTTGGTTCATATAGACATTTGTGGTCCTATGAGAGTGTGAAGTCTACTTGGTAAAAGGTACTTTATGATTTTAATTAATGATTATTCTAGATATACATGGGTTACATTTCTAAGAGAGAAATCAAATGCATTAGATAGATTCAAGGCATTCAAGGCTATGGTTTAAAATGAAGTGAATTTGAGGATTAAATGCTTAATATCTAACAAAGGTGTAGACTTCACCTCCTATGAGCTCAAAATATGTTTTTTTGAAGTGAATGGTATAAATAGACAAGTATCTTCTCTGAGAACTCCTCAGCAAAATGGAGTTGTTGAAAGGAAAAATAGAATAGTTCAAGAAGCTACTAGGTCAATGATCACTGAAGTTGGATTAATAGAAGTTTACTAGAAAGAATTCATTCAAAATCTTGTATATGTATTCAATCGATTTTGGGAAGGAGAAAAAAGTACAAAGACTCCCTATGAACTATGGCATGAAAGAATCCCTGCAGTCAATTATTTCAAGGTATTCAGAAGCAAATGCTATATCAGAAGAGATGAGGAAAATTTGGGTAAGTTTGATGCAAGAAGTGATGAAGGAATATTTCTTGAACAATCTAATAAAAGCAAGCCATATAAATGTTTCAAAAAAAGACTTAAGTAAAATTGTAGAAAGCTCAAATGTGAAGGTTGATGAAGGGCATGTGCAAGATCATCATGGAAAAAGCAGGCTCTTAAGTGGCAATAAAATTCAAAAATATCAGAGTTAGGCAACTTGACGTAAAAAATTGAATAAGTTAACTATATTATTTCAAAAATATGTAACAATAGAATTTTTTGCAAATTGAATGTAGTTTCTAAACAAGTAGGTTTATTTTTATTTTTAAAAACTATATTTTGTGAAAATTTGAAATTTCAATGTAGTAATACTTGAATTTTAGGGAAAAATAAGAAGTAGGTGTTTGTCTAACCACCCTAACCACAATAAAATGATAATGATTTTTATAAGATTTTATATATAAGTAAAAGACTCATGTCCTGATGTAATACATATTGTTTTGTATTTTTTTCCAAGTAAATAATTAATTATGATTTTTTTATTAAAACTTTTAAAAAATATAAAAACTTGTACGTCTAACCACCTTAACTTGATCAAAACTTCATGAAATTAAATTCTTCTTTTTTTAATCCTATATTATGTGAAGCATAGAATGTGACACATGTTTCATATTCAAAAAATGTGATACCCTTTGAAAGATATAGATGTTTTTCAATCAGTCTATCAATCAGGACTTTAGTCGTAATTCAAATAGAAAATGAATCATAATTATTTATTAAATTCAAATTAAAGCATAATTTATATTGGTGGAAATCTATGAATCTCCTTTAAAAACCCTTTTTGTTTCATCAATTTTGGGTAAAAAAAAGGTCATCAGCCACATGGGCCATCATATCACTTACATATCACCACTTTTTGGCCCATCATGATCCTACACATACCCTGAAATAGTAAAGAATTATAGTGATATTGATGGATATATATTTGATGAACATGACTATGCAAAATCAAAGAGTTGTGGAAGAACAAGATAAAGATGAATAAGAAAACCATAATGAAATTGAAGAAGATGCTCTGGTGATGTCCCCTAGGACACCGAAATATGTACATTGGAATCATTCAAAAATTAAGATTATGGGTAAGTGCACTAATCTGTGACACAATTTTCATGCCAACTTGGAGAAAAATGAAAGAAGATGTCAAAATAGGACATTTGGAACACACCAAATAGAAAATCCCTTTTAAAAAAAAAAAAATCATTCTATCTTCATTTTTCTATTCACATGTGGCTTGGCTTGGAGGTTTTTATCTCTACAAATTGCGCTTGCCAAATCTCTTCCATTTTTTGCACTCTTAGCTTGCAATTCTTCACAAGGATGCCTCCAACACATCAAATATGTTGAATATTGTGAAGAGGTATGTATTTTTCTTTTTTAATCTAAAATTTGATTTATAATGTAGATTGAAATAGGTTTTCTTAATAAAATTTTATTCTAATTCTCAGAGAATGAATCTCCACCTCCAAACATTGAGAATCCACAATCACCCCCTCATGAAGAGCCTCCTCTATAAGAACAACTTGAAACTACTCCATCAATTCATAGGCATCCACAACAAATGCATGAAAATATCCTAAATTAAATTAAAAAAATAAAAGAGACGTTGAACAATTAATCAGAAGATTAACTGAGCATGCCAAAACCCACCCTTATAGGAGAGGGATTGCCAAATCATTGGATTCAATTGTATCTCATGTAGGAGAAATGGGCGAGAAAATATTTTTTTTATCAAATAAGAGGCATGAGATGAGACAATTTTATGCTAGTGGTTTGTCATATGTAGATGTGAAAAAATAAAAAATTAGCAAATCCAAGTTTTGTGCCTTATTTACAAACCCAAGAACCAACATACCTTTGTCTCATGCATGCACGAGATTCCCCATACATTTTTTCCACCATGAGTTAATTAAAAATAAATTTTTTGAGTGGTGGTGGATGGTATTTGACCAACCTCCATACAATAACCATGATGTACCGTAATATTTTTTGAGGAAACTCTAATATGAGTTTTTCCTCAATAAGATGCCAAATTATTTTGACATCTTAGACTTTCAGGGTAGAGGTGAGGGCTCCACACATGATAGACCTACTACATAACATAATCCATAGTTGCCACCAAGACCCTTGGCCAAACCCATGGTGGATCATGTTGTCGTTCCTTCCATTTTTAAGTGTAGAGGTGGACACACTGGAATCGATTAGCTTTCTCACCTAGACCATTAGACAATGTGTGAGGCCTCTAGTAGAGCTTGAAGTTGAGGAGACGTGTAGGCTTCGAGCTCCACCCTACCATTATGGCAATTGTGGTGTTATTTGTACATATGATTATTAGAGTTCTTAGGATGCAACTACAAAACCTACATTAGTTGTAAAGGTGATGAATTTCATAGATGATTTGCTAAATAATACACTTGACATTGACACTCAGGTGAAATCTAGCAAGTTCATTTAATTTGTTTATTAAATATATTTTGAAATTTAAGAATAACTAAATTATTAGAATATTAATATGATGAAATTTTAGGGTCAGAGTGTTCATAAGATATGCTCCATTCCTATAGATCCTTATTCATTCTCGATGTTGAGTCCATAAGTATGCAACTAGTATTAAAGATATTATTAATTTATTTGAACAGTTGAATTTTATATTTGAATTTTTTTCACATAAAATTCTTTGGATGTCAAATAGTTTCCTGGTGAACCTTCAACATCCAGACCTCGTAATTCATGTCCTCAAACAACTTTCACTCAAGTAACCTTTATTCATTAATGGTGTTGTAAAATAATGTTAGCCAGTTTTCATAATTTTGTGTATACAGAGCTAAAAAAATGATGAGAAATGAAAACATTGGTTAGTCTTATGAGATCTTAATTATATTTACCATTCAACATATATCTCATTCTTCCATTCCTTTCATCATGCAAATTTAACCATTTTATATCGCATAGTAATCCTCACTTTATTCATGTGAACATTGTTGCATTATCACTATGTTGACAACATGGCCCCATTAACATTAGTTTATCAACATATGCAATACAAATTTTAATGAGCACTAAACTTTGGAATTTGAAAGAGTTTGGAATATCCTATTGGACTTAGTACTTTCACCATTTTGTGATCTATAAGCACTATATTGTAGTCTCAACTGAGGCCAACCATTTACTCTTTTGTTTATGACAGTTATAAAGGGACTACTTGAATGTCTTTATATTACTGTTAGATATGTTGTTTCATTTGTAGTTGTTGACATCAGACAACCTTAGTGATGTTGGTGGCATGATGGACCATGGAGTTGTTGTAGCAATACCCAGTTCTGATCCATTAAGAGAGGTGTGCAATAGATTAGTTGATTTGACAATATATTTGTTCTTTTATGGTCTATTATAGAAAATTTTCATGATACTTTTATGTAGTAAAATTTATATCATAATGGTTTCTATAGGTGGTTGTCACTCCAGATCATGGACATGGTAATGTTGTAAATGTGCATGATGACTATATGTATGCAGTAAGTGATTATATTTTTTTATGTCATTCCACAATTCAACTTCTATGTATTAACATATTTACATTTTAAGGTATCAGTTGAAGGTCTGAAGTGAATAGAGGAGGACTATTGAGCATGCTTGAAAGATAAGAGAACCAATAGACAATCCATCTAGCCAAGTTTTGAAGGCAGCATGGGATTTGTTTCCTTCCCCTAGAGGGAAATGACTATGTATTAGGGTTGTTTGTTGTATTCCTATGTGGAATTTTAGAACATATGTTTTGTACTATTGATATATACATGAAATTTTATGTCCATATGGCTCTTTTTTACTAAGCTTGTATGGATTTTTTGGATATATTGTATATAATTTTATCAATATATATCATTGTATAGTTGTATGAATTTTTGATTAAAGAAAATATTATTTCTCTAGTGCCATTCTTGAATGATGTTATCATGTGTATTCTGTAAATTGTATGCTTGAATGTTGTAGGCATGGATTTTTTTTGCATCTAATGCTTAATTAATTACTATTAATTTCTCAATAAGCTCCATCTAATGCCTATTGTGGAAATAAGCTCCATTCTTGGTGCTTTGCATCCTTTGCAATGCTTCAATTACTTTTGCCTCATGTATTCACATGTATGCTTCACTAATTCACATGTATACTTCACGTATATTTCATGTATTCACATGTATGCTTCATTATTCCAATGTATAATTCATTTTTCATGTGTATTCTTCATGATTCATGTGTATAATTCATGTATTTACATGTATGCTCCATTCTTCTTGAGTTCTATTATTGTCTAGTGGCAAGGACTTTAACACCAAAAAGTTTCAAATGAACTATAAGAGCTCCTTCCCATAAAAACATCATTGTAAAATTTATTTCTTTAATTCATGGTTGAGGCTAGCATCCAAAAATTAATGGTTCTAATTATAAAGCTTATTAATCACTGTATTTTCATCTATAGAAGAAGTGGATTTTTCAAACCTCACACCCATATATATACGATGAAGAAGAAAACACAAATCATCCAACTTCATAGGTTCAGATTAAAAAAGACTCAAAAATCGATTAACTCACAAATCGATAATAACTTGTGTCAATTTGAACTGACTACAATTGCACTCCACAATAAACTAAAATTTGAAAATAAAACATCTTTTTTCAAATCTCTTGAAAATCAACAATTACAATTTCAGACAACTTTCTTGCCTTCCAACGCTTCATCTTCCTATATGTTGTCCATCCCTCTTTCCTTCTCTTGTGCTCATTTCACCTTAGTAAACTAAATTCCTCCTGTCCAAGAAAACCTCCTTTATTATTCTCCCTTATGCCTCAACATTCTTCCTACCAATGACTCGATCTTTATTCCTCACATCTTTTTTTTCTACACAAAAATCCACTCCTCCTCTACTCACTGTAGCATGATGCTTCCTATCCTTTTTTTTTGTTGCTCACATTTTATATTTACCCCAAACATGTATATCTGTATTTATTTTTAAATTAAGTCTATTAAGCCCAACTTGTAGTGGTACTGCTCCACTACTGCTCTATTTCTCTCAGACTATATCTTCCTTTTCTCAATGAAAATTTATTCCCTTCTCCATGGTACAGGTTCCACTTGCTAATTCCCTTCACCACCATCCCTCTTCTTTTAAATTTATTCCATCAAATTTACATAATTTATTCACTTCTCAAGTTTCCTCCATCATATTCAGAAATTTCCCCTTTTAATTTTTGTTCTTTCCACAAACAAGAAAATCTAAACTTTCTCCATTCTATGCCTTTACTTATACTACATGGTATTTTGGATGCTTCTTCTTCCCATGTTGGCTTCCTTCACAATCTCCAGTTTTCCTCTTATTTCTTTTAAATGCATCAAAATGATCCTCCCATTTCTCCCACGTGGGATAATCTCCTACCAGCCTCCTTTGCAAGGGCTTAAACCCTCTCTCAGCTATGTAGATTTGTGTCTTTCTTACCTCTATCGCACCTCCTCCTTTTCGTGTTCAATGTCTTTTATATCATATGACTCTTCCATTTGGTGGGACCTTTGAGTTGTAGTCAAATATTATTTTCATTTTATCCTCATGGCTTTTAATATTCCTCTTCATTTTTAATTTTTCTTAAAATGTTGTCTTCATACATGGAGAGTGGAATCAAACTTTGAGTATTTATATGGATTTATTCTAAATAAAAATTTAGAGGAATCAAAAAATAAGATTCTTGGAGGTTTGAATCAATTGAAATAAAATCAAAAAATGCCACCAAAAAGTTTAAACAAACCAAAATGGAATAAAATCAAATAATTTTTTTTTTGGTTGATGCGGATCACGCGTGAACCCGAATTCTCCTGCATCAATATACCTCTATGAACTTGTATGAATGTGCCTCAAAAAAACTAATAGTTGTTGATCCAACCAACAATATCTATTTGCATTTGTTAATATCACAACATTTGACATCTCATTAAATGAAATCAATGCATAGGTTAGTTTTAATGATATAGTGAAGATATTAGATGTGTATGAAAAAATATATAAGCTTGTTTTTTGGATGCATCACCCATGTGTAGTTATCACATTTCTCCCATACTCATCATTTAAATAATTTATAAAACCTCCTTTCATTTTCTATGAGTGAAATAACATGACAAATCATTGAGAAACATGGTCCTATAAGTGTTGGCACATCATGTTTTATAACTCTAGAGCATGAAAAACTATACGTCATGGATATTGAATATCTAGATCCAATGTTTCACTAGTAGGCTGAGTTTTGCATCTCAGTAAGGGTACACTATTCAGTGACAACAACTGTAATTTAGAATCTTAAGGGATTCAACTGATTGAATGTAGCTTAGAGTGATTTGACATGTTTGGGTTCAAAAAAGGACCATACATAACACCAACTTACCCACTCAGACATGTTACAATAGTATTTCTGGTCATACAAGTTGCAAAACATAAATTGCACCACTTTGCACTACTTGCATTTGACAACTTTTACTCCAAACCAAAAGTCACCAACATGGGAAAATTCCTCCGCAATAAAAAAATCTAAGAGAGGTTATTTTAGAGGGGCCCAACATGATCTCATAGGATTGGATGAGAAATTTCTAAGCATCATGATATCCAAGTAACAACATGCTAAATTTTGTAGCCATTTTGCACTTTGGAATCTTAAGGGATTCAACTAGTTGAATGTAGGTCAGAGTGATTGAGCATGTTTGGCTGTGAAAGACGATTGTGCATAGCATAAAAATACCCACCTGAATGCGTTGAAATAGTTCATTTGGTCACATGAGTTACATAATAAAATTTGCACCACTTTCCAATTTTCAACTACCTGCATTTGACAACATTTTTCTCAAGCGAAAAAGTCACCACCATGAGAAAATCCCTCTAAGATAGTAAAAATTGAGATATTTTATTATAGAGGGGCCCAATGTGAACCCATAGGCTTATATGAGAATTTTCTAAGCATCATGATATTTGACTAACAACATACTAAAGTTTGTAGTCATATTTTTACTTTGGACTCTCAAGGGATTCCACTGGTTGAATGTAGCTCAGAGTGATTCAAAATTTTTGGATATGAAAAAGGACCATTCCTAGTGTAAACATGCCAATTCAGATGCACCGAAATAATTTGTTTGGTCACACGATCTACACAACAAAAGTTGCACCACTTTGCAACTTTTAACTACTTGCATTTGATAACTTTTTTTGCAAGGAAAAAATTTCCACCAAAGGAAAATTCTTTTGAGATATAAAAATATTATAGAGAGGCCCAACATGATCCCATAGGCTCAAACAAGAAGATTCTAAGAATCACGGTATCTGAGTAACAACATGCTGAAGTTTGCAACCATTTTGCACTTTGGACTCTTAAAGTATAGTGTCTATTGAAAATAGTTGAAAGTGATTTTGTTTGTTTGGGTGTGAAAGAGGACCATGCATAGTGTAAACATACCCACCTAGACATGTCAGAATAGTTTGTTTGGTCACATGAGTTATAGAATTAAAGTTGCACCACTCTGCAACTTTCAAATACTTGCATTTGACAACTCTTTTCTCAAGAAAAAAATTGCCACCATAGGAAAATGTCTTTGAGATAGAGAAAATCAGCATAGGTTATTGAATAGGGGCCTAATGTGAACCCATAGGCTTAGATGTGTCATGGTATCTGAGTAATAGCATGTTGAAGTTTGCAACCATTTTTCACTTTAGACTCTAAAGGGATTCTACCGGTTGAATGTAGCTTAGAGAAATTCAATTTTTTTGGGTGTGAGCAAGGACCATGCATACTATAAATTTACCCACTCAAATGTATCTAAATAATTCATTTGGTCACATGAGTTTTAGAATGAAAGTTGCACTGTTTTGCAACTTTCAATTACTTGCATTTGACAACTTCTCCCCAAAGTGATAATTCTCCACCACGAGAAAATGTCTTTGATATAGTTAAAAGAAAAAGAGGTTATTGTAGAGGGGCCTGACATGATGCCATAGACTAAGATGAGAATTTTCTAAGCATCATGGTATCTGAATAACAACATGATGAAGTTTGCAGTGATTTTGTACTTTGGACTCTTAAGGGATTTTTCTAGTTGAACGTAGCTCAAAGTGATTCAACATGTTTGGGTATAAAAAAGGACCATTTCTAGCATAAATTTACCCACTTGAATGTGTTGAAATAGTTTTTTATTCATATGATTTGCAGAACGAAAGTTGCACCACTTTGCAGCTTTCAACTACTTTCATTTGACAACATTTTTCCCAAGTAAAAATTCACCACCATGGGAAAATGCCTCTGAAATAGAAAAAAATGAGAGATTTTATTGTAGAGGGTCACAACACATTCTCATAGGCTCAAACGAAAAGTTTTTTCAGTGTCATAGTAACTGAGTAACAACATGCTAAATTTTGCAGTCATTTTTCTCTTTTGACTGTTAAAGGATTCTATCGATTAAATGTAGCTTAGAGTGATTCACCATGTTTTGGTGCAAAAAAAGACCTTTTCTAACATAAACATACCCACCCAGATATTTTAAAATATTTATTTTGGTCACATGAGTTATAGAACGAAAGTTACACCACTTTGCATCTTTCAACTACTTGCATTTGACAACTTTTTTTCCAAGAAAAAATTTGCCACCATGGGAAAATGCCTTTGAGATAGTGAAAACTAAGAGAGGTTATTGTAGAGGGGTTGAACATTATCCCAAAGGCTTAGATGAAAATTTTCTAAGTATTACAGTGTTCAAGTAACAACATGTTGAAGTTTACAACTATTTCTCACTTTGAACTCTTAAGAGATTCTGTTGGTTGAATGTAGCTCAGAGAAATTTGGTGTGTTTGGGTGTGAAAAAGTACCATACCTAACATAAAAATACCCACTTTATGCATCAAAATATTTCTTTTTATCACACGAGTTGCATAAAAAAAGTTGCATCACTTTGCAACTTCCAACTACTTGCATTTGACAACTTTTTCCCCAAATGAAAATTTTCCACCATGATAAAACACTTCTGAGATAGTGAAAACTGAGAGAGGTTATTATAGAGGGGCCCAACATGATTCCATAGACTCTAAAAATAGGTTTCTAAGCATCATGGTGTGCATGTAACAGCATGCTGAAGTTTGCAGTCATTTTTCCCTTTAGACTCTTATAGGATTCTACCAATTGAATGTAGCTTAGAATGATTTAGTGTGTTTCGGTGAAAAATAGGACCATTCCTAGCATAAATGTACCCACTCAAATGTCTCAACATATTTTTTTTGGTCACATGAGTTGTACAATATTTGCACCACTTTGTAACTTTTAACTACTAGTATTTGACAACTTTTTCTTCAAGTAAAAATTCACCACTACAAAAAATTACCTTCAAGATAGAAAAAACTAATAGAGGTTGTTGTAGAGGGTCCCAATGCAATCTCATAGGCTTAGATGAAAATTTTCTAAGCATCATGGTATCCAAGTAACAACATGATAAAGTATGCAGCTATTTTGCACTTTGGTTTCTTAAAAGATTCTACTAGTTGAATGTAGCTCAGATAGATTCAACATGTTTGGGTTCAAAAGAGGATCTTGTTTAGCATAAATGTACCCATCCAGATGCATCAAAATATTTTGTTTGGTCACATGAGTTGGAGAATGAAATTTTCACCACTTTGCAACTTTCAACTACTTGCATTTGACAACTTTTTTCCCAGAGAAAAATTTTCCACCACAGAAAAATGCCTCTGAAATAGTGAAAATAAAAATATTTTAATATAAAGGAGCCCAACATGATCCCATAGGCTCATATGATAATTTTATAAGAGTCACAATATCTAAGTAACAACATGTTGAAGTTTGCAACTATTTTGCACTTTGGACTCTTAAGGGATTTTGTTGGTTGAATGTAGCTCAGATAAAGTCAACATGTTTGGGTGCAAAAGAGGACCATTCCTAGTGTAAACATATGCATCAGAATAGTTTGTTTGATCACATGATTTGAAAAATGAAAGATGCACCACTTTGCAACTTTCAACTACTTATATTTGACAACTTTTTTCCCAAGTAAAAATTCACCACCATGGAAATATTCCTCTGAGATATCAAAAACTGAGAGGTTATTGTAGAGAGACCCAACATGATCCCATAGGCTCAGATCAGAAGGTTCTAAGCATCATGATATGCATGTAACAACATGTTAAAGTTTGTAGCTATTTTTCACTTTGGACTCTTAAGAGATTATGTCGGTTGAATGTAGCTCAGGGTGATTTAGTATGTTTGGGTGTGAAAGAGGACCATTCCTAGCATAATCATACCCACTTGGATGCATTGAAATAGTTCCTTTGGTCACACGAGTTGCAGAATAAAAGTTTCACCACTTTGCAACTTTCAACTACATAGATAGAAAAAAATGAGGGATTATTGTAGAGGGGCCCAATATGATCTCATAGGCTTAGACAAGAAGTTTCTAAGTATCACGGTATATGAGTAACAACATGTTGAAGTTTTGAGCTATTTTACACTTTGGACTCTCAAGGGATTCTACTGGTTGAGTAGCTTAGAGTGAATCAACATGTTTGGGTGCAAAAGAGGAGAATTCCTACTATAAACATAACCACCTAGACAAGTTTAAAAAGTTTGTTTAATCACACTAGTTGTAGAGCAAAAGTTTCACCACTTTGCAACTTTCAACTACTTCCATTTGACAACTTTTTCCCCAAGTGAAAATTTTCCACCATGGGTAAACACCTCTAAATTTTTGAGAAAGATTATTATAGAAGATCCCAACATAATCCCATAGGCTGAGATGAGAAGATTCTAAGTATCATGGTATCCAAGTAACATCATGTTGAAGTTTGCAACCATTTTGCACTTTGGAATCTTAAGGGATTCTACCAATTGAATGTAGTTCAAAGCGATTGAGAATTTTTGGGTGAAAAAGAGGAATATTCCTATCATAAACATACCCACTCAAACACATCAAAAAATTTTGTTTGGTCACATGAGTTGTAGAACAAAAGCTGTACCACTTTGCAACTTCCAACTACTTAAATTTGACAACTTTAAATTCCCAAACAAAAATTCACCGCCACAGGAAAATACCTTTAGGATAGTGAAAACTAAGAGAGGTTATTGTAGAGGGGCACAAAATGATCTCATAGGTTTAGATGAGAAGTTTCTAAGCTTCATAGTATCCAAGTAACAACATGTTGAAATTTGCAATCATTTTGCACTTTAGACTCTTGAGGGATTCTACTAGTTGAATGCAGCTCAGAGTGACTCAACATATTTGGGTGTGAAAGAGGACCATGCCTAACGTAAAAGTACCCAATTGGATGCATTATAATAGTTTATTTAATCACATGAGTTGTAGACTAAAAGTTTCACCATTTTGCAACTTTCAACGACTTGCATTTGCCAACTTTTTCCCAAATGAAAATTCTCCACCATGAGAAAATGCCTCTGAGATAGTGAAAACCAAGAGAGGTTATATTAGAGGGTCCCAATGTGATCCCATAGGAATAGATGATAATTGTCTAATAATCATGATATCCGAATAAGAACATGTTGAAGTTTGCATCTATTTTTCACTTTGGACTCTTTAGGGATTCTGCCAGTTGAATGTAGCTCAAAGCGATTCAACATGTTTGGGAGCAAAAGATGACCATGTCTAGCATAAACATACCCACTTATATGCATCATAATATTTTTATCTGTCACACAAGGTGAAAATGAAATTTGCACACTTTGGAACTTTCAACTACTTGTATTTGATAACTTTTTCCCCAAGCAAAACGTTGCCACCATGAGGAAACACCTCTAAAATAGTGAAAACCGAGAGAGGTTATTATAGAGGGGCCCAATATGATGCCAATAAATACCTCACTATCCATAGTATGGTAATGCATTTATAATAGTGTGCTTTCTTTCTTTGAGAGCACTACCATTCTCTTGTTCAAGGTGATCATCCATAATTTCTTGTAGATTCCCTTTCTCTATTAGAAAATTGTGTATTCAAATTGATTGCATTGGTAAACCTTGTTGTACCTTCCTTTTTTATATTGTGACTTCCATAAGGCTATAAGGGTTCATTATTTTGTATTATGCTCACTAATATCCTTTCACTTTTGGAATTCCATACAAGGTCTCTTGAATCACCATGATATCCTCTTCATACCATTGTTTCATCTTCACAAATCCTTCATCTATCAATGTTTGGTATGATTTTCATTTTATCCTATTTCGTGAATTTCATACTTTGTTAAAGTTATTTTTCCTTTTTTTTTGCAAGAAACCTTTTGTATAGGATATCACTGCCATCCTTCATTTGGACTGTAACCATTTGAAATGGTTGTCCTTTCACAACTTCCTCTTATTATGTATAGGAGTAAGCATTAATGGTCTTCATTGGCTTTGACTATGACTAACATTCTCATTTATTGTTATCTATTTATTCTCCATGGAATATAGTGCAATTTCTTGGATGTCTTGAAACCTCAACTCAGACATAAATCTATGATTGTCTTTATTTTAATTTTGTAACATGGCTCCATCATAAATTTCTCCTTGTTGATGAAGTTCATCCCCTTGGTTTGTCTTTAAGAGAAAGTATTTCTTCCTTTAATGCTACCCATGTTTGGTTTCACTCTACCATGAAGTAACTTCCCTTAATACTTTATTAAAATTATAAGGACTATCATATCAGCTTATTCATTATGAACATGACTTCCTTTTGCATGGATTTTCTATTAATATTTATGTAACCCTCTTTTATCTCAAGGACTATTGACTGTATTTTCTTGGTCCCCACTTTTAAAGATATTCCCTTCTCATATTTATCTCTATAATACAATACTATTACTTTCAAAATGGTTGCTAGATCCTTTTTGGTGACTCTGTATGGTACCATTGAAACTATATTTTTTAATTTTTCTTGATGGTGCAAGCATAACATCATGATATTTTCCTTCTTTTGTGGATTTTCCTCTATCGTGACTAGGTGATTTTCCTCTTAGTTTTTTAATCACTCAATGAATTATTTCCATGCTATGAACAAGAAAATTCTATCATGAACAAGGATGTAGTTTGTAGACTTGTAGCATAATTTTTTGACATAAATTATTTATGACTACCCTTGTTTGTTACCATTGTGACTATCCCTTGCACACTTTCCTTGTGACTAACTTGTCAAGCTCGCTAGCTTGCCAAGCTCACTAACTTTCCAAGCTCACTATCTTACCAAGCTCATTAACTTTCCAATTTGGTAGGGTCGAATCCAAGAACCTGCAACCCAATCCTTCACCAATTATCGTATTTAGAAATACATTTTAATTTCTTGAAAAAATCTAATTTTGGGTCCTAATTTAATCAAGAAAAATCTATAAATTCATGTTCAACGATCCCCTTTGACAAAATGGTAAGAATTGACCTACATTATGTTGAATCAAGAGTGAAGGAAATAAAAAATTTATATATTATGATTGAAATTCTATGATTTTTATAAAAAATTGAGGGAAATACATTGACTTGTGATACCTTACAATTATCACAACTAAATATAAACTTTGTTGATCACACCTAAAGACCCTATTCTTATATAATTTTGTAAATAAAATCTTTGAAACCTTCGATTGTGAGAAACATAAATTGAAGAAATAAGACTAAAGCCCTATGTGTTTTAACAAACCACTAGTATTCATGATTTTTAAATCCTTATGAAACCATAGAAAACCTTAGGTACCTAAGTATGGGGATATTGGCTCAAAGACCTAGTTTCAAAACTAAAAAAATACTAGAGTGTGGATTAATGACAACAAAATCCTAGAATAGAACAACCTTTACAAACATCATAAGAAAATATAAAAATCTGAACATTAAAATCCTAGGATTTTATATGCCAAGGTCAAATATTTTGAATTATATCAAATTTAAAAATAGTTGTGCCTTGCTATAACGAAAGTGGTAATTTTTTATATGAAACTCTATACCAGCCCATCAATTCCTTGAAAAGATAAAATATGTTATAAGACTACTTGAGCACACCTTGGAGGGGTTAAATCACTTGAAATTTATACTATAGGTGAAAACATGGAAATACAAGAAAAAATGTGAGCCTAAAAGTGTGGCCATAGTATGTAAAGTGTGCACTTTATTAATACTTTTCACAATGTTTCACTTGGAAAAATCTTGTTCTCTAATTTTTTTTGCCAATTTAACTTGTCACTTCTTTTTTTAATAAGAAGATAATATGTTTTGATGTTCTTCAACAAAACTCCTTACCCAAGTAAATTATTATTTTTTGTTTGGCTCCTACCCCAAAAGAGAATTCCTTAAGGATCTTTACCATGGATAGCACACACAAAATTTCATGCTTTGATTCTCTTCACCACAATTTGAAACTTAAATAGATTTCAAGCCTAAAAAAGCATGTTATGGGATTTATATTGCCACTACATCCTATACTTAACCAATTTTATCATTTGGAAGTGGCTTTTCTGAAAAAATGAGCACTCTTTGAGGTCTTTGAGAGCTCACTAACTTGAAAATTTGGTAGGGTTAACAAGGTAGGGGCAGGATATGCCTCATAGAAATGGGGTCTCATAGTGATGGTAGGTGCAGTGTATTCCGCATAGAAATGAATTCTCATGGTGATAACATATGCCTCATAGAAATAGGGTCTCATAGTGATGGTAGGGGTAGTGTATGCCTAATAGAAATGTGGTATCACGGTGATATAATATGCCTCTTAGAAATGGGGTCTCATGGTGATTTACATCACTACAAGACCCCATTTCTATGAGGCATATGCTATCCCTACCTTGTCAACCTTACTGAATTTGAAAACTAGTGAGCTTGGAAAGTTAGTGAGCTCACTAGCTTTCCAATTTGGTAGGGTTGAGAAGTTAGGGGAAGCATATGCCTCAAAAAATTTGGGTCTCCTAGTAGTGTAAATCAACGTTAGTCCCCATTTCTATGAGGCATACACTACCCCTACCTTGTCAACCCTACCAAATTGGAAAACTAGTGAGCTCACTAGCTTGCCAATTTGGTAGGGTTGACAAAGTAGGGGTAGCATCTACCTCATAGAAATGGGGTCTCATGGTGATGTGAGAAATTTTATCTCATTGTGATGTAAATCACCATGATTCCCCATTTATATGAAGCATATGTTGCCCCTACCTTTCCAACCCTAACGAATAGGCACGCTAGTGAGCTTAGTAGCTTGCCAATTTAGTAGGGTTGACAAGGCAGGGGAATAATATTCCTCATAGAAATGGGGAATTAAGGTGAATTACATCATTGCAAGTCCCCATTTTTATGAGGCATATGCTGCTCCTACCTTGTCAACCCTATCGAATAGGTAAGCTAGTGACCTCACTAGCTTTCCAATGCAGTAGGGTTGACAAGGAAGGGGCAGTGTATGCCTCATATAAATGGGGTGTCATAGTGAACCCTAAATCCAAAACCCAAAACCCTCAAGCCCCCCCTCTCTCTCCCATCCCTACACCCTCTACCCTTAAATTGTAAACTATAACCCCTAAACCCTAAACCCTAAACCCTCTACCCTTAACCCTTTGTTCCCTAAACCCTAAACCCTAAACCCTCTACCTTCTACCCTCTACCCTCTACCCTCTACCCTCTACCCTCAAACCTCAACCCTCAACCCTCAACCCTAAAACCCGCAACGCTCAACACTTTACCCTTTTCCCTCAACCCTTATACCCTCTTCACTTAAACTGTAAACCTTAAACCATATGCCCTAAACCCTAACCCCTTAAACCCTAAACCCTTAAACTCTCTACCCTCTACCCTTAAACCCAATACCCTCTACCCTCAACCCTCAACCCTTCAACCCTAAATCCTCAACCCTCAACCCTCAACCCTCAACCCTTAAACAATAAACCCTAAACCCTCTACCCTTAACCCTTAAACCCTCTACCATCTACCCTAAATCCTTAAACCCTCTACCCTTAAACCGTAAAACCTAAACCCTAAACCCTAAACCCTAAACCCTAAAACCTTAAACCCTCTATCCTTTACCCTTAACCCTCTACCCTCTACCCTCTACCCTCAACCCCCTTCTCTCTATCTCTTTGTGTCTCAACCCTACACCCTCTACCCTTAAACCATAAACCATAAACCCTCTACCCTTAACTCTTAATCCCTAATCCCCGAATCCTCTACCCTCTACCATCAACCCTCAACTCTCAACCCTTGACCCTTAAACCCTAAAACCCTAAAACCCTCAACCCTCAACCCTATACCCTTAACCCATAAACCCTAAACCCTTAAACCCTCTACCCTTAAACTATAAACCCTAATCCCTAAAACCTTAAACCCTCAACCCATAAAATATTTACCCTCTACTATTAAATTGTCTACCCTCAACCCTATGCCCTCAATTATCAACCCTCATCTATCTTTGTCCCTCCCTCTTCTTCTCTCCTTCTCTATATCTCAATTCTCCCACTATCTCTCCCTCCATCCATTCCTCCCTCTCTACCCTAATCCCTCAATTCTATACCCTCAACCCTTAAACCCTTAAACACTCAATCGTAAACCCTAAACCCTCAACCCCCAGCCCTTAAACCCTCTGCCCTCTATCCTCAACCCAATATCTTCTACCCTCAAACCTAATCCCTCAACCCTTAAACACTCAACCTTAAGTCCTCAACCCTCTTTCTCTTTCGCACTCCCTCTCACTCTCTCTCAAGTCTCTCCCTCCAACCTAAGAGAGAGAGAGAGAGAGAGAGAGAGAGAGAGAGAGAGAGAGAGAGAGAGAGAGAGAGAGAGAGAGAGAGAGAGAGAGAGAGAGAGAGACGGAGTGGGAGATATAGCGATAGGAGATAGATAGAGGGAGTGAGAGAGAGGGAGTGGGAGAGAGATAGAGGGATTCAATTTTAGATAATGAGAGAGAGAGGGATAGGGCGTAGGAGGGAGAGAATCGAGAGAGAGAGAGGGAGGGAGAGGGGCTATGAGGGAGAGGGAGAGAGGGTAGGATGGAGATACCTAAGAGAGAGGGAGAGAAAGAGGGAGGGGTGAGAGGGAGAGACAGGGATGGGTGTGAGGGAGATACCTAAGAGAGAGGGAGAGACAATGATAGAGATAGATTGAGGGAGTGAGAGAGAGGGAGAGAGAGAGAGAGAAAGGGAGATGGGGTGCGATGGAGAAACCTAGGAGAGAGGGAGAGGGAGAGATGGTGGGAGGGAGACACCTAAGAGAGGAAGAGGGAGACAAGGTGGGAGCGAAGGGGTGGGAGGGAGATAACATGATAACCCCTGATAAACAACCTCTATCATATAAGTACATGTACAATGGTCTCCATAGGAGAGATAGAAAGAGACAAGAAGGCCCCCCCACAATGAAGAAAATCCTATCGCAATGGTAGATGCCTAATGTAGAATCCAAAAGGAGATTTTGAAGCGAAATATGATATTCCTCCCCTTGGGAAGAAACGGATACAAAGGACGATGTCGAAGAAACCGTGTGAAGAGTGATGATCAAATCTATCTCAAGATGTGTGCCATGATCAGATGTTGAAGAATCTCTTTGTCTGAACTGAAACAAATGATTTCAAATCCAAACTGATGTGGACAATCCTAAAATGCAACCTCTGAATGCACTAATAATGGACATACAATGATAACCTGACTGTCAAGGTAGAGGAGATGAATGTCCTTAAAATAATCCTCCAAATCTATAATATAGGAATCCACAAACAAGAAAGATATGTCTGTAACATAAGAGTCCAAAGTAGTTATGTCTAGAGGATGAATGATTCCCTAACAAACTAAATTAGGAACAATATGATATTCTGATGAAGTCTCAATCTGAAGAGTAGGAACTATGAGACAAGCCTTTGATCCATCGAAACATGTAAGGGTTTCTAAATACTCAAGCTCCTCTAAAGTATCATGATCAGAGGGTGTATTCTATCTCCAAGAAATTTGTAAGAGACAATCTGAAGTAGGATCCTCTGGGTATGGAGAGAGATTGGGGTCTCCATAGATCTCCCAAAGACATGTCCAAAGTGGGTGGGGACAAAAAATGTCTGATATAGCCCACATAGTGTCATTATCAACACTAGACAAGATAAGTCCTACGATCTGATCTCTAATGATATCCCAAGCTAATTTTCCCTTTCAAGTGACTGGTTCAAGTATGAGATCATACAAATAAGGCAAAATATTAAGCCACCTACAATGTGTAAGTATGCCTTTTGCACATGACTCATAATTTCCCGATTCCAAAATTACAACTAAAGGGTGAGTAGAAAAACCCATGATAACTCTTCAAATGAAAAAATCATAGACTAATGATCCCAACAATGATAAATCATATTAATATAACCCATGCAACACAAACAAAACTCATATAGATGCCAAAATGTCCAAGCAATTGAGAAAAGTGAAAAACCACACAAATCTGAATAAAATATACTTGGTAAATTTCCTGATGAAATATACTACAAATATGGAAATATAACTACAACATCTTTTCAACACCTATTCTATTGCACAAAACGGAGTCTGGATGCCAAAGATATACCTCCTGGAGTAAAAAAACAAGTTCTGACTTTGACTGGCAAGAAAACTGTAAAACTGCAAAATATAAGAAAATCACCAACACCACTGGAATAACACTAGAACTAGTTTTCCAATGATTTATTGTTTCCACAAAATAGAAATCGTACGCAAAAAATACCCCTGATTCCGTGAAAATAGCTCCAAATTATGCAATAGGTCCTCCAAAGCCCTTAGGGGCTAAAAATAGGGCCCTTGGTCACTTCGTCAGACCAGGAGGCTGGGGCTTTTGGCAGAGCCCTTGGTCACCCACATGACTAAGGCTTAGTTGAAAGAGGGTTGGGGGTTGCTTCTTAGGGCTCAATTCTTCATAGAACCGAGGGTGGTTCAGAGGGAGCCCACAAGGCTTAAAGAAGTGGTAGTGCAGTGATTTCCATCATCGACGGTGGTCGAGGGAAGGCCCCTTGGTGGTGAATGGGTGGTCATTGGGTGGTGGACCCCTAATAAATGATGAGTTCCGAAAATAAAAAATAAAAAATAAAAAATTATTACCTCGTGAATCATGTTGGTAAGGTCATATGACATCCCTGGCAAAAGTTTTTTGCCTCAAAAACCAACTACTCCAAAATCAATGATTTGACATCCGTTCCTAGGGTTTTGGGCCTCTACAAACAAGATTGTGACCTCCATCCCAAAGTGTCCCAAAAAAATTTCTACCTTCAGGTCTTGCAAAAAAGATGTTTGTGGAAACCCTTGCACTTAAAACTCATTGAAAGGGAATATATTTAGAAGATGAATACGTAGCTACAGGTCTAGAGCTCTAATACCATGTAGAAGTTGTGAAATCTAGCTTAACATACCCTAAAGATCACCTGCATGCAAATAACCTATCACAGAAAGAAGAGATGGAGACAAAAAAGAAAGGGTGCTCTGAAAGCTGAAAATTTTATTAATTAGAGAGTGTAAATAATACAATGATGAATCCTTATGAAAGGAGATTGTAGAACCCTACAAGTAACCCTAATAGGAAGACATTTAATAATTAATATAACTATTAAATGTCACATTGTGCAAACTAAAGTGAAATATTAAGAGAGGAATAAAGGTAACTTAATTAACATAATTAAGTTAAAAAATTTACTCTGACAAGAGAGAGGGAGAGAGAGAGAGGGAAGGGGTGGGAAGGAGATGTTGGTGTTCTTTCCAACTGTGCTTTAGAGCCCTCTAAAAGGTAGTGAACCTCTATATTCAAGGATCACCAAAAGCTAGTGGCCAACACGATGGGTATAGCTTCTTAGGCACCTACCCCTACTCTTTAGGCTCTATGGGACCAAGGATGGTGTTCCTTATTATCTTCATTTGATATTCTAAACCTCAAGAAAACTTTAACATGTAGATTTGTCCCTACTACTTGCAAACATACATTATTTATCAAAGGTTTGGCTGAACTTTACATAAATAACCATTTAGTTGCTATGAACACTATTATATACAAGACTTATATCTCAGAATGGATAAAATTTGGATTAAGCAATTTTCTAACTTTGAATCCATAACTAGGTATTTTCTGATCTATTAGATTACAAGAATTCCTCACAAACAAGTCGGTGCCTCATTAAATTGGGAAAAATAAGTCAAGCATGAAATACTCTGCCATACACAAAACATTTAACCCTGAAATGAATGTACCATTTTCATAATGCCTTACATAAAAAAGTCTCACACTACTTAAAGTATTACTCCTTACCAAATCCTTAGCGAATTCTCATAGACCTATGACTCTCTTCAAAGTATTTAATTAACTCTTTGAGTTAAAACAAGAAACAAAATCATACATTCAACTTAACCATTGAAGATAAATGAAACGATACTTTGATACTTTCATTTATAACCTACAACAACTATACACAAGAGAGCACATATTTTAATTTTATAGTTTTCTTTCGATATCAGTAATTTGCATAAGACTATTCAAGACTATTTCATACATAACCCATACCCAAGACAATTAACTAGTAGACTCATCAAGAATTTTTTATCATATTCATTCACTATATCCTACCTAGAATTTTCTGGATTCCAAAATATGACCCTTGTAATGAGCCTTGAAATCTCTTTTATAGCATAAGAGAGAAACACACATCGAGCTCATTATAGTTACATTTCATCAAAATTTCATTTCAAAATAGAATTTGATCTGCATTTTAAAATTCCTAGATGGTTAGATGTAATCATTTATCAAACATGGCAATCAAAAATTTGTAGCAGCCCACATAACCAATTAGTGTCACCACATTAGTTGCAAAATGTCATGAAGGCCTTTTTGTCCATATCCATGTTGAACCCAAAAAACAACCAGCACCATTACCCAAAGATCAAACAAGCACCAAGGCCACAATACTTGCACCCACTTCATGTTTTTTCCATAGTAGGAGGTTAAACAACCACTCCTCAACAACAAAACCAAAAACCTCACATGGTACCATTGAAGAAATTGAAGAAACCATGAGGACCTCTTCATTCACACCAACCATCTCGATTAGAGCCTTTAGGAATTGGCAGTAATAGGAGTCAGTATCCATGTCACTATCACTGAAGCTATTAGAGACATCAATGGGTGAATTTTTCCTCCCCACAAAGCATTGACTGTACCATATCTTGGCCTTTGATCTCTACTGAAACTTTGTAGACCTCTTCTCCTTGCCACACACCACCTCCTCCATAATTTCACCTTGACTTTTCAATCAAGGTCTACACCTGGTAACAACTAGGACAAGCCTAATGCAATCCATCTTCAGGTTGGGAGTGCCTGGGAGATTACTCTGCTCATTTAATGGCACATCATCATTCGACCTTCAAACATTTACCTTGGTAGACCTATGCACTGATGATGGAGAGTCAACTGACCTAATCATCTTGCATCAATATTAGATACCTTCAGAAGAGAAATCAAAAGCCACAAAAAAATTCAAACTCCTAATTTTTGTGACAAAAATGATGAGCCTTCATCCATAATTATGAGAAAATTTATTATTTCAATCATCAATGCTCCAAGAGTAGCATGAGTGAGTGAGTGATTGTTCGGTAGCATCTATTTCATCTCCATTCATTACCAGGTACATGAAAATTGGCATACCATTCTTCATAATTTCCAAGAAGTGGATCTTCACACACATGGAGATCAAGTTGATATCCTTTGAAGACTAATACACCATTAATGCTCACCATTTGTAGAGTCCAAATGGCCATCACATGGCAATTCTATTCTTTGAATGTGAGCCATCGATCAATCGTTGACATGGCCTTTTGGATGACTCAGATCAAGTCAAATATGTTCAAAAATTTCATGCTATCACATGGTAAGTCCATCGACCAATGGTGTCTTCCCCAACCAGAATACACACAAATCACCCGCTGGAACGATCCATCTCTTTTATGCCACTAGGAGAGTCCATGTAGATCATGCATGACATTAGGTAAGTTTATTTAATACTCTGCATGACACACACACTACAACTCAAATTAAGACCAAATGGTACATTAGATTCATCGATCTACTACTAGAAGAGTCCACACCGATAGTTGGGATTAGGTGCCACTTGAATTGGAAGATGCGTGGCGCGATCGCACACACCGCATGGCCTAGCTAAAATACATTTTTTTAATGTTGTGTAGTGTGCATGCAAGGCTTGGATTTTAATCATTAATTCCAATGACTTGTATTTTTTTCACATGCATACATCATTTGTTATAAAGAAGGATCCATGGGCTAGGTAATGGGTGATGACCCCTCAAAAGAGATTAAATACTTAAGACATAAGTCTTTAAAAGGAAAATATTTCGATCCGACCATAAAATATTTAAAAATTTAACAAACAACCGATGACCAACAAGCTTAAATAGAGGGGCCATCAATGTTAATGGGCAAGATGACATAGGTTTTAACTAGGAAGACCAACAACCTGATATAGGGGGTCAATGCAAAAACATAACATGAGGTTTTAAGGCCTTAGAAAATTTGGATAAAGGCATGAGAGCGCAAAACCCTAGCATAAAACCATCCAACACAAGAGTGAAAGATTAATTAAATTTTCATGGAACCAGCCAAAAAAAGTAAATTTTTTAAGGTTCTATTAGTGGCTTTAGCTCGAGATGCATACCTCTGGTGAGTATGGTGAGAATCCAGATCTTAGGTAGAAGTAGATGAACCCAAAAAGACTAAAACATGAGCTCATCTAAACAGGAAAAGCAAACACAACAGGAAAGAAGAAAACCACACCTATAAACAAAAAATTACATGACTGTACAAAGTTTCCTCTATTAGGAATTTCACCCAATTCCACTAGCCTCAATTTGTAATATTGGTGCATCAAGAGTTTCTAAGCTTTGGAGCCAAATCTTCTCTTTGTCAAAGGCCTTTCTTTCACATACCTGCACTAGATGAGTACTCATACTAGAAAATCCCAAACAATTTGCATCATTGTGATGGATATAAATTATCCCACATGCCTTAGCACCACATAGTTTACCAACCTTAGGATTTTCAAGTTGAAGTGGAAAAAATAAATATCCATATTCCATTTGATCATAATCATTCTGCATATCAAATAGAAAACATTAAAAAACACTATGCACCAAATTAGGCCCAGAAACTTCTAAAGCACCAAAAATGAAAGAGACAAATTCAAGAAGGTCTTCACTCTACCTCACATAAATTCCATCCTTGTTGAGTGAGAACAAATTCATAATGATACCAAAAAGGTGAGGAGCATCAACAAAAAAACTCAATTGCATATTCATGTTGGTTGATATCATACCCAACATCATTTCGTTGTCCAACACATGAGCCAAATTTCCATTTATCACTAGTGAGCCTCAAAGCCAATCCATAATCTATATGTGCATCAAATTATGCAGCTTGATCACTAATTTTTGAGGCTCTTCCTTCATTAATGCACACATCATTCTTCAAGCATTTTCCATTAGACCCAATATTTACACATTGAACAGTGACATATTTTTCCTCATATCCTTCATGACTTTTAAATTCAAAATGCTCCTCTTCTTATGACTAAGGTATTTGTGAGTCATTTTCATGAAGAGGATTATATTGTTGGGAGAAACACTCAAGAAATTTGATCTCCCCTTGATTTTTGGTCTCATCCTCCATTGTAATTCCAAATGTGAAGGTTTCACAAGCATTCTCATTAATAAAATTGCTAGTACACTGCTCATATTCATACCCTGACCATACATCCAAAGCATGATCAGAATCCTCAAAAAAAGGATTATTCCTACACCAACCATGGAATTAATCTTCAATAACTGGCACAAATAGAGGTTCATCAAAAAGGGGGTTGTCTATTACATGAATTTTGGGCAAGAGAATCTTTGCTCCCTATTTTTTGGTGTTTCTGCACATTAACAACTTGGACAGAATAAAAGTTATCCTATCTCTCTTGAAAGGTTGATCTCTATGAACAAAGAGATGACCCCAAGTTCTATCGAGTGTCAGTTCATGACAATGTAGTAGAATAAAATCAGTGATAAAATGTGATAATTTTGGTAATCATAAGGGGTCTTATGCACAAATTTTGGAAGCTCTAAACTCATCAAATTGTAAGATATGGTGATGCTTTAATTTCTAGTTTTAACCAAATAATAAAATAAAAAACAAAAGATGAGGATTTCAGAAGCCCTAATTTTAACACTACTTTAAATATTAACCATGCAAATGATGAAATACTTGGAATGGACCAATCCCTTAAACTAATTTATGTTCAACCCAAGCTATACCTACAATCTTGCAGAAAATAGTGAAATCTTCTAAGGTGTTAAATATTTTCAGACTGTAGGAATTCATTCAATAAGACTGGATGAAGATCTATAGTTTAACTAAGCACATAAATTTGGGGTACAGGTTGACCTTGCACATCATTCCCACAATCAAGAAGTTGTCCAGGGTATGAACCAGGGATCACTACAACACTCCAAGCATTAAATCACAAGAATCACTAACTAAACCTAAGATATATCCAAACATTTCCAAGCGATTTAAAAGATAGAAAAATAACCATGCAAGAGTATTCAATGCAAGAGAAGGCACCATTCATAACACAACTTCTGCACTTTGTATTAAATCATCATATTTACAAAAAATTCAGTCTGATACAACACTTGCTTGAAATGTAAAAACTAACTTCTAATCTTCTAACATGCTAGTCTTATTGTTAAATCTACTATTTACAAGTCTTCTAACTTAGTCTTCTCAATCTACTAGTGGGAGAACGAACAAACCCAGACAATCAAAACCCTTGCAAATGAGGCCAAAGGCCATACTTATAGAAACATGCCCACGTGAACCAGAGCTAGGGTTACAAAGAAGCTCGACCACCAACCAAATCAGCCCCGATAGACAACAATAACTCACCATCCAATAATGAATGTAGAAAGAGCCCCTTCAGATTGATCTAGGATCACACAAAGTCAAGGTAAGGAACCTTGAGCCACACCATCCATCAATGCTTCACCCAGATGAATAGCAACGCGTGCACAACACCAGCTCAAACACAATCCACCTATCACATTCGAGTTGGGTAAACAAATGACTCAGAATAAGCCAAACTAGGTTGAGTCCACCGACCAAATTTGGCCACCAAACACGTTGAACTTGCCTGTGGGGATGGGTTTTGTTTGATAGCAGCCACAAAGTGCACCTGATTGCACCAGCAGATCTACCAGTTCCTCAAAGTACACCCATTTTTCCCTACCTCGATCTAACTTGCACTCAAATGGGTCACCATTAATGCTTAATACATCATCAAAAACCAATTCGATCCATTAGAGTTCCTAAGGAAAGAAAATCATGCACAAACCTAGGCGGAAGATGAACCAAAGATAGGCGAAGGCAGAAACATGAGCAAAGTAGGAACAAAGACACAAAACAAGTGGAGGAAAAAACACGAGCAAAGAAGGAACAAAGACACAAAATAGGTGAAGGAGGAGGCCGAAACAAGATGGCACTGAAAGGAAAATAGGCAGAGGCAGAAACAAAACCAACCCCGATGGAAGCAAAGACAAGACGGGAAAGAACGGGAAACATGCGGAGGCAGAAATAAAACCAACCCCGACAAAAGAAGAGATGGAACACAAATGGAAACTGAACTGTGAACTTTGCCAAAGTTCAAAGTTAAGTTCCTTCCCGGTTCTGGTTCCAACAGAAGAAAGGAAGACCGAAGCAGACCTAAGGAAAAGAAACCAACCTGAACGCTGAACACAACGAAATAACAAAGACACACGAAGCGGAGTTGGAATAGGAACGCAAACCAAACTGTGAACTTAGACAAATTTCAATGTTAAATTCCATGTTGGTTCTGTCTCCAAAAAAATGAAAGAAAATGAAAACTGATGAAAACCTAAGGGAGGAAACCAACCCTTAGGTCGTAAATGGGAAAAGTGATGAGGAAAACAGGAAGGCAAGAAGCGGAGCCAGAACAATAAAGTGAACAGAACCAAGAACTTTATGAAAGTTTAGAGTTAAGTCCCATCCCAGTTCTACCTCTATCAAACGAAAGAAAAAGTGAAGCAAAGAAAACCTAAGGGAGGAAAGCAAACCTTAGGATAAGAAAAAACAAAACAAAGAAGAAAACAAGAGAGTGAGAAGTGAAGCCGAAACATGAACGAGAACAAAACTGTGAACTTAGTGAAAGTTCATAATTTAGTTCCACCCCAGTTCTGCCTCTGGTAGAACAAAAGGAACGAGGAAAACAAAGGAAAAACTAAGGGAAGAAACCAACCCTTAGGACCCAAACAAAAACACCAATAGGAAAAGACAAAAGGAAAAAGAAGACCACCTGAGAGAGGACATCCGCAAGACTCCAAAACCACTAGGAACTAAACACAAAGGAACCCACTACCAAGGCAAGAACCAAAGACCAAAACCCCAAGATGTTCAAACATAAGCACAAAAGAGGGGGAAAGCCACAGAAATGGGCCAAAAGGGTAGGCCAAGAGAGTTTCCCCACTTTCAGTGGGGCATGTATGAAAACTGCACAACACTCCCCTTGTATGAGAGTGAAAACTATGTATCCCATCATCACACTCAAAATCCTTGCAAACCTCTAAAATAGAGCTTCCCTTTATTTGGTAGGGGTACTCATATTCAACAAAGGAAAAACATGACTTTGTATCATCCCAACCACCACATCATGAGAATTCAATGATAGTAAGAGTGCATTAAAATCCCTTAGAATGGATATCATAATATTTGTTGTCAATATCTTGATCATCAACAAAATACTAAACATTATCAACATTAAAATCATAGCTATTGATCAAGTCAATTTGTAGTGCAATCATTCAGACCTCATCTAGCTCTTCATACTTCAATACCTCTAAAGAGCCTGATTAAGACACACCATAACTTTCATCAAAATAGGGGTCATCATCTTCATTACTATGGTAATGACCTGCCCATATATCACTAGTGAATTGGTTGCAATCATTGTATTCTGTTTCATTTTCTTCACTAGTTTCCATTATTTCTTGCTCTTCCCTAGCAGGATTAGAATCTCTATTTCTCAAAAGCATCTGATGTTGTGCATGGTTTCTCCCAATTCCTTCTGCCAATTTTATCTAGTAAACTATTTGGCCTGGAGTTTCAAGCTTTAATTCCTCTAGCAGCATACTTGTTCTTGACTAGTATATTTTAGAAAACATGTCAATGCAAATTGACTCTTTAGGCCTGACATTTTTTGGTATTTCCAATACCACATCCATAAACCTATAGAATAGGTCATGGAGAAATTCACCTTGACCTCTTCGTATATCATATAATCTTCTAGCATGAGAAACATGATCAATCCTACTTGAATCTTGTGGACATTTTACTTGGGGCTCACATGGATCAGCATACTGTGGTGATGGAGAAAGTGGGACAGCAAGATCCATATCTTCTTGGCATGATTCTTCATTGGTTGATTCACTGATTACATTTACACAAGATGTGCCAAACTGACCAGCATTAGCAGTTAAGCATCCTTTCATTATTGAATACTTGATATTGTTTTCAATATCCATAGCAATTTTATATGCTTGGAATAATGTTGTGGGCTATTGATCTCTTAATATGTAGCCCTTTTTTTTTTTCAAATGCACCTAAATATAAAACTAAACATTCAACATCATTTTGCCTTATACCTTTAGGGACCTCCCTTATGATCTTTGAAAATTTGAGATTGAAAGAAGGGACTAACTCACCCTCCTCTTTGTCGATGTCCATAAAATGTCTCCTCACCAGAGTTGGGTTTACTCTTTAACCAAAATATTTCATGGATACTAGCTTAAAAATCATACCAGGAATGTATTGAAGTAGCTGGTAGAAAAGAGAACCAGGCCCTTGCATCTCCTTTCAGAGATTGAACAAAAACCTTTATGACAACATCTTCAAAATTTAATTCATAGTCTACCATGATATCAATAAACTCTTCCAAATGCCTTCTTGTTGACTTAACCTTTTTACCACTAAACTTAGGTATCTTTTCTCTAATTTTAGGTGGTATCTCATTTGAATAATTATGAATATTACTAAAATCTATAGCACTGTATCTCTCAGTACTAAAATTTCCCTGATATGACAAAGGATGTATATTATGCACCATTGCACTCATATCTATATTGGGGTATATAAATTGATAAGGCAATATCACCTTGGCTTTGTAAGCCTTACGAGAGTTTGTTAAAGAGAAGTTCAAACTCTCTTTGTACCTAAGCTCTCAAAACTTTACAACACAATTTTCTATTCATTTTTCCTAGGATTTTAAACATAACATGCTTCTTTATTATAACTTATGAGTTTCAAATTACATTGTAGAAACATGCAACACTCAACTAGAATTTCCCTCTATTTGTGCTTCTTCACTTTATTGGGAACTGTATACACCTAGAAATGGTTTAGAGAATCTAATTAATTAAATATGAATTATTTGATTAATTACCCTCAATTACTCTACTGTTAAATAAAAAGAAATATTTATTTATATAGTTCATCATAAATCCTTTAATCTATGTTCTATTATTTTTTTCTTAGTTAAATAATTGAATTTCACTTTGTTTTAATTAATTATCATAGTTAAATTCATCTACTTAATAAATAAATAGAAATATTTATTTATATAGTTCACATTTAATTCTTCTAAATTCTTCTATTATTCCATCTTAAATTAAATAAAAAAAATTAATACTTTGTTTTATTTAGTTATGAAATTATTCTATTTTAAATCACATCATTCTATCTTAATTAAATAAATAGGTTCACATACTTTTTTTTATTTAATTGTTCATTTCTTCCGTATTTAATTTAATAAATAGACTTCTATAGTTTGTTTCATTAAATTTTATTGTATTTCTTCCTAAATTTGAATAAATCCAAAATATTCAAATCCTATAGTTCATCATATCTCACCAATAAAATTAGATATTTCATGTCTAAATTAATTCAATTGGCATTCACGAGAAAGCTTTGGAGACAAACTTGCAAGCAATCCTCTTCAATCTCCTTCCTCTGATTTTTCCTATAATTTGGCCTAATGTTTTCATGGGGAGGAACCATTCGCATGATTAGCTCAAGCTTCTCCATCTCTCACCATTCAATCCTCCAAATTGAATCCAAGCCCTCATTGTGTTTCCCATGTGCAACTGTGTTGTCATAAATCTATAAATACAACCTTTCTCCATAGGAAATGGATCCCAACTTTGTGCAAACTTACTTTGCAGGAATAGAAATCAAGCATCATAGCATCATAGCATCATAGCATTAGTATAACTCATATCACAGCTACATCTTAGTTTTACTATAGCTTTCATTTATCAATTTTCATGTCATAATAGATTACAGTAGCTTCATATCATCTAGAAATCATTATCAATCATTGCATCTAGTATTATTCAATTCTCTAGATTGGCATTTTAACAGTCATGGTGCTTACCAAATCGAAGATCCCTTTGTGATTTGATAAATCTTTTGAGATAGGAAACAGTGAGACGCTTTCATGTGTTTTGTGCTTTAAATTAGTTAATTGTTGTTAAATATTGATATAATGTTTTATTGAGAAGTGTTTTTAGTTGTTTTACTTATTTGCTTATTCACACTTACAATTTGGCACCCACTATGGGGCCTAACCCCATATTTCACAAAAAAAAACTAAAAAGTGTCATATAGGATTCTGGCATGTTCATTTTAGTGTGATCGAGAGATTTTTTGGCACTTTTGACAAAAACTCTAGAGCTTTCAAAGAAAACTATAGCACTTTAGAGGTTTATTTTAGCACTTCGATAAAAACTATAGCACGTCTAAAGAACTGTTCAACACTTCTAAGGAGAAAACTATAACACTTTCCACATTCTATTGTAGTGCATCTACTGGATTTTCCCAACATAATTGGCCACTATTCTTGAATTTTTAATAGCACTTCGGTTGAATTATATGGTGCTTTTGCCAAGTTTTGTATCACTTTTGATGAAAACTATAACACATTTGATCTAAACTATAGTGCTTCTACTCTTTGTTTTAGTGCTTATGTAATTTCTTATCTGGATCTAATGCAACCATGGCTAGAATTTAATTTTGATGCATTTGAACTAAAAATAATCAATCCTAGGGTAGTCACTTGGTTTAAAATATATCAATCCAAGGATAGTCATCACATATTTTTTTGTATCAATTAAAATCAACATCATGATTTTGTTAAGCAACATCCTTTTGGCCTTGTTGTTGGACCAAAAGATCGACCTGTGAATGCCTGATACAAGCATCAGTTAAGATCCATGGGAGGTGGTTGAACCATGTTGTGAACTTGAAGGGAGATGTTGGTGGTTAGTCCAAAAATCCCCCCTTAGTGTCACCCAAGGGGTTCGAACCCATGACTGGATCTGATACCAATTGTTAGCCTTGTCATTACACCAAAAGATCAACTTGTCAATGCCCGATACAAGTGTCAGTTAAGATCCATGGGAGGCAGTTAAACCATATCATGAACCTGAAGGGATATGCTGGCGGTTAGTCCAACACATCTTCACCTATAATAGTACATCATCTTTTTGGGCTTAAAAATTGAACATTGATTACTATGCTTGTGTGGTGAATAGGCTTATGCTCTCCCCTTAACTGAGTGATCAAAATGCTAGACTCATCCTTTATTTCCATGCAATTTATGCTTTTTTAAAATCCTTTAGAAGGTGTTCCATAGTGGGAAAAAGTACTCACCCTATGGGAACGACCTAAGTGGGAATGCCAAAAGCAAAGGATTCCAACCCACTCTAATCAAAAGTTATTTGTTGATGAAAGTCCAAATTGGCGGTAGTGTGCAAGATAACCATCCCTAAATCCTTTGTTCTAAAGGTTGGGAGGTCTCCTAAGTTTTTTTATCATTTTTTGCACAACACGAAAACCCTATCTATGAACCATAGTGTAGAATATAGCTCAGTCAATAACCAAACATTGTAATACTCATAGTGTAAGGGGAGGGAAGAATCTTCCCCCAATACACTCACCATATAATTTCCAAGGACCATTTTCTCAAGGGATTGAGAAATATAACCTTGAGTATGCACCTAGAAAAGACAAAAACATAGGTGCCCTCTAGGGGGTGACATGACTCTGTGTGTCAACGCAATTTTAAGATGTGGGTTGTTGAGTATAATGATGAACTTTTTGACCTTAAGAGTGATTATGTCTGAAGTGTATTTTTCTTAAAAAAACTACTAAAAATAGGATAATGCATGGTTCTTGGAACATACACTATCTGTTTAGATTCTAGACTTAAAAACAACTATTCTAAAATTGCTTGCCATGTTCTCAAATCATTAAACTTAGATAAAGATCATCCAAAAAGAACAAAAAAGAGTCAAACATAACCAAATGGTGAAATTTATGATTAGGGATTGGAAATCCATAACGTTTGTCAAGAAATTCCTCACGAAAAGAGTCAAACAACCAAAGAAAGAAATTAGTTACAAGAAACTCTTATATAGAAGATGATTTTAATATCAAATTAGGAAAGTCTTACTTCACCATAGAACCTTCATCCATAGGTTTCATGATTTTTCCATAGGATATACTGATGATTATGCTTTAGAACCTTTGTATTCATGAGCCTATTTCCAAAGAAGAGCCCTATCACAGAAACATAATCATAGTCGATCTATTCACCCATCTTCCATCCTGCAACCAATGATAGAATATTCCAACAGGCCTGATCAATTCTTACAATAGAGAAAACTTTTAAACCTTAGGTTTGTCATCCAAAATAAAAAAAAAACTAGCGGAGGTATCCTATCAAAGTATCAAAAATTCTGAAAAAACAATCTCTTCATGGGAAGGAAAATTAGACAACACTATTGAAACCCAATGTAGCACTTGCACACTCTATTTTAGGGCCTTTGCGGTTTTTTTTAACACTTTTGTATCCAAAGTAGCGCTTGCACACTCTGTTTTAGTACTTCTACAATCTATTTTAGCGCTTTGGTATCCAAAGTAGCACTTGTACACTCTATTTTAGCACTTGTCTGGTCTAGTTTAGCACTTCTGAATCCATAATAGTACCTTTGCAGCCTATTATAGCACTTACATGGTCTATTTTAGCACTTCTACATCTAAAAATAGTGCCTTTGCAGTATGTTTTAGCACTTTTGCACTATGTTTTAGTGCTTCCAAAGAGCAGAAAAACAAAGAGCTTCCAAACACATCTGTGAGAATTTTTGACATCTAAAACTCATATTTTTTATCAGACAAAAACATCTTCTCGGTCCAAATAGTGTCTTAAAATAGAAACGAATAGGTTCTTACAGGTTAAAATTATTTTCAGCTTGAAACCAGATATTGCAAACTATGAAGTGTCCACAAATCAAACCAAAATCTTGGTTATCAGGTTAATTTTATTCATCGGGATATTATCATCCTACCATCACAAAATAAAACACAACAATCAAATTTTTATTAACCTAGTCTCATCAATAGGATATATCATCCTATTTTACTTTGTTAAAATCCTTTTGACACTCATCCAAACATAGAAGATCAAAGTTTATAAAAAAAAAAACACTTGTATGCCAATCTTGACAAGGTTACAAAGACAGAGACTCATAGAAAAAAAAATGAAACATCAAACACCATGGTTGAAGAAAATCCTTGGAATAGATTACACCAAAATGACAAGAAAAAAATTACTGCAAGACATTCAAATGGCATAGCAGGATCAAAACTTCCATAAATTTATCAAAAATATCTTAGAACAAGATATGGAGAAATACCTCTTAATGCTAGCTGAATTAGGTGCAAAACTTCCAAAATATTTTGATGTAAATCTATTAAAAGAAACACCTAGAGAAAATGGGTCTGAAACACCACAACCCACACATAACATAGATCAAGTTGTTGTCATAACACATCTAATGAAAAACTTACAACAAAAACTTCAAGACATGCAAAAGGGAACCATGAAAAGGTACTCATTACAAGACATTTTTCCTTATCCTAGCATCATAGCATCAGTAGAATTCATATCACAACTGCATCTTAGTTTTACTGTAGCTTTCATTTATCAATTTTCATGTCAAAGTAGATTACAGTAGCTTCATATCATCTATAAATCATTATCAATCATTAAATAATTGCATCTAGTATTATTCCATTCTCTAGATTGGCATTTTAACAGTCATAATGCCTACCAATTTTGAGAGCCCTCTATGATTTAATAAATATTTGGAGATAGGAAACAATGAGATGCTTTCAAGTTTTATGTGCCTTCAATTAGTTAATTGTTGTTAAATCTTGATATAATGTTTCATTAGAAAGTGTTTTTAGTTTTTTTACTTATTTACTTATACACACTTACATGAGCCAATTACATTTCTATTCTTCAAAACTTCTCATAAAATAGTTGTTGAATCATGAAATATGTCTATGAGAATACCTAGAAATAGTAGCATCTTTTGAATTCTTTTGTGACTGTAACCTTGCAAATCCTGAATTTCTATATGTTCTTCATCAGTTTCTCAATCCAGAGTCACCACCTCCTTCATAGAGGACTGAACTTCAAATAAATATGAAGTTATTTCAAAATTAAATCTCATTGTGGGTTGTCTTTACCAACAGATTCATTCATAAATTCTTTGAAATTTTCTACAACCAAAATCTTTCCAAGTTCAAAAACCTTTCAATATCTAAAAAAAATATTTAGATCCACCAAATGCTTGAATCTTTGATACTACAATCTACACCTAGGATTCTTTCTTTTTATAAATTTCTCATATTTATTCCCAATGGAGTTGCCATTTTTGTTGGTATTCTTTCCAATTGAGCTTTGGATCCCTCTAAGAGGTATCCAACCTCTCTATTCAAGTATCACTAAAAGTTAATGGCCAACATGATGGGTAAAGATTCTCAGGAAGCTAGCCCTACTCTTTAGGCTATGTGGGACAAAGGAGGGTGTCCCTTATTGTGTTCATTTTATTTTCAAAACCTCAAGAACACTTCAAAACACAAATTTTTTCCTACTAATTACAAACATACATTATTTATCAAAGGTTTTTCTGACCTTTACACAAATAACTATCTAGTTGCTAGGAACACTATTGTTTTAGAGACTTATATATTAGAACAGATAAAATTTGGATTAAGTAATGTTCTAACTTTGAATCCATAACTAGTTATTTCTAATTTATTAGATTACAAGAATTCCTCACACATAAGCTAGTGCCTCATTAAATTGGGTAGGAGTCAAGCATGAAATACTCTATCATAACAAAACATTTAACCCTAAAATGAATGGACCATTTCCATAATTTCTTACATCACAAAAACTCATAGTACTTAAGGTATTACTACTTACCAAATCCTTAGAAAATTCTCACAGACCTATGACTCTCTTCAAATTATTTAATCAACTGTTTGAGTTAAAACAAGAAATGAAATCATACATTCAATTGAACCATTGAAGATAAATGAAATGATACTTTGTTATTTTCATTTAAAGCCTGTGAATATTGTACACAAGAGAGCGCATACTTTAATTTTATAGATTTATTTCAATATCAATAATTTTAATAAGACTATTTAAGACTATTTCATACATAACCCATACCCAAGACAATTAACTAGCAGACTCATCATGAATTTTGCATCATATTCATTCACTATATCCTACCTAGAATTTTCTAGATTCCAAAATTTGACCCCTATAATGAGCCTTGAAATCTCTTTTATAGCATAAGAGAGCAACAAGCATCAAGATCAGTATAGTTAAATTTAATCAAAATTTCATTTCAAAATTGAATTTCATCTGCATTCAAAAATCCCTAGATGGTTATGTGCAATCATTTACCAAATAGGGGAATCAAAAATTTGTAAGAACCCACATAACCAGTCGGTGTCACCACACTAGTTGCAAAATTTTGTTAAGGCCTTATTGTCCATATGCATTTGAACCCAAAAACTTACCAATGCCATCATTGCAACAAAACTATAAGACCATCATCATCACCCAGAGACCAAACTAGCACCTGGGCCACGATACTTGTGCCTACTTCATGTTTTTTCCATAGTAGGATACGAAAAACCCACTCCTTCATCCTTACTAGCACACTCCTCAGCACCACAACTAGCAACCTCATATGGTGTCATCACAAAAATCAAAGAAACCATGAGGACCTATTCATTCACACTAGCCATCTCGATTAGAGCCTTTAGGAATTGGATGTAATGAGAGTCGGTCTCTCTGAGACTATCATTGGAGCTATCAGAGATGTTAATGGGAAAATTCTGCCTCTCCAGAGAGACCCGACCATATCACAGCTTGGCCTTCAATCTTTGCTCAAACTCCATAGACCTCTTCTCCTTTCCATGTGCCACCTCCTCTAAAATTTCACCTCGACCTTTCAACTGAGAGCTGCAACTAGTAACTACTGGGACGGGCATTGTGCATTCCATCTTTGGGTTGGGAGAGTCTAGGAGATTACTCTACTCATATAATGGTACATCATCCTGCAACCTTCAAACATTTACCCTGGCAGACCAACACATAGATGATGGAGAGGCAGTCAACCTAATCATCTTGCACCAATACTCGAGACCTTCACAAGAGAAATCACAAGCCATAGAAAATTTTAGACTCCTAATTTTTGTCACAAAAATGATGAGCCTTCATCCATATTTATGAGAAAATTGATGATGTCAATCATCAACTCTCCAAGAGTAGCACGAGCGAGTGATTGATTATTCATTGGCATCTATTTCATCACTGTTAATTCCTAGGTACATGGAAATTGGCGTACCATTCTTCATAATTGTCAGGAACTGGTTCTTCACATGCATGGAGATCAAGTTGATATCCTATGAAGAGAAATATGCCATTAATGCTCACCATTTGCAACATCAAAATGGCCATTACATGGCCAATTCTATTCTTTGAATGTGATCCATTGATCAATCACTAAGATGGCCCTTTGGATGACTTAGACTGAGTCAAAGATGTTCAAAAATTCCATGTGGTCGCATGGAAATTCCATCGACTAATGGTCTCTTCCCTAGCTAGATGAAATGTCAATCAGGTGCGGCCCCCATCCAGCTCTTTTATGATGCCAATAGAGTCCACGTGTTGCCATCGCATAGACATGAATGACATTAGGTAACTTTATTTAATACTTTGCATGACATGCATGCTATGGCTCATATTAAGACAAGACAGTACATTAGATTTGTTGATCTATCACTGGCAGAGTCCATGTTGATAGTGGGGATTGGGTCCCACTTGAATTGGAGGATGCATGGTGAAATCATGCACACCGTGCACCCCGGCCAAAATACATTCTTTTAATGTTGTGTGGTTTGCATGCAAGGCTTGGATTTTAATTGATAAATCTGATGGCTCAGATTTTTTGCATGTGCATACATCATTTGTTATAAAGAAGGGGCCATGAGCTAGGTAACTAGAGATGACCCCTCAAAATAGATTAAAGATTTAAGAAATAAGTTTTTAAAAGGAAAAATATTTTGAGCCAACCATGAAATATTTAAAAATCTAACAAACACCAGATGACTGGCGAGCTTCAATAGAGGTGTTGGTAATGACAATGGGAAAGATGACATAAGTTGTAACTAGGAAAACTGGCAACCTAATATAGGGGGTGAATGTAGAAACATAATGCAATCGTTTAATGCTTTAGAAAATTTGGATAAGGGTATGAGACCACAAAACAATAGCATAAAACCATCCAACACAAGAGTGAAAGATTACTAAAATTTTCATGGAAATAGCCAAAAATGGTCAATTTTTTAAGGTTCTATTAGGAGATACCTGAGATAGAGGGAGAGAGATAGGGAGAGAGGTAGAGGGAGTGAGTGAGAGAGGCAAAGAAAAACCTAATAGAGGGAGAGTAGGTAGGAGGGAAATCCTTCAGAGAGAGATGGAGGGAGAGGGGTGGGAAGGAGAGACTTGAGAGAGAGGGAGAGGGAATGAGTGCGAGGGAGATAGAGGGTGAGAGAGAAAGGGACCTAAGAGAGAGAGGGAGAGGTGGTGGGAGGGAGAAACTTGAGAGAGAAGTAGAGGGGGTAAGAGGGAGATACTTGAGAGAGAGAGGGAGAGGGGGTAGGAGGGAGTGAACTAAGAGAGAGGGAGACAAACAAAGTGGGAGAGAGATAGATGGAGTGAGAGAGAGGGAGAGGGTTGGGAGGAAAATAGAGATAGATAGAGATACATGAGAGAGGGAGAGGGTAGGAGGATAGTATTGAGAGAGAGAGAGGGGAGGGGTGGGAGGGAGAGATCTAAGAGAGAGGGAGAGAGAGTGGGAGAGCAATAGAGGGAGTGAGAGAGAGGGAGTGGGAGAGATGAGTGTGTGTGAGAGAGAGAGACAAAGAGGTGGGGGGGGAGATACCTAAGAGAGATTGAGAGATAGAAAGGGAGAGAGATAGAGTGAGCGAGTGAGTGAGAGGCAATGGGAGAGAGATAGAGGGAGTGAGTGAGAGACCTAGGAGAGGGATAGGGGGTAGGAGGGAGAGACTTGAGAGAAAGAAAAAGACAAAGATAATGACCTAAGAGAGGGAGATGGATTGAGAGAGACAAATAGACCAGAGGGGGAGAGAGAGGGAGAGTGAGAAAGGGGTTGGAGTGAGGTATATTTATCTAGGTAGGGTGGGAAGGAATGAGCCCTAAGAGAGGGGATTGGTGTGAGAGAGAGTAGTATGGGTAGCATGGGATGGAGTGAGACCTGAGAGAGAGAGATACCTAAGATAGATAGAGAGTTATCTAGTTATGGTAACAACGTAGACATCGTATTAAATGTAAAACCTCAACTATCCATCTATGATCATAAACTGTGCACTCTAAGCACTATCATAGTTGTCGACCAAAGAGAGGGGAAAGTAATATTTTGTTAAAAGAAGGTCATTTGGCAAGTGCTAAATATGGTACTCACCAAATGACACATCACATTTGGTGCATGAACAATTTGGCACTCACCAAATATGATGTGCCATTTTGTGAGTGCTAAATTTGGCACTCGCTAAATCACCTGCTTTGAATGTGTTAATTGACAATATTTTCCAAATTTCCTCATATTTTCATTTGTGCTCATCATTATGTTTGAATGTCCTTCAATGCAAGTTTATAAAAGAACTATGATGGCATTAAACTCTCTCTTAGCTATCTAAATATATAGTTCTTTTTTCATTTTTATTCAGTTAAGGTTTTGATCCATCGCTTCTATTGTAAATGCCTCCGTTTTTTGTCAAAAACCAACATGTGCTAGTTTTAGGATAGATTTTTACTCATTCATCTAAACATGAAACAAACTAATTTTTTTAAAACTACACTCCATTGTACATATGATTAAAAAATCATTTATTTGTTTGTTTTCAAAAATATTAGGGGGGAGCAAGCTCAAATTTTAGCTTTTCAGGATGTACCCACTTTCAAAATTCATAAAATATTATATATTCATTAAAAAAATTATCTAAAAGAATGAGGATAAACTTCATGGTATTAGCTAATTTCTCACTATTGGGATTTTGGAAAATTCTAAAAAAAATGTTAATAAAAAATGGGGAAGCCCTCATGTGCTATGTTGTTTTTTTCTTATAAAAGCAAGACTTGTTTTCGGCCCCCCCTTTTTGAGACCCTTAATCTTCATTAATTTTAAAATGAATTAGTAGCTTAGAAACTAGACTCAGAGAACTTCAACTTTTTTTCTTACTGCATCTTTAAACTTTGATCCTAACTTGTTGGAAACATGTGCCTCAATCTTGCTAACATGAACCTCCTATAAGAGAAAATTGGTGAGAAACCTGAGATATCTTGTCAATGAGTTGTTTAGTCCTGAAGGTTTGAATTGTTCAGATCGGTGTGACATGTGATTGGTCTTGCTGAAGAAAACTATCAGAGTGAATTGAACTACCGACATGAGTTCCCTATTTCATATCGATGGTAGTTATTTGGCCGATGAGGTTCATTGGTGAGGCTCTTGCCAATCTAAGGAATGTATGCGAAGTAGCCTAGATGATTTTTAGTATGACTCTCACTGATGTTCAGATTGAGGTGACATTGGTCATTAGGATGACCTGTGAATGTCACTCTGGTTCTTTGGTCTAGCTGAAGAGTTCTATCAGGAAGACTCCTGCCGAAGTGAACTACGTTGGGATGACATTGGTCTTCGGGTAGACATACAAAATTTGAGCCAATTGTGTTATTCTGGCTTAAAGGTTTTATCAGTGTGCATATTTCCGATGAATAAATGTTTAGGCAGACACGAGACTTTAGAATGCATCTTATCGACAATAGATCTTTGGCCTATGTGATTTGTTCGGTTTGTGTCTCGTCAATGGTGCTTGGTCGGTGTTACATGGTCCATCGGGATGAGCTCTCTGGATTGGTCTAATGGTGTTGGTCATCGTAATGTACTTCGTCAGTATGAATCTTCCTGATGAGTAGGTGGTCGGGCTAACTTTGGTCTTCAGTTAGACCTGGGAAGTTTGGACCAACAATAAAAGTTCAGTCAATGGGATATGGTCGGTGTAAGTCATTCTGATGGTTCTTCTTCAGTATGAGGCATGAATTTGGCCTAGCTTTGAGATCCTCATTTGATGGTTAAATTTTGACTGATGGATTGGGATCAGTGTGAGTCTTGCTGACAAAAGGTTCTGAACTACAGTGAGCTAAAGGTTATTGGGATGACTTCGGATCTTGGTGGAACTTTTTGATTCTTGTTTGATAGTGTTGTTCTTGCTGATGGTCTATTCCAATTGGTCTTCGGTGTGAGTCTTGGCAAAGTTCATGGTCATGATGGTTCTCTTGGGACATTAGGGAAACATGATTTTTTGGTTAAACTTTCTAGTTTGTCACTGATAGTGTCTAACATGCCGATGGATGAGATTAATGAACGAAGGTTGACCATTGAAGACTATTGAGTTGTATGATGTAGTGGTGACTTTCTCACTTCACATCATTGTTGTGAATCAAATGGAGCAGTTGCCTCTTTGATATGGAAACTATTGTTTGACAGTTGGACTGTAGGGAAACTAAACAAACCATGTGTATAGGAAATGAATAGATCAATGGATCAGGGGAAAAAATAGTCTTTGAATTGTATGTTGTACTTAACATTGTAACATGGAGAATTCTAGTGTAAGATAGAACAAAGAAAAATGTGAACCTGAGATTCTATGAGTCTGTGTTGGCTAAGAGGCTGGCTGAGTGAGTGGGCTAGTGAGATGGAATGAATCTACATTGTATGTTGTGTGAGGAAATTGTAACAATGCGAGGATTATGAACAATGTTCTCTATATTCTTCAGATGGACAATATGTAAACTCTAGAAGAGCATAGCTCTAAGATTGTATTGTAACTGTTGTTGTTGTTGATTAATACAATTGAGTTGAGTGTTTTTGGATGGTGGGGTTTTTTACCTGAAACGATTTTCCCCACGTAAATATGTGTTCATTTATTCATCTTCCATGTTGTTTGATTCTGCAATTTGAATATGTGCATAGTGTTGAATTTGGTAAAATCTGCATGTTCTTTTCCCAGAAGGGTCAATGTAGGAAATCAACTATGCCAGTTTCCACTTTATGGCATATTAGTTGTCTTTGAGGAAATTTAAAAAAATTAAAATCATCTGAGGAATTGTTGTTATTAGATATTTCTTTCTGAGATGACCTAATTTTCTTAACATAACTATCTTCATTTTCTCGTGCAAATCAATTTTTGTTGATTTCAAAAAAAGTGGTGTCTTAAGAGCTAAAATTGTGTCATAGATCCATACACTTACCCTTATTGGAGACAAGACAAAAGGTGTGTTAACTAGAATAAATTTTTTTATTGAAGTAAATTTGTGCTTATTCTTTGAGATTGAGCTGAAGTTAGTAATTGAAACCTGTAAGGATGAACATTGGAAGGAATAAGTGAAAGAAGAACTTTTACAGATTGAGAAGAATTAAACTTGGGAATTGGTCCCAGGACCACTAGACAAAAATATCATTGGATCAAAATGGGTATTCAAAAACAAGCTAAATGAGAATGGTAAAGTTGTTAGAAACAAAGCAAGGCTTGTGTGAAAAGGCTACTTGCAAGTAGAAGGTATAGATTTTCAAAAGACTGTTTCCCTCATAGCAAGAATGGAAGCTATAAGGATGTTCTTGGAATTGGCTTCTTATAAATATTTTAAAGTCTATCAGATTGATGTCAGTCAACATTTTTGAATGGTGAACTAGAAGAAGAGGTGTACATGGAACAACTAGAAGGATTTCAGTTAACAAATTAACCGTATACGGTGTACAAATTGAAGAAATCTCTATATGGATTGAAACAAGCTCCTAGATCTTGGTATACAAGGCTAGATAAGTACTTGAGTCAACAAGTATTTAACAAAGGTACAAAAGACAATAATTTATATTTCAAAGCTGAAAATGAAAATACCCTATTGTTGTTGTATATGTTGATGACATTATCTTTGGAGGGAATGAAAAATGTACAAGATGTTTGCAAAATAAATGTAGAAAGAATTTGAAATTTCTATGTTTGGTGAGATGAATTTCTTTCTTAGGCTATAGATTAATCAATCAAAGGAAGGAATTTTCATTTCATGATCTATGTATGTGAATGATATGTTGAAAATATTTGGGATGGATGGTTCCAAACTGGTAAGTACCCCTATGGTGACTGAATGTAAGTTGGATAAATATAATGATTCCCCTAAGACTGATCAAAAGCAAGTATAGATCTATGATTGGTGAACTGCTTTATTTGACTGCTACTAGACCGGATATTATGCATGTAGTTTTATTGTGGCTAGATTTCAAAAAGATCCAAAGGAAACAAATGTTACTGCAGTTAAAAGGATATTCAAATATTTGATTGGCACTTTGGGTTATGGGTTATGGTATCCCAGGGATACTAATTTTACCCTTAGTGCTTATACAAATATAGATTGGGCTAGAATTATAGATGAAAAAAAGAGTGCTAGTGGTGGTGCATTCTTTCTTGGATGTAGATTAGTGGCATGGTTGAGTAAGAAGAAAGATTCGGTCTCTTTGTCTACTTTTGAAGCTATGTATATTGTTGTTGCATCTTATTGTACACAAGTTTTATGGATGAAACCGAAATTGAAAGATATCACAGTGTTGTATGATGATCCTATTTATATCTTCTATGATAATACAAGCGCAATTAAAAATTTGAAGAATCCTATAATGCACTCAAGAACAAAGAATATATCTATCAGGTATCATTTCTTGAGAGAGGACATGGAGAATGAATTCAAGCTCGAGTATGTTTCAACAATATATCAAATTATAGATATATTTACAAAGGCTCTTCCTAAAGATACTTTTGAGTGTCTCTAGGATAAGCTAGGGGTTATTGCCCCTCGTTTTAAAAACTAAGATACATTTGGAGATGCATCAATCTAGTGGACTCATGGTTCTATATTTTTGGATTGATGATTTTAGTTGCTACCTCTCAGGGGGAGCAAATAATTTTTAAAGTTTTGGCATTATGAGTATTCTGCTTTCATGTCAAAGGAATTTTCAATGAACATATATTTTTTCCTTTACCATTGATGTCAAAGGGGGAGAGAAAGAGAATGTGAAAAGGAGAGAAAGAGCATGTGAAGAAGAGGGAGAAAGTATGTGATGAGGAAGATGATCCTCTAAGGGGAGAAGCAAAAGAAAAATCTTGAGAAGTATTTTCAAAGTTGGTATGTTTCTTTGATGGTTTTTCACATCATGTGCTGCCATCAATGAAAAATAGGGAGATTATTGCAAGAATGGAAAGAGGAATGAAAGTGTTGTCATTGATGTCAACTAGCTAGCTAGTTATCTACTATTTTTTTTTTGTCTATATATGTTGAGGATATTGAGAAAATTGTATAAAAATAATATTGCAGGTTATTAGTTGTTGAGGATGTTGGTCCACTAATTGTGAAATATGTTTTCTATGTTGTAGCTGAAGTATGGAAGAATTGTTGTTGGTTTGGATTTCTCTTTATGGTTCAAGATTTTTGTTGTCCTAGTTCTATTGAAGATGGTTTTGGTATTTTTAAGCATCGAGCTAAATTGATCTATGTGTTTTACATTGGCTTGGTTTATCGTGTATCAAGCACTACATTAAAAGTTTTTGAAGCATGTTGGTTCTATTATGGGTCCTAGTGAAGCATTTGTTTGGGTCACCTTCATTATAATTCAATCCTAGGATGTTTGACACTAACCTAATTTGAATTTGAAGTTGGATGGCTGACATTGTATCTTTTCAAAGTTGGAGATGGTATACATATAGAATACACTAGCAATGAAAAGTTTACATAAGAAAAGAAGGAAGATAAGTGAAATAGCATATGTGAATTTTATTCTATTCTAAGAGTGTGTGAGTTGTGTGTGTGATTGATCAGTGCAAAGCTTAACATTGAGTTTCCAAATGTAATGAGCAAAAGGTGAATTTTATTATTCATGCAAGTGGATCAGTGATTGTGGTCGAATCCTTTATTGCATTGGGATTGTTTTCTCTATCTAACAAGTCTTCTTTTTATTCTTTGTATCTCTATGGAAGTGATTCATCCAAGTTGTAGCCCTATTAATAGTGATTCCAAACAACAAGTCCTTATTTCGGGTAGTGAGCCTTATTCTAGGAAGTGAGCCTTTTTGTAATTGATTTTGATTTTATCTATAGTGTGAGTTAATCCTCACCATGGTTCTTCCCTCATCGGGTTTTCCATATAAATATGATGCTATTATATTTGTGCATTGGCATTTGATGGTTAATCACTTTATTAGTTTATGTGTTAGTTCTGATAAATTAATTTAAGGTTTAAATCTATGACAAATGATTCACCCCCTTCTTAGTTGTCCTATCCAACAAAAAGATTAATGTAGGTTGGAATGTTGTTGTAGGTTGTGTACTAGTATATGTAGGGATGGAAATTGCTATTGTGGAGGATGATATTGGAATTACACCTTGGCTTTGATCAAACCCCAAATCTTGAGTGGAAGTGATAATGGTAGGGATGGTGTTGGTAATGTTAAGTGTAACATAGAATTAAAATCTGGATTAGGATATCTGCATACTAGAATAAATGATAATCTTAATCTAACCAATATTAATCTAAATCAAAAAATAAAGAATGAGGAAATAAACATAATAACCTAAACAAATTAATGGAAATCTCTCACCAAATATGCGTTCACTCCTTCGAATTATCTTGATTTCTTTTCTCGATTTTGCCTTTTTAGTATTCTTGCCCTCAAATTTTTGTGTTTGAATGCAAGCATAACTTTGTCAAATGTCTAAGAAAAATATCGAAGATAAGTTTCTTCTCAAAAGTGTATGATTTTAGGAGGAGGAATAATGATTATGACAGGCCATTTTATAGAATTTGGGTTTTCGAACAATCGGACCAGATTGAAAGAGAGATCGATGGACGAGATTGATGAATTCCATGCGATGTGAGTTATGTGTTAGATAGAACGTGAGTTAGAACATGAGTTCAAGATCTTAATCTTCAGTTAAGAGTCTTCGAAAATAGAAAGAACAAGACTTTGAATGTCAAAGACAAAGTTAGAAGTCTAAGAATAAGGCATTCGAATGCAAACATGAGTTAATAAATTAGATAAAGATATTTAATTAATAAAACAAATAATGCATATGAGTTGGAACTAGTTAACCGACTAGTTTTCACAAAGAGTCCTCTCACAGAGATAATCAAATGTTGAATCCAGAGATAACTGGAGAACTAAAAATAGATCTTGAGTCAGAAGGTGAGTGAATGATTAGTCAAATGATTGATAGAAGAATGTGACATAAATAATTAAATATGAATTAAATGTTAATTTAATTCAAAATTCGAAAGTGAGAGATTTAATTAAATTAAATAAAGATATTTATTTAATTTGACTATTGTAAAGGTGGAATTGAATAAATTAAACAATAAATATTTAGTTATAGATAAAGGGGGTTAGATGAATAATTAAATAAAGATATTTAGTTATAGTTGACATATGACAAAGGGGTAATTAAATAATAAATTATTTAATTGATAAGGAAGAATTAATTAATTAGGGACATAATTAAATAATTATGATTTATTTAATTAATCAATTTGATTAAAGGTTATTAATGAATTAATTAAAAAGGGGTATTTAATTAATAGAGAAAATATGTGTTAGAAAGGGTAATTAAATAATTAACATTATTTAATCATGACCATGGATAATAGAAAATTATGTCGAAAGTGGTGTTCGTAGGCCTAGACCAATTTGTGATGTCTACAGTTTGCCCCTCTTTGATACAATGTTTTTTCAACATTGTGTCAAAGAAAATATGCCTCGATCGTGCCCGAACATGAAACAGGTTAGGTATGCCCCCTCAAGAAAATTGACAATTTTTGAAATATTTCAAAAAAATCAGGAAATATTCCTGATAAGTCAATTGGATGGTCAGAAATACTATGGAGTTGACCAAATTGATATTGGAGTTGATATGGACATGCACGGGTCATTTGAAGTTAAAAGGCTAAGCAGCCAATAGAGAAGGGCTAAAGAAATACCACACAAATGTTCCTATATATAGAAATTAGGTTGAAAACAAATTCATTTGCACCTGAAGGAGTTTGGAAAACTAAGAATTTGATTTGTCCAGCTGACGAAAATGGCACCCATTCCCTATGTTGTGCATTGAGACTATCAGATCCGAACATTCAGGAGGCCAGCCAACACAAGACCACCGGTATGTACCCAAAAATGATCTTTGGAAATTTAGTTTTGCACATGTTTTTAGGTGTTAAAAAGTAAATTATCAAATGCGGTTCATTGTGAATGATGCATATGCCGTCGTATTCGCCATATTTCACTATGAAACGACGCATGTGTGAAAACACATCTAGGCTAGATTAGGCATTATAGGGAATGATTGGATATGAAATATAATGCACCACATGTGTATTTACGCAATGCATTTTCACTATGAATAGATGCATGTAGCATAGTGAACCACATATGAATTAGTGAAACACATATGTAGTAGATAGGTAGGCTGTAGAAAATGCACCACATGTGGTTTATTAAACTGCATGTGCAGTATGTTGATAGGGGGTGTGGAAAATATTTGACGCATATGTAATATGCACTGCAAGTGAGGCTTCGTGCAATGCATTTGTAAAAATGCATCGCATCCATTAAAGTGAGCCGCATTTGGCTAGTAAAAGTTTTTAAGAAAAACTTGAAAATTATTGACATCGTGTTTTAAATGCAGGTTGTACTGGACCCTATATATATGCGGGAGTCACGTCTGGACACATTTGATTTGAGAGATCAGTTGATGAGTGTAGAGATACAGCTATTATGGAGACTTGGTCTACGTCACTATTTGTCGATGCCCACTGGGTGATCCCACAATAGTGGTTTACAATTTTTGGCCAAACTGGACACTAAGACTATTATTTCTAACTAAATCTTCATATTCGGGCACCTATAGCGGCTAAACCATGAGGAATTTGAAGATAATTCAAACTAGAGTCTCATCACATTTTGTCTATAGATTCTAAAAATATTTTTTTCAAAATTTTTGGAAAAATATTGCACTTCTTTTTCCATCTCCCACAAAAGCTAGTTTTTTTCAAAAAACAACATTTTAAAAAAGTGATGCTCACTGTATACAACATAATTTTTTTGTATGAAGGATAAAATTATATTTTTTTTGAGTTTAGATTTGTAACTATGATATCTAGCACTTTCATTTAGTCTCATGGTTTTTTATCATATATTTTCTCCTTAATAGAGTTTCAAAGTCAAACGAATTGCAATTCAGACATAGGTGGACTATATACAACATAACTTTTTCTGTATGTATCAAAATTAAATTTTATTTTTTTTGAGGGATCAAGGACATCAATACCCAGTAGAAAATATTTTTAATAAAATTATTTTGATAATTTTCTATTTTTCCACATGTGCAAAACAGATAGCTTGATTTTTGGTGAAAAAGCTATGTTTAATAAAACTAAAAAAACAATACATAATAAAACCAAAACATATTAAAATTATATTCATGGGATAGCTCATTTTGAGGAATACCATAATCATTCAAAATAATTTTTAAATGAATTCATTTGATACCCCAAAAAGTAAATCAAAAGTGATTTTTTATCAGCATTTTGATAGGTGTAAAGGAGACTCATTTATAGGTATGGTTTAAAACTAGCGAGGTTCTATCCAAGGGGGTTTGATCTAAGGTGGTTTGATCAAATCCTCTTCAATTGGAATCCTTAAAATGGAAATTTTAAATTCTTAAATCATTATATTTTCTAAAAATATGTGATTTCAACATAAATCAATTCTTCTCAGAAATTGTAAACCAGCTTTGTGGGATCACCCCACTATTCAGGCGAACAGGGGTATACTGATGGCATTGTGTGAGCAATGGCACTCTGAGACATTGTCCTTTCATTTACCGAAAGGGGAGGCCACTATCACATTGGAGGATGTGTATAGGATTTTGAGACTTCCGATTAGGGGAGAATGGGCTATGTATGATATCCAACACGGATTGACCGAGTTGGCAAGATTCTATAAGGTGGATGATATCAGTAGGCTCGACATCGAGCATTATGAGATCAAATGGCCAGTATTAGTAGATAGATATGATAGGACTGCATATTGTGTACTCTGATTGGAGGGATAGTTCTTCCAGATAGATGAGGTCATGGCTTTCTAGTTGGATGGGGTGCGATGTTGGTTGGTATACTAGAGAGTGAGAATAGGTATGCTTGGGGTCCATGTCTGCTTGGGATGTTATATTTTCATCTACATGACATTGCTTATAGAGATGCTCAGTCCCTTAGTTGTGGGACCACTCTGCTAATGGTGTGGGGTTGGGAGAGGATAGCTGTGTTTCATCCTCTAGTTACTATAGAGCAATAGGAGATATTCCTGTATGTGTTTCGTTATATAGGACACATTACTTAGATGCATGTGGGAGACATAGGATATTGGTGACATGCACTTGAAATTTTGGATCAGTTCATGTGGAGACCATACATGGATTGTGAGGAGTGGGCGGATGAGGATATACATTTCCCATTTTGCAGACAGACACAGCACCTTCTTGGGAGGACTATTTCTAGTGTACATATCATTAAGAGACATCTACCAGACAGGGTTTTGAGATAGTTTAGTGAGGTTCAGGATGAGCCTTGGAGTAGAGCAGAGTTTGCTCATTCATCTGGAGAGGTTCCATATTGGGGACCCATGATTCCAATAGCTACTATAGAGGTAGAGATATAGGCATTACAACTAGTAAAATGGGGATGGAGAGATGGATTAGCAGACCTAGGTATGATAGCTAGGTATGATGCATTGTGGGTAGTGCATCATCCTATTCCATATACCAATCTAGATTTACCAACACCAATGAAGAGACGAGGCATAGGACCAAGAGGACGAGGGAGAGGTGGAGGTGATAGAGTCAGTAGAGTGGGAGGGAGGGGTGATGATGGTAGAGGCGGTAGGTGTGGATAAAGAGGACAGAGAGGGGGTCGGGTAGGTGGACTTTCACCTATCCGAGAGGTAGCAGTGGAGGATGTACAAATGTTGGACATTGAAGATGGAGTGGATGTATAGGCTAGGGATGAGCATGCTGCCAATGAGGTAGTTGAAGAGGAGCATGTAGAGGTGGCTAATGGAATAGAAGATGTTGTAGAGGATGTGGACATGGATATGGCTATAAACCCTCTGGGTATTTTGGCAGGATATGGGGAGGATGATCTGGAGGATGAGGCACCGATGGAGGAGTAGGAGAGAGAGCTTCAAGATCAGATAGTGGAGGGGAGATGAGAGGATGATGCCCCTAGGGATGGAGATAGGGAGGATTTGGAGGAAAGATTGAGAGTGATGAAAACAGATTTTGATGCCATGAGGATAAGAGAGACAATGCCTACGGAGAGAGAGATAGTATCTAGGTAGAGAGAGACATTGCACTTATGGAGAGAGATCAGGCCATAGCCCAACGACAGGAGATAGAGTAGCAATTCACAGAGGTCAAACACCTTTGCAGTGGGTCTTCATCTAATGGCATGGTTCGGGAGCTAGTCAGATCAATTGAGAGAGCTACCTATTATAGCGATCTATACGAGGTAGTGGTGCCAACAGAGAGACGAGCTCCTAGATTTTTAGAGGTTCGTAGTCAGAGATCATAGAGTAGGAGTCACACAAGGTCACAGAGTATGAAGGGTATGGTAGGACCACCGAGGGTAGGTCCATATGAGAGGCCTTCCACCTCATAGAGAGAACCTTCGAGTATTTTACAAACACCTTCACCACATGATAGTAGTGGTAGTGGGACACAATGATAGTGTTCATATGTAGACATTGTATTTTGATCAGAGAGCCTGCGAGCTCATGTTTGATTTATTGATACATTATGAGATTGTACTGTGACACATTATGTTGAGCGATATATATATATATATATATGATTTTGGTGGCTTCTATATGATATGCAATTCTATCTTATGGTGATTCATTACTTCTATATGATGATGTTTCCTAGATGATGTATGTATATGTGTTATGAATGAATGCTTCTACATGTTATGAGTTATGCATTTTATGATGTCATGGATGATTTTTACTTATGATAATGGATTTAATGAATGGATATGATGTTATTTATATGTGATTTGAGATGTACATGTGTAATGTTTCTATTATGTATGATGATGAAATGCCTATGATGTAATGACTGTGAAAATATGTAATGAAGATGTTAATGGAATGTATGTAGATTATCTAATGTTTGTGCTATATCACAGGACTTTATCATTATGTTTTGAGAAGAAATGTTAGCACAAATGAATTTATAATGTTAGTAAGAAATGACAAAGGTTGTTTGATTGAAAAACACATGATCTTTGATATTTTTCCATGTACATTATGCTTTGTTTGTTATCATCATTGGGCGGGACATGGCACAAATGGATAATATACACTATGATATGAGATAGATCATAGTGTACAAAGTCATCCATCTATGAAAAATAGACAGTCGTAGACAAGGAGTGTCTTAACTCAGACTAAGGACAAGATGCCCCAGTCATGTTGTCTTAACAAACCACAGACAACAGACAAATAAAAGATGAGTCATGAGACGTCATTTCTCCTCTAAATCCTTGATAAGACATCCTTGAGGAAACTAGTAACTTGACTCAAAAACCAATGTTAAAAAGACAAGGGACAAAAAATAGCCAAAGAAAAAGAGTCCTGAGACATCCTTGAGAAAGCTAGTAACATGATCTTGCACAAATCGATAAAAAAATAAGGCAAAAACTCTCAAACAATCATCAAGTCAACATCAAACACATTGTCAAAATGATCAACTTATGTCTTTGCAAGATATGTCTTTCTTGTCAACATGCGTCATCAAATTGTCATAGCCTCATGTATCTTGTCACATCAACGTTATCAAACTCCAAAGTCTTATATGACACGTGTCTTTCTTAAACCAGGCTTTGTCATGCCTTATACAGAAGTCACTAGGTCAAAACTAGACTGAATGTCTTATGCGGTATGTGTCATTCTCTCACATTATTCTATGTCAAACATCAAACATCAAACAATCCTACAATATCAAGTTGTGCTACTACTACATAGAATTAAAATCTGGGTTAGGATATCTGCATACTAGAATAAACAATGTTAATCTTAATCTAACCAATAATTAATCTAAATCAAACAACAAAGAACGAAGAAATAACCATAATAAACTAAAAAAATTAATGGAAAGCTCTCACCGAATATGCGTTCACCCCTTCAAATTATCTTGATTACTCTTCTCCATTTTTCCTTTTCAGTATTCTTGCCCTCAAATTTCTGTGTTTGAAGGCAAGCATAACTTTGTCGAGTGTCTAAGAAAAATATCGAAGATAAGTTTCTTCTCAAAAGTGTATGATTTCGGGAGGAGGAATAATGATAATGACAAGCCATTTTATAGATTTTCTTGGTTTTAGAACGATTGGCTTAGATTGAAAGGGAGACCGATGGATGAGATTGATGAATGCCATGCGATGTGAGTTCTGTCAGATAGAACATGAGTTAGAACATGAGTCAAAAAAGACTAAAGGATAAAGACTAATTTAGAACGAGAACTTAATCTCGAGTTAAGAATCTTCGAAAATAGAAGAAGTAGACTTTGAATGTCAAAGACAAAGTTAGAAGTTGAAGAATAATGCATTCGAATGCAAACATGAGTTAATAAATTAGATAAAGATATTTAATTAATAAAAAAATAATGCATATGAGTTGGAACTAGTTAACCGACTAGTTTTCAAAAAGAGTCCTCTCGCAAAGATAATCAGATGTTGAATTGAGAGATAACTCGAGAGCTAAAAGTAGATCTTGAGTCAGAAGGTGAGTGAATGACTAGATAACTGGTTGACAGAAGAATGTGACATAAATAAATAAATATTAATTAAATATTAATTTAATTCAACATTCAAAAAATGAAAGATTTAATTAAATAAATAAAGATCATTTATTTAATTTGACTGTTGTAAAGGTGGAATTGAATAAATTAAATAATAAATATTTAATTATAGTTGAAATATGACAAAGGGGGTAACTAAATAATAAATTATTTAATTAAGAAGGAAGACTTAATTAGTTAGTGACATAATTAAAAAAATATGATTTATTTAATTAATCAAGGCCAATTTTCAGTGTCTACATCAACTATTTGTTGAAATGATGTGGGGTATAAACTATAGAAACATCATGAGGACTCTTGGATTGAGAACATCAAATGCATCAAGTGAAAACACTATTTTGAAGAATCTAATGTATGCTTATGAGAGTGTGGGTAAGACCTTACACTCAAAAGGATAGTAATGTCACCTGGCGTGTCATTACATCAACTTTGGTAAGCAGTCTAACAAAGAGAGCTCATCTCACTAAAAGGATGAGTGAAAAAATAAGAATTTCTAGAAAAATGTTATTAAGATCCCTTCAAAGGTGGGAAATAATTGAGGGCACTCATTCAAATGAATTATGGGCATTCTCAAGGAGACTACCACGAAAATATAAAAACGTTATGGAAGCATTGGGAAAACTAATTGAAGAGTATTGGAAGAATAGCACAAGGCCATCTCTAAATCAAAGGGACATGGTAAGAAGGAAAATCAGTAGTCAGAACCCTGAGCCACATCCAAAGCATTTTTTGGATATGACTCAAACCCAGTTTTTTCATAAATTTCAACATGATTATCCTCAAATTAATATTTCTTAAAGATATTTTTAAATGGTTAAACCTTTTTATGTCAAGATAAGTCACACACACACACTACTTTTTATTGTGGACTACATATTTAATTCTCTAACCATTATGATGTTTATTGTTCTATGTGTTTAGATTTGCATACTAAAAATGTTTTGCAAGATTGTGGCTTAGAAGCCCCACCAACATCATCAAAAGAGTTCTTATCAAAAACATTATGTGAAATAGTGGATGGCCAAGTATTTTATAGGAAAACATTCTTGGATGGTTCATGTGAGCATTGTGGTGGCTTGCAGTGTATGCCAGTATGTAAACATATGGAAAGCACAAATGAGGTGGGGCAAAAATTAGTAGAGTTCGAGAAGTATTAAATAGTGGCATACGTTAAAAAATATGGGTCTCAAGAAAAGAGGTGTGATTTGGTTATTGAGATGATTCCAGTGTATCAGTTTATGTCCATGTTTTGTGACAATATAATGTTTGAGTATGCAAGGCATACCCATAGAGATTGATGGTTGGACACAATTCAAGCTATGCAAGGACACATTTCTAGTTGGCAGCATAGTATCAATGGTTGACTTTGCAGAGAACTACACTCTAAAGCCACAATGTGAGGTACAGTCACAATATTACAACTCCACATAGGTTTCAATATTTGTGTGCATAGCATTCATTCATGCAAATAATAATATAGAGGACCAAAGGAAGGTATTGAGGGAGTATCACTTTTATATTAGTGATGATTGCCCACATTCTCTAGAGTTCGTGCAAGGATAATTCTAGATGTTCTACAGTGATTTAGCTTAGAAGGGCATAGCATACAATCGACATATAATATGGTCAAATAACTATGCATCATAGTTCAAGAACTCACACATGTTCTACTAGTTGAGCAGGATGCATGTCATTAGTGGTGTTCAACATATGTGGAATTTTTTTGAGGCCGGACATGGAAAGGGAGAGGATGATGGTGCAAGAGAATGCATGAAAATAGCGTTAGCATGAGAAGATTTAAAGTATAAATATAGTGCAAAGTTGACAGATGCAAGATCAATCATCGAGTGGTGCAATGCTTCAATGGGTACATGTAATTAAGGTACATCTTTAGTTCATATCTTTTTTTGGTTGATGGATGATACTAACATTGCACCATATGAGGATTTTTTCACACTAACAAGATCAAGTGAGCTACACTCTTTCCTGAGCTCAGATGCAGGTTCATGGAGTATAGATATAAAGAAGATGGTAGGATTTTTTTCTTCATGTACAATGCATGCTTGGAATGATTGTGAGTTAAGGGAGTGGGTTGATAGATGGTTGACAAGTTATCTTAGCACACTTTACACTTATCACCCTCCAATGACATTGGAACTAACACATATGGAATCATCAATCAAATTTGACCAAATATCAGATCTAGTTCAACAAGGTAATATATATCTACTTTCTTAGTTTTTGAAATTCCTATTGTTATCTTAATTTTCCTTATATTTGTAATTTTTTGACTGTTTTTAAGAGATTTTCTACACATATCAATATAGGGCATGTTTATGAAGGTATTGTGGATGAAGACAGTGAAGAGGTAACATACTATTACTGCTGGAGTTGTGCGGAGGCCAAAAATAAATTGGAGGCCCCAATTATAGATGGATAAGACATTGAATACCTTATAGGCTCAATTTTCGTTACTAGAATGTGGCTTAGAAGGTACCCACATAAGAGTGTTAAACATTGGTTGTTTCAGGAATTTGACATGCATCATAAGATTCTTCATTACTCGAACCTTGTCATGGCATCCAATGTTCATTTGACCAAATATGGGGGTAGACCTTTGAACAAGACCTTGTGGAAGGTCCATGAGTGTAACCATGAGGCAATACTTGACACAATAAAGAGTAGAGCAGACGCAGATGGTTCGTTGGATTAATTTGTAAGTATGCACATTGGTTCTTATTAATTTATACTTGTATGCAAATTTTTTTTTTTTATGACAATTCTATCATCTTCGTTTACTTTTCCTATTTGTAAGTAAGCTACTAAAATTTGATTGGTGTCCCCTTGCATAAAAAATGCAGATTTATGAGCCATCCAAGAGAATCTCAGACAAAAAAGAAATGCAACATCCTTATTTTGATCTTGAAAAATATCAATTATGATTTTAAGCCATTAAAAAAGTGTGTATGAAGCTTGGTGAGGGAATTTCAAGATTCATTTGAGGTTAACCTTATCATGATCACCTATTATGTAGACATTATAAGAGCATCTCGAATTTCAAGTTATTCTATTCATGAGAGGTGTTGTGTGCAATAGGTATCTTAGAGCTCCCAGTGAATATGTATGACTAGGAGTGAGTAAGTTGAGAGACTAGAGCATGCATATCCTCAATGGAAGCATCAATATTTATGCCTTATTGTTCTCAAGTTGGAACCAAATGGTGTGGATTTTTTTTCTATAAGTACCTTTAATCTATTTTCATTTCATTTCCATCTTGGATGTTATTTCTTTTTCTTCTTTTCCTTTGCATATTTGTAAGTAAAATACTTAAAATTTATTGGCCTCTCCTTGCAAAAAAATTTGATTTATGAGCCATCGAAGAGAATCTCAGCCAAAAAAATCAATGTAACATCCTTATTTTGATGATCTTGATAAATTTGAATTCTAATTTGAAGCCATTATGGTATCATGTGTTAATCTTAGCGAGGGAATCTCAAGTAACTCATTTGAAGTTTACCTCATCATGAGAACCTATGATGTATAAATTATAAGAGAATATAAAATGTATGAGTGAAATTATAAAATATATGTGAGAACGAAGTACTTGAGGAATTGTAATGAGATTTACTCAAATATTGAAATATGGTGCAAGGCACCAAGGTTATTGAGCAAATTTAGTTCATGGAAGTCTTAACTTAGTTTTTTTTTGGAGTTTTTTCAAATTGAATAAGGTCATATTACACCAATTTATAATGTAATAAGTCATGTTAGCTGGTTTTGGGGTCATTTTGGAGTTCATGTTTCATATTTATCAAAACGATGTAAAATTGCAAAAAAATGTAAACTTGAAGAAGCCCAATAGTCATGGGAATTAAAAGGGTAGTTAGATCCATTTTCATATGGTGGTTAAGGTTTAAATATGTTGGTAACTTGAAGGAAGAGTATTTTGAAGGTTTTTGTGAAGGAAAAACAATAAAAATCCCTTGATTTCTCTTGTAATTTTGTGTGTTTGATTGATTTTTTTGTGGCTGACTATTAGGCTTGGATGTACAAAAGTATTATGTACTAAAATATTTTCCAATTGGTAGAGATATGTGTTGATATACATCTAGGTGGTCCACATTAACAATCAAATATATTAGTACCAAGATCATAAACCTGACTTCTTGACTGGCTCTCCAAAACACTCACAAAATTCAACAATGTTGTAAGTCACCAATGGCTCCAATACACACTAAGCTTCTCAGACCTTCACATGAATTCAAAGAGGAATATAAGAAGATTGAAATACTCATACAATCTCAACTAAACCACTCTCAAAATTTAAAGAGCCATACTTAGCCACAAACCCACTCCAAACCTTCATAAGCTAGTAGCCCTCTCGCAAGGGATTGCCAAACATATCTACAGGTCTAGGTGGCTTCTCCAGACTATACCAACATATTTAGATACCATTTTTGTGATCATAAACATATCTCAAGATTAATATGGACTCCTTTGAAAGGAAAATCTCAAAATATCACTTTATCATAGGGTCAACTAGGCCAATTAGGCCTCTTTTGCAAAGAGACACCTTCCCAAACACCTACAATTCATTCAAACTCAAAGGAAATTATTTAGTTGGGTTACAAAACACAATATTCCATAATTTTTAGAGATCCAAATTCTCACCAAGCTACTAATCCACTAAACCCTCACTTTCAAACCTCCAAGACTAGGTTTTCCAAGGAGCCTTATTGAAAATCACTCTTCCCACACTTAATTCTCACAAAAAACACCCAAAACATACCATAGAATGTATGTACATGCTTAAACAAAGGATTTCCCCAGTGGATTTCATCCTTTTTCACCCTAAAACCATTTAATTTTACTCAAAATCACTCATTTTCACTACCAAGGTTACATGCCATGACTCCAAAATGATCTCCCCTACTCCAAGAATCAACATCTATCCTATTACTAACCTAATGGACTCATAAAACCTTCTAACCATCTAATGACCATCAAAATAGGCTTATTACATCATGAAAATGGTCTATATGACCTTATTTAACTCAAAACAAGACTTCAACAACTAAATTTCAAAATTTTTCTTGGTTCCCCAACACTAGGTGTTAGGTACATTTTGTCTTTGGAGTGAAGGAAATTCATTGAGATTTAATAATTCTATTGTCAAATTACTAACTGCGGGTTTGTACAGCCAACCATAAGGGTTTGAAGACCAAAAATGAATAAATGACTCATTCCACCTATTGTTTCTCTTTGTGTCTTAGTGGAATGAGTCCAAAATGGTAGGATTATATGTAGGAATAAGATTTAGGAGTAGGAAAAAATTTTATGAGTGTTTTTCATTGCTATCCCAAAGGAAATCAGTTGAATTTTGGCTTTAAAATGGAGTTTTGATGTTGGGTTTTGGTGAAATTGTATTAGGAAACATTGGGAGATGATTGATTTTGTATGAGAAGGCATATATTCAAGTTTTTGAAGATTTGGAAGGGTAGGGAAGGTGATTTGAGTGCTTGGGAATGATTCCCTAATTGTCAAACTATGTATTTTGAGTGAAATTTGATGGTTAGAGGGAAGTCATAGAAAATATTGGGGGCAGGAAATTTTGATGAACCTTCAAGCATGTGTAGACATAACTAAAGGTGTTTGAGGCCTTGGTTGGTTATGTAGAAACCTACAAAAGTGTTTTTCAATAAACCCCTTTGGAATGGCATAAAGCGAGGGTTTCATGCTTTGGTGTCATAGGAAATGATTCTTTGATCAAAAGTTGTGGATTTGGAGCTTTTGTAGACTATTAAGTGACTGTCCATGAATATTTAGGGTTGAAAAGGTGTATGAATGGGTGATGCTTTGTTAAAGTGACCTAATTGAGGTCTAGAACAACATAGTTGAATGATTTTGGAGAATTTGGTCCAAAGTGACCTATACTTCTTTTGAGATATGATTTGTAAGATGTTGAAGGGTGTCTAAAAATATAACTGGTTAGTGGTTTTGATATTGGATCTAAAAGTTTTGGTCCAAAAACTAGGTCTACAGATCTGTAAGGGAATTTGAGTGAATTTGTGAAGATTTGGAGAGATAGGTTTAAAAGGGTTACAAATTCGATTCTAAAGGCTTGAATTGTGATTTTAGATTGATTTCCTCCCTGCTCTACATAAAAATTTATTGCTTCCCTCAAACATTTGTAATTCAAGCAATGTAATCCCTTAATAGTCCAAATTACAAAATGGAAACAATCATCGATGGCCTGTTACCCAGATACCGTGTTGGTTATAGGCTATCCATCAAATGCATCAAGATCATGTAGGGGACCTCTACAATACCCTCTCTTAGTTTTTTTTATCTCAGATTCATTTTTCTGTGGTGTCAAATTTTGACTTGATGGAAAAAGTGACAATTGCAAGCAATATAAAGTTGCAAAGTGGTGCAAATTTCGTTCTGCAGCTCATGTGACCAAATGGAGTGTTCCAATGCACATGAATAGGTATGTTTACACTATGAATGGTCCTTTTTTGCACCCAAACACACGAAATTGCTCTGAGCTATTCAACCAGATCGATCCCTTAAGGGTCCAAAGTGCAAAATGGTTGCAAACTTCAACATAGTTTTACTCAAATACCGTGATGCTTAGAAACTTCTGATCTAATCCTATGGGATTTCATTGGGCCCCTCTACAATAACCTATCTCAGTTTTCACTATCTCAGAGGCATTTTCCCATGGTGAAAAATTTTCACCTAGGGAAAAAGTTGTCAAAATCAAGAAGTTGAAAGTTGCAAAGTGGTGCAACTTTCATTCTGAAACTCATGTGACCAAATAGAGTGTTCCAACATGTTTGAATAGGTATTTTTACACTATTAATAGTCCTCTTTCATAGCCAAACATGCAGAATCGCTTCGAGCTACGTTCAACTAGATCGATCTCTTAAGGGTCCAAAGTGCAAAATGGTTGAAAAATTTAGCATGGTTTTACTCGGATACTGTGATGCTTATAAACTTCTCATCTGATCCTATGGGATTGTGTTGGGCTCCTCTACAATAACCTCTCTTAGTTTTTGCTATCTCAAAGGCATTTTCCTATGGTGGCCAATTTTCACTTGAGGAAAAAGTTGTCAAATGCAAGTAGTTGAAAGTCGCAAAGTGGTGCAAATTTCATTCTGTAACTCATGTGACCAAACAAAGTATTCCAATGCATCCAAATAGTTATTTTTATGCTAGGAATGGTCCTCTTTCACACCCAAACACGTGGAATCACTCTAAGCTACATTCAATCGGATCAATCCCTTAAGGGTCCAAAGTGAAAAATAGTTGCAAACTTTAACATGGCGTTACTCAGATACCACGATGCTTAGAAACTTATCATCTTATCCTATGGCATCGTATTGGGTCCCTCTACAATAATCTCTCTTTTTTTTCACTATCTCAAAGGAATTTTTTTGTGGTGGAAAATTTTCACTTGGAGAAAAAGTTGTCAAATGCAAGTAGTTGAAAGTTACAAAGTGGTCCAATATTCATTCTGCAACTCATGTGACCAGATAGAGTATTCTAATGTATCCGGATAGGTATTTTTATGTTAGGCATGGTCCTCTTTCACACCCAAACATGTGGAATTTCTCTGAGCTATGTTCAATCGGATCAATCCCTTAAGGGTCCAAAGTGCAAAATGGCTGCAAACTTTAGCATGGTGTTACTTATATACCGTGACACTTAGAAACTTATTGTCTAATCCTATGGGATCATGTTGGGCCCCTCTACAATAACCTCTCTTAGTCTTTTCTATCTCAAAGGAATTTTACTGTGGTGGTGAATTTTCACTTGTGGAAAAATTTGTCAGCAAGTAGAAAGTTGCAAAGTGGTTCAACTTTCGTTCTACAACTCGTGTGACCAAAAAGAGTGTTCCAACATGTCTGAATTTTACACTAGGCATGGTCCTCTTTTTCATCCAAACATGCAAAATCGCTTTGAGCTACGTTCAATCAGATCGATCCCTTAAGGGTCCAAAGTGCAAAATGTATGCAATATTTGACAAGCTATTACTTAAAAATTATGACACTTACGAACTCTCTTTCTAAGCCTACGAGATCACGTTTTCCCCTCTACAATAACCTCTCTCAATTCTTTTTATCTCAGACTCATTTTCCTGTGGTGTCTAGTTTTCACTTGATGGAAAAAGTGTCAAATGCAAGTAGTGTAAAGTTGCAAAGTGGTGCAACTTTCATTTTGCAATTCGTTGCACATCCTGTACAACCTAATGGTGACTCCAAATTGATTTGAATTTTTGTTTCAGTGTCCTATCTATCATTTTCACTAATTTTGAGGTGTTCCCATTGGGGTTGCATAATCTTATTGATTTTTTCCTATAAGCTGGTCTGAAACTCCAATTTTAAGGTTTCGAAGACATAAATTTGTGATTATGGCCCATTCCACTGACTATAACTCTTGTAGATGAGTGGAATGGGCCCAATATGGTAAGATTTAGTTTATTGAATTATTTTTGGATTACGATAGGTCATTTGGGCATTTGGGCATGATGCCCTAGTTGTCAAATTTGAATGTTTTGAGTGAAATTTGATGGTTAAAGGTGGGTAGGTGAGGAAAAGTCGAGGTAGAAAATTTTCGTGATAGATTAAGCATGTGTAGGCCATTTGAATCATGTTTGATGAATTGGTGAATTGTAAAGAATTTGGGAAGTGGTATTTTCAAGAAACCCCTTTGTAACTTGCTAATAATTAGGGTTTTATATAAAGAGGACTTAGTGAGTGATTCACTGGCTAAAAGTTGTAGATTTGGTGGTTTTATAGACTGGTAAATGACTATCCATAGGTATTTGGGGTTGGAAGGTTGCTTAGAGGAGAGTTTCTTTGTAAATTAGGCCTATTTCGCTTAAGGGGACAACATAGAAGTATGATTTTGAGGGATTTGTTCTAAAATATTTAGATGAGCTTTTGAGATATGTTTTGGTATGCCTTAAAGGGTTTCTGATTATATAATTGGTTAATGGGTTTGAGAGTGGATTTGTGAGATAGGTCCAAGAAACTAGGTCTACAAAGGTACAAGGAAAATAGTGAAGTTGTGAAGGGAATCACCCTAGTTAGGGTTTTCGAGATTGAATGCTTGTTGAAATTAGTTAAATTTGTGATTGGTAATTAAAGGCCTCCTTGCTCTACATCCCTTCTCTCTCATTGAAATTTTGGGTGGATTATTACTTTCAAAGTATTGGGAATGATTTTCATATTTTCGAGTTGGAAATTTCCATTCTAGAAGGCTCATACCCCATTCTAGAAGGCTCATATCTTGATATATTTAATACTAATTCTTAATCAATTATCAAGTTAAGAATCAGTGCATTTATTTATAGTTAATCTTTTATTTTCAATTTGTGCAATTTTGCAATTTGTAACTCTACTAGTATTCCTATCAATGTAAGGGCTAACCAATTAATAAGTATACATGTGAATAATTCAAGCATGTACATGTTAATAAGGGAAGCACAAGTACTCAAAAACATGTAAGACTTGAAGTATACACACAAATACTTATTTTACGCAAATTAATATAAAGTATATACATGAATACAAGGTATACACATGAAAACACACAAGTTGCAAAGTATACATTGGAATACATGTAAGTCACAAAGTATACACTCAAGTTATAAATTATACACTTGAATACATGTAACTCATATCTATTGAACCATGGAATTATAAGGGAAATATGGACACCATCGATAAAAAATATTTGTATTAACCAAATATCCATGTAGGCATACACCAATACATGTCGATATAAGTATAAAATATAGGTACAAAATAGTCATATAGGCTTATGAGAAAGCCATATAGGCATACAATGTCAAATATATCCAATAAAAAATATGTACAAAATGCCAAGTAGGCATACAACAAAGGGCTCTAGAATCATAAGTCATCGCTCTCCATCCCCTTGAAATAAACTCTTTCCCTTTTCTTGTTGATCAGATGGTGATACGTCTGTCACTCATTTATGTTGTGGTTGAGAAGTGCTCTTGGTGCTCCTCCTATGGTTGAGTTCTTGGTCAAGTCTTATCTATTACAATAAGAAGTAAAGACATTAATATATAGAAATTATATTAAAAAATGATATATTTAACAAAATAATCACTTACCACCATCTAATGATCACTCTCCATGAGGGAAATATTCAAATGCCAATGTTGAGGTGTGTTGAAGCCCTATATAAACCATCCAAATAGAAATTAAACTACAAATCAATAATGGTTTAATTTTTCACTAACTAACATCTATAACAACAAATGAAAATGAAAATTTAGTAATTTGCCTCATACCTCCCCTGTCAAAGCCATCAAGGATTCTATAGTAGATGAAACACCGATCTCCATTGCCCTCTAAATATTCAAAGGTGTTTTTGCTTGCAAAAACTAAAAATAAAACAAGTTATTCAATCATGAAAACTACAATAGTGAACCATGTCATGAATTATAATGTATGAGATAATAAACAAAATTTTGACTACTTATTAAACTATATATTTTTGACTATCATGCTTACTATTTTCCCTATCCTATCTTGTTCAAAAGCACGTGTTTTTAGGATTTTACCCATAGCAACAAGTCAATGAACTATTTGATAAAATGCTTTCATATACATGTACGATAATTGTGGTGGCATAGAGAAGGCAGTGAACTATTTGAAAAAACTCCTCAAAGAAATGGGGTCTCATGGTAATGGAATGCCATTACAAACAAATGCATGTCATGGCATTCCATCACCATGAGACCGCATTTCTTTTAGGAATTTTTTCAAATAGTTCATTGCCTTCTCTATGGTCTTATTGCTTACTATTATGTTTTGATAAAAAAATTTCCAACAATCCATAGTTTGTTGGGAAGAACCTATTTTAGGATTTTAACCATAGCAACAAGGAAGTGAGTAGTTTGATAAAATGATATGATACACATGTATGGAAAATGTTGTATCATAGAAAAGGTGGTGAGCTCTTTGAATAAATTCCTTGAGGAAATGTGGTCTCATGGTGATGGAATGGCATTCCATCACCATGAGACCACATTTATTTGAGGCATTTTTCAAACTATTCATTGCCTTGTCTATGATATTACTTACTATTATGCTTTAATAGATTTTTTCTAAGCACCCATAGTTATTTGGAAATCACCTTTTTAAATATTTTAGCCATAGTAGTGAGGAAATGAAGTATTTCATAAAATGCTTTGGTAGACATGTATGGAACATGTGGTAGCATAGGAAAGGTGGTGAGCTGTTTGAAAAAGTGCCTCAAAGAAATTAGGTCTCATGGTGATGGACATCAACATGAGACCACATTTATTTGAGGTAGTTTTTAAAACAACTCATTGCCTTGTCTATGTTATTGCTTACTATTATTCTTTCATATTTTCCTTCCAAGCATCCATAGAATAGACAAGGTAGTGAACTATTTGAAAATATTCCTCAATAAAAAGTGGTCTCATGGAATTCCATGTCAAGAAAATGCAATTGGAAGCTGCTCCTACTTATTACTTATGCTATGTGAAGTAATTGCATCATTGCTTATGTTGACTTTCTAAACAACTATATTGTAGTTGAAATCTTTTGATCTATCAACATCTAGTTACTAGTTATGGAATGTGAAGTAATGCTTTGAGTTTGAAAGATGTGCCATGCAACATCATCAACAATATAGATATATACAAATCTATTAAGAACAATTCATTAGTTAAACTATTTATTGTATTATTTGCATGAAGGTTTGACTAAATCCACTAGCTCTAGGAGGTGTTCCCGTGAAACCTCTAATATTAGCCTATTCTACATCCAAAATCACATATTAAAATACCATTCACAAAAAATTCTATTAACATGTAATAAATTTACAATTTTTTACTAGTTACATACCTCAATGGTAGGTGCAATGGGGAAATAAGCAGGTTTAGGGCTGGTGTATCCAATATCAACATTGTGACCATGAAATTTTATTAAAATAATATAACTAAATTAGTTAATCTTGCATTTCAAAATAATAAATTAATAAATTAAATTCAATGAACATGCTAAATTTTACCTAAGTATCAATATCGTAGGCCATGCAAAATGTTAGTTGCCCTTTCCATCTCCATAGTTGCAGATGGATCTTGCATACTAGCCTCCTGAGTGTCGATGGGGTCATATGAACAAGTCACCCTACAAGATTGACACAAATGGGGTCGAAACCCACCACTCGAAGACTCCCCTTGATGGTGTTGTAGAATAGGAATAGTATGTTGGATGACACTCTAGGTCAAAGAGTTGATGGCCTACAAAGTCTCTACATTGGCACTCTCCTTCGCAAAGGAATATATAATAATGTGCTCATGAGGAGGCCTAGCAAGAGGTCATCTCCCTTGTCATGTAGGATCCAATTGTACACTGGGTCTATCTTGTGCTGACCCCCCACCTCTCCCCTGGAAGTCCCTCATATAAAAATAATTTGGGATTTTATTCAAGATGAAATCACAATATAGTTTCCTAAGGAAATACTGTGGGACTTCACAATTGTTGCATGGTGGAAAATCAAAAACCATGTACCACCTATCCCAAAAAAAGTTCTTAATATGTTGGTGGTGGCACCAATGAATAGGAAACCTCTTTAGATGTAGGCTAAGATTTGCATTTATGTGTGGGTCAGTGAATAATGAGCAGAAATCACCTTTTTAATTTTTAAATCTTTTACCGCTTTATATGATATTTTATCTTTGTAATAAGCCTTGGTCGCCTGCCTCATATCCCACCAACCAGTTAATTGTTTACTAATTGAATCTGCATTTTAAAAAAAAGAATTTAATGAAGCTACCAAGTTCATTCTTTCTATGGTTGAACCATTTGGATTGTTCAAACTCCTAATTAAATCCTCAAGTTTTTTTTTATTGTTCTCAATTTCCCTCATTAATTTTTGATGAGTGCCAAGAGGATGTTGAGGGATTCTTGGAGGAGATTGAGGTTGTGGTTGATTAACTTGAGGATTTTATTGTTGTTCTTCTTGATGTATTTGTTGAGGATTTTGTTCCTCTTATTTTTGGTATGCTTGTTTAGGATTTTGAGGAGAGTTTGTAGGTTGATTAACATCTCCTACAAATTAAAAAAAAAAACATCAATAACAACCTAAAACTAACAAATTCAAAACAAAAAACAAACAATCCTTACCTCTCAGATCTCCATGTCGACATGGTAGCATCTTGGTGATGAAACAACAACTGCTGATGAATTTTTTTCCAAAATACCTCCTCCTAGAACATGATCATGGAATATGGGGGTTTTGTCATGGGCAACAAAAAAAACATAGTCGAAAGAAAGAATGCTTTTTATTTATATTCTTTTGTTTTTAAAAGGTCATAACGCGAGCACGTTATAACATGTTCATGTTATGGGCTTGTTGTGGCCGAGCCTCAAGATCAGCACACCAAGCCATAATGTGAGTGTATTATAATGCACTCACGTTATGAGCTTTCAAAACACTTCTAAATAGTTGGCCACAAAATTGTGACCCATCTTTCTGCACTTACCCATTTTATTTAAGAGTAGTCATATCCAACAAAATTGGTTATGAAGGTGGAGGTTTGGGGTCCAAAGGACAATGAATTTAGGTGCTAATAGAGGTAGGAAATATAAAACATAGTGTTTTGGAAGGTATTGGAGTTGATTAAAAATCCCAATGGTATAAAAGGATAGGAAAAATAATTCATTTTGTTATAGCTTGAAATCCTTATGGTCAGATACAATCAAAACCAAGACATGGCAGAGAATCTAGTGCAACTAGCACTACCAATGGTGGTGATGGTATATGTAGTAGTAATAATAGTGGAAATCATGTGCTACAAAAAAAATAAAACACAAGAGGCCAATACTATAATATACTACATAGACACCTAGTGATCAAGGCATTCTAAAGAGCAAAAGGATTATGAGAGGTTCAACTCCAACTACTAGTACCACTACCTTCATTTCTACCCTAAAGGATTTGTTTCCATTTAAAATGGAACTCCTCTAGTTGTTAGTGTGACTATGAAAATAATGGCTAATCCTCAGCCTTAGTCTTACATAATACGAGATATTTCCATCACTACAAGTAATCCTTCACTATTCAATAATTTTATATGTCTACATGCTTGGGTTTTGATTACAATGTTGAGTTTAGAAAGAAATTATAAATGTATATAAAAAGGAAGAAAATGATAGCTTGCACATATACTATAACTTCAAAGAATATAAAAACTAGTGTATTACCCAAATTTGACCCAATTATAGAAACCATGGAGTACATGATTGTTGTTTCTAAAGTTCAAAATAAACTAGAGAATCAAAGGCGTCACTCTCAATTTGACGTAAGAAGTATCCGAATAGTTTTTTATCGACTGAAAAATTTAAAACAAATAAAAGAATCAAAAAATAATGAAAAAGTGGTTTATACATTATTACTAAAGCAAGAGAGAGATAAAAATATCTTGTAGATTCAAATAATTTTTTTATAGAAAGAGCTAGAATATGAGAAAGAAAATAGGGAAGTAATAGATAACAAGAGTAATGAATTAAAGAAAAAGTCCTCTACATCTACAAGAAAATAGGATGAATAAATAGAGGTGGATTTTAAATTGAATGGATTGAAGCAAAGGTTAGATGAGAGCATCAAGAAATATGATAATGAAAAAGACACTAAATTAAAACAAAACTCGATGATAGTGAATGACTCAAAAAATAAATTAAAAGTTAATCTAAAATAATAGAAACAAAATGAAAAAAATTGGAAACAAAAAATTGAGGAACAAATAAAAACCAATGAAAGATTGATCGTATAGCTTATGTAAACACAAAATGAGATAAAGTCTTGTTGGAATAAGTTAACTACATTTTATAGAGAAATAATGAGGGATATGAAATAAAAAATCTAAGAGGAAATACTATAGAAGATTGATCATTTGTGTGGATTGTTTCAATTGATTGAGTCTCTTGTATTATATAATAGGTAGCTTAAAAAATACTATCATTCAAAATTGTTTGATACTATGTGAAATATAATCATTTTTGGATCAAGATACAAAAGATGAAGTTAGATAAAAAGGTAAAGAATTTGATAGAGCTTGTTTACCCTTTACTATTAACACAAAAGAGTGATTCATTATAAATAATGCTTTTCAAAAGAAGATGGAGGATACAAGGAATATTGGTTTGGACTATGGGTAAATGCACGAAGTTGGGTCCACTTCTCATGGAAGTTTTGGAATTAGGATGAAGTGCCTAATCAGGCAAAGCAAAAATGGATCCCAATTTTTATGAAATGGGATCTTATTTTACCTCAAGACCTTGAGCTAAAAGTGGAATCTTGTATTCTAGAAACAAGATCTTGCTCTATAAATGTGATCATGTGTCTTGAATGTTGATTTTTTTTTAAAACTAAAAAAAATGTCATTTAGGATACAAGATCCCATTTCTAGAATGGGATCCTGTTTCTTAAAATTTTAATTTCTGGCTCAATTTCTAATATGGGTTTTAGGTTAGAAAAAATGATTGGGGATCCAACCTTTAGCTTTGGACCTACTTTGACCTACAATTTGAAGGTCATGTCAGTGTCACTTGAAAATAGCGACTTTGGACATATGTCTAAAGAATGTTTTTTGTAAAAAAATTAACAAAATTAAAAACCATTATATATGAGACTATGTAGATTTCAAATAAGTAATTTTTTTTTTAAATTGGATTTTTTTTCTATTTTTTTATGAAACTGGTCCATAATCCTGAAATAAAAGGTTTTCTTTATTTTTTAATAACTTTTTATTTTTTACATTTTTTGAAAAATAAATTATATGTCAATGTTTTTGACACAATTCTTTTCAATTTGAAAAAAAATGATAAATTTAGGTCTACTTGTGCTTAATGTACATGAGTGATTTGTTGGCAACATGAGAATGATGGTGAATGGTGTTGTTATTGATTCCAACCCATTAAGGAAGTGATGGTTTATCAATATGTATATTGGTCCAGATAAGGAAATGAAAACTATCTTAGGAAGAGATCAGTATAGAAAAGGGAAGGAAGAAAGAGGATAACCTTTCAGTCTGTGAGCATAGTCCCATGAAATATGATGCACTATTTAGTGTTATAAAATATTTTTAAATTCTTGAAGGACATAGTCGAAATGTATATGAAAGATAGTAAGGTAGATATGGCAACAATTGAAGAGACCATTTTTCAAATACATGGTGACATTTAATGTTGGCCTAGGTGAGTTAGAGGACCAGTTACTAGATGATCTAAAAGGTGTATTGAGTGCGAGAGGACACACAAAAATTTCAAAAAATACAAAGATGCAAACTTTTTCCTTGGATAATTTTGGTTCCTCATTGTCTCATGAGTAAAGCGCTAAGTTGGCTTAGTTGTGTGCCCACAAATTTAGGACAAAACAAAGAGTAAATAATCTTATTGTAAAATACAAGAATGATGTAGAAAATCTAAGAGAAACATTGAAGATAGTTGAAAATATTATTAAAGACTTGGGAACCTCTCCAATTGATGAATATCAAATGCAGCAAGATACATCCATCCTTAAAAGAAATGAGCTAGCTAATGTGAAACATGAGTAATAAGGTATGTTGATAGATAACACTCCTTTGGATGTGGAGATGACTATTGATTAGAAAAAAGAGGGTGATAAAGGAGTCCCAAAGAAGACTAAAGTTCAAAAGGATCAAACTATACCTCCTTTGAAAATTGAGAATATTTCAAAAGAGTGTTTTGGTAGTGGAGAGAAGGAAAAGAATGATACATTGGTAGAAGAAAGCACTAAAATAGGTTGTGAATCCTTTGGACACTCTGGAGATTAATTCAAAGATCTTTTGAATATGAAATTTAAATTCCAACTAGTGGTGTCTACACAACTACTACAAATTATTATCCAACAAGGTGAAGTGGATATAGATAGGATCTCTCCTCTCCATAAGTTTCATCTTGGTGATCTATTTCATGCCTCCACAAGAAAGGAGATAATTAAAACCGACGAAAAGAGAAGAGAGTTAGTTGATGAAGCTATCAAGGTGTTTCAAGGTCTTCCTAGAATATCCATTGATACTCTTTACCAGTTGTGCAATAGTTGAAATTACTAATAGATTATTTTAAGGAGTAATCTACTGGTCCAAAAGAGAAGAAAAAAAGAAGTTGGATGATAAGAGGCTAGTTGATGCCTCAAATAAGTGTGCTAATATTCACACCAAGTTGCAAGGAAAATTGAAGAATATTCAAAAGTGTTTGGAGGAGGTCAAAATATTATTTCAAATTTTCTTGAAGTGGCCAATGTCTACAAAGAGCATAAAGGATCGGATGGACTCAATTGTGTCTCAAATTTCTTAGGCCTCAAGTGTATATGATCCAGTGAATGATGGATATGGAGCAAATAGATTGGTCATTGAAAATATACATATTCAATTCTTCTTACTATAGGAAAAAAAAGAGAAAATCATAATGCAATATATTCAACTCTAAGATATGGTAAGTGTAAGGCTTACATCTTTAACTAAATTTTTGGCCAATACAGAGAAGGTTGTGTAAAAGACAACAATTCCTAGCTCTATATAAGAAGGAGAAGACATCTATATGTAATTTTAAAGATAGAGCTACATGATTTCCTTCACCAAGAAGGATTGGGAGACACACCTTACAAAATTAAATGCATCATATCATGGTATATTACTCTCATCTAGATAAGGTGTACATTTTTAAACTCTATCGTCAATGTTTTATATCAATGAACATATAAAAAGTTAGTAGATGGCATTGAGGTATAGTTTTGTCTTTTTTGGGATGTATAACATATATAGGGGTAACTATTCTCATGAATATAGATCAATAAGGGGATGAAATGAGGATTTAGTACCCTTTTCCCTTGATTTCTAAGCGAAGTGAAGTAGAGAAGTGTGTTGTCATCAATGAAAAAGGGGGAGATTGTTGGAAACATGAGAATTATGATGCATGGTGTTGTCATTAATATCAATCCATTATAGAAGTGATCATTTATCAGTATGTATATTTTCTATAAAATACCAAGTGTTTCTTGGGGAAGTTGGCTAAGTCCCAAATTGAGATAGTGGTATGATAGAGCATCAAATTTATGGTTCGCATTGCTCCACATTGAAATATTTTGTCATGAAATTTTAAGGTGATAATGATACATCTTGAAGGAGTATATACCCAAATTTTCAAGGTTGTATGTCTTCTACAACAAAAGATATAAATGGTAGAGTATCGAGCTATGTAGAGGTATAGTTAGAGTTGTAGTGTTCATGTTGGAATGCTCTGCATTCCACCACGAATGATCATTAGGTTGTGTGTATTTTAGGAAGTGTTTGAAGTTGGAAAATGTGTGTGCATTCTAAGTTTCAATTGGTTTGGTGGTCCACCTGTCAAGTTGTGGATGAGTCATTGGTTCATTAAGTTCTTGCGACACCAATTTTATTGTGTGATGTCGACCTAAGGTTTTGGTGTAGGAGCACCCATAGGTTGCTTTAGGTTGTTTAGGAGGTTGTCTAGGACAATTTTTCCTAAGACAACTAAGCAACCTCATTTCGTTCATTTTTGTGTCACTTTTGTTGTGATTTGTCTTGATGAAGGTCATGTTGAC